>CAWUFW010012038.1:0-467500 GCA_963921515.1 Calotriton arnoldi
TGTGCTTCAAGTTCAGTTACGTATTGCTACACACTGCCATTTACTCACCTATACAGTTATACACACACCAGCTCACTTACTCATACAAATACTAGCACATTCTTACGCTCTTATACAATCACTGATACCAGTACACACATCCATACAGCCACTCTCACAATCACACACTCTCACTTATAGCCATTTATATACTCCAACACACATATATACTGCCTTTCACATATGTAGTTACTCACACATGTACCACTGAGATATACATTCAATCACTAACACACCCATACACACACTCACCCACCCATACAGTCCATCACAGATGCACTCTTGAAACCAGGCACCCAGTGAATCACCAACTCACACTTCTATGCACAGTCACACACACCCCACCCACACAAACACTCAGGCACCCATACAGATACTCAGACAATCAATCAATAACCCATGTAGACACTCATGTAGCTATTCAGAAAGCCATGCAGCTGCTTACAAAACCAACAGACAGACGGATACAGACATTCACACAGTTTAGTCACTAACCCATGCATTCAGTAAGATACGTTTAATCACTCACTTGTAGAGTCAGTCACTCACGTACTAAATCATCCATTCAGACACTTATACACCCACTCATTCTTCAATACGCCTTTCCCTATATATATTAAACATATTTAAACTTTACAGAAACACACAGTCACTGGATGATGTCATCAGTGATGTCATTTGAGATGTCATCAGTGATGTCACTGACCATGTCATGAGTGATGTAATATGTGACGTCATCAGCAGTGTATTGCGGGGGCGCGAGTTAGTTAGCTGAACTAACTATAACGGGGGAATTTCTATCGTTTTGTACGAGTGAAATGTCCAACTAACTATAACTGTCCCTAAAACCTATGGTTTTTTCAGTGAATATATATATATATATGTATATATGTGTATGTGTATATATATATATGTGTGTGTGTGTGTGTTATGTGTATATGTGTATATGTGTATATATATATATATATGTGTGTGTGTGTGTGTGTATATATATATATATATATATATATATTCACTGAAAAAACCATAGGTTTCAGGGACGTTATAGTTACAAATTAGCATTTAAAAAACCTTTGAAATTCACTGACAAAACCATAGGTTTTAGGGACAGTTATAGTTAGTTGGACATTGCACTCGTACAAAACCCGTGAAATTCCCCGTTATAGTTAGTCCAGCTAACTATAACTCGCGCCCCGCAATGCACTGCTGATGACGTCACATATTACATCACTCATGACATGGTCAGTGACATCACTGATGACATCACTGATGACATCATCCAGTGACTGTGTTTCTGTAAAGTTTAAATATTTTTAATATATATAGGAAAAGACGTATTGAAGAATGAGTGGGTGTGTAAGTGTCTGTATGGATGATTTAGTAGGTGCGTGACTGACTCTATGTGAGTGATTTAACGTATCTTACTGAATGCATGGGTTAGTGACTAAACTGGGTGAATGTCTGTATCCGTCTGTCTGTTGCTGTGTAAGTGGCTGCATGTGTTTGTGAATAGCTACATGAGTGTCTATATGAGTTATTGAATGCTTGTCTGAGTATCTGTATGGGTGCCTGAGTGTTTGTGTGGGAGGGGTGTGTGCAACTCTGTGCATAGATGTGTGAGTGGGTGATTCACTGGGTGGATGGTTTCAAGAGTGCATCTGTGATAGACTGTATGGGTGGGTAAGTGTGTGTAAGAGTGTGTTAGTGAGTGAATGTATGTCCCAGTGGTACATGTGTGAGTAACTACATATGTGAAAGGCAGTATATATGTGTGTTGGAGTATATAAATAGCTATAAGCGAGAGTGAGTGATTGTGATGGTGGCTGTATGGATGAGTGTGTGCTTGTATCAGTGATTGTATAAGAGCGTAAGAATGTGCTACTATTTGTATGAGTAAGTGAGCTGGTGTGTGTATAACTGTATAGGTGAGTAAATGGTAGTGTGTTTAATTATTTGCATGACTGACTAGGTGTGTGAGTACCTCTATGGATGAGTGGCGGTGTTGGAGTGTCTATATAGGAGTATGAGTGCATATGATAGTCCTGTACTGAGTGACCGTAAGTATGAGTGACTGTACGGGTGAGTGAGTGGATGTGTGCGTAGACCTAAGAATCAGTGAGTGGGTATGTAGTTATTGGTGTTGGAGTGTCTATGGTTTTGCGAATGGCAGTCTGTAATTTAGAGTGGGTGTATCAAAGGTTATATTGGGGTGTGAGGAGGTGCATCAGATTATCACGTGGATGATGTCATCAGTGATGTCATTTGAGATGTCATCAGTGATGTCACTGACCATGTCATGAGTGATGTAATATGTGACGTCATCAGCAGTGCATTGCGGGGGCGCGAGTTATAGTTAGCTGGACTAACTATAACGGGGGAATTTCACGGGTTTTGTACGAGTGCAATGTCCAACTAACTATAACTGTCCCTAAAACCTATGGTTTTTTCAGTGAATTTCAAAGGTTTTTTAAATGCTAATTTGTAACTATAACGTCCCTGAAACCTATGGTTTTTTCAGTGAATTTCAAAGGTTTTTTAAATGCTAATTTGTAACTATAACATGTCTGAAACCTACGGTTTTTTCAGTGAATTTCAAAGGTTTTGTAAATGACAATTTTTAAATGTATTAATTGTTATATAAAATTTTTTCATACTGATTTCCAAATTTTTTAGAAACAATTTTTTTTTAAATATTTTATTTTTTAAATTACATTGTAATTACATTATACATTACATTACAAAAAATACTTTCTCAGAATGAATTACTTTAGTTTAAATACTTTGCACATAGGCAATAGACTTTTAAGTACAGTAGTTAGTTGTTGCAATGGGCAACACATTTTCAAACACAATGCAACATTCAGCTCAATGTGAATTTCTAGTTAAATGCAATTAGTTACTTTATGGATTACTTTTCTAACCACAGGACTGGATCCTAGATTCAGTCCTGGGACATCTCCTGTAAACAGTTGAGTTAAAAGCGTTTTGGTTACAGTCGTGATTTTTAAGGAATATTATTGTACTTTAAAAGTTCACACTTAGAAACTTTTTCTCATAGAATCACCAATGTTATCCTATGGAAGGAAATTCACTTAGAAGTTAAAAACTGTTATCGTTACTTTTTCTTACTCAGTGTTGGATCCTGGATCCAGCACTGGTGCATCTCCTGTAAACAGTTGAAAGAATGCGTTTAAGTCATACAGGCGATTTTTTAGGAATATTTGTAGTTTGTGAAAATCGACACTTTGAAACTTTTCTGCTGAAAACCAGACAATGGATTCCTATGGAAGAAAATATAAGTTACTGGTAAGTACGGTTAAAATTACTTTTCAGGATTAGTACTGGGCTGAAAGATACAGCACTGAGGTCTCTCCTGATAACAGGTGAGTAAATCGGAATTCGTATTTCGGCTGATTTTAGAGGAATATTTTAAAGTTCCAAAACTCCACACTTAGAAACTTTTTCAACAAAAGCAGGCAATGATATCCTATGGAAGGAAATTCAAGTTACTGGTAAGTACGGTTAAAATTACTTTTCAGGACCAGTACTGGGCTGAAAGATGCAGCACTGAGGTCTCTCCTTATAACAGGTGAGTAAATAGGAATTCGTATTTCGGATGATTTTAGAAGAATATTTGCACAATGGTGAAGGGAGGGGGCGGGGCCTGAGGTGACATCTGTGCAAACGCGCCTCGTGGCGCGTTTTAAGTTGGGGGATTAAGTCCCCTTGAATCCTGAGGGTCCCTAGGGGGCCAACTAGCCCACCAGGAACCTCCAATATGCGCCAGGGGCTGCGTTGCAGAGACGTGTAGAGGCCACACCCCTTTACACCTCTCTGCAACGCAGCTCTGTGGCGCTTTCTGGATGTACCTGTTGGGCTAGTTGGCCCTCAGGGACCCTCAGGATTGAAGGGGATTTAATTCCCCATCTTAAAACGCGCCACGGGGCCTGTTTGCACACATGTCACCTGAAGCTCCGCCCCCTCCTTCACCACTGTGCAAACGCGCCCCGTGGCGCGTTTTAAGTTGGGGGATTAAGTCCCTTGAATCCTGAGGGTCCCTAGGGGGCCAACTAGCCCACCAGGAACCTCCAATATGCGCTAGGGGCTGCGTTGCAGAGACGTGTAGAGGCCACACCCCTTTTACACCTCTCTGCAACGCAGCTCTGTGGCGCTTTCTGGATGTACCTGTTGGGCTAGTTGGCCCTCAGGGACCCTCAGGATTGAAGGGGATTTAATTCCCCATCTTAAAACGCGCCACGGGGCCTGTTTGCACACATGTCACCTGAAGCTCCGCCCCTCCCTTCACCACTGTGCAAACGCGCCCCGTGGCGCGATTTGAGTTGGGGAATTAAGTCCCCTTGAATCCTGAGGGTCCCCGGAGTCCAACTAGCCCACCATATACCTCCAAAAGCGCCACAGAGCTGCGTTGCAGAGAGGTGTAAAAGGGCCGTGGCCTCTGTACACCTCTCTGCAAGGCAGCCCCCTGGCGCATACTGGAGGTTCCTGGTGGGCTAGTTGGCCCCCAGGGACCCCCAGTATTCAAGGGGAATTCGTTCCCCTCTGCAAACGCGCCAGGGGCGCGTTTGCAGAGTGGTGAAGGAAGGGGCGGGGCCTGCGGGCCCGATCGTTTTTTTTTTTAATTTTTGTTTTTTTTGTCCCCTGAAGGGGGGCTCTGTGGCCCCCTTCCTTTTTCCAGTTTTTATGCCCTGGGGACCCCATCCCCAGGGCCTTACCCCTTTTTTTAATTACAAATTTAAAAAAAACGGGAAGGGGCCGCGTGGCCCCCTTCCCTGGGCCTGTATTGGCCCCGGGGACCCCATCCCCGGGGCATGGCCTCGTTTTTGTTTTTTTCGTAGGGAGGGGGCTGCGTGGCCCCCTCCTCAGGCCATTTAAGGCCCCGGGGACCCCATCCCCCGGGGCCGGCCTTTCCGTTTTTTTTTTATTTTTTTGGGGAGGGGGCCGCGTGGCCCCCTCCCGGGCCACTACTTGCCCCGGGGACCCCATCCCCCGGGCTGGCCCTCTCGTTGGGGACTGTGGGGGTCCCCAATCCCCCACAGTCCCGCCGGCTCCCTGTGTCCTACGGGAGCCGGCATTGCTTACACATGGGGAGCAGCTAACATGCTGCTCCCCATGTGAAAGCAGTCGGCTTTGGATATTGGAAGAGAGAGCAGGTTTCCCTGCTCTCTTTTCCAATATCCAAAGCAGTTTGCAATGACAGGACGGGAGCCGCGAGGCTCCCGTCCTGTCATTGCAAACAGCTGTGTCCCGGGGTAGGCACCCCGGGACACTGCAGGAGCCGGCCCTGGGGGTGGTGGTCCCCAGGGCCATCAAGGGCTCCAGGAGGGGGGCCGCGCGGCCCCCCTCCCATTCAGTTCACAGCCCTGGGGAGGTGGTGGGCTCTGGGGGTCCGTAACGGACCCCCATATTTAAATGTTTAGTGCCCCGGGGAGGTGGCGGTCCCCGGGGCGTGTGGGGGGGCTGGAGCCCCCCCACACAGGTTTTTTAATTAATAAAAAAAAAGCCCCGGGGAGGTGGTGGTCCCCGGGGCTGCGGGAGGGCTCAGAGCCCTCCCGCACCATTTTAAAAAAAAAAAGCCCCGGGGGCTGGCGGTCCCCGGGGCTTGGTGGGCCCTTTGAGGCCCCCCACACATTAAATTATCCCCCCCCCACCATGCCCCCGGGACTTGGGCCACCCGGGGGCAAAATACAATCGAAGCGCGGGAGACCGCGCTTTGATTTTTTTTTTTTTCTTTTTTTCGGCAGGATTCGCGCACCCTGAGCGCATCCTGCCGATTTTAAATTTTTTTTTTTTTTTTGTTTTTGCCCAGGGGTCCTTGTGGGACCCCCTGAGCAAACCTAGGGGTCAGGGTGTTTCTACCCTGCTCCCTTTGTGCGCTTTGCGCACATGTTTCTGTCCCTCGGTTCTACCGAGGGACAAAATGGCTGCCAACATTTCCTGAATCGGAATGTTGACAGCCAGCTGACAGCCAATTAACATGCAGCTCGTGATCGGGAGGGTACGCGGACCCTACTCGGCCATAGATATCACTATCTTTTTACTTTTCATTTTCTCAGCAACTACTGAACGGATTTACACCATTTAACAAAAGGGTTCTTTCTGAACCAAGAACTACCTCTTTGCCAAATTTGGTGTAATTCCGTTCAGCAGTTCGGGCTGTAGCCGTGTCTAAAGTTTCCTATGCAAAATTGCATGGGGAAAACGCGCTTTGGGACCCCCTTTTTCTCGGCCCCCGCTTGACGAATCCCCCGAGACTTTCAGAGTAGGAGCGGACCGGAGCGGGCCACAAAGTTTGAAAATTTTGCGAAGATACGTCAACCGGCAAGAGAGTTATTTCAAATAGAATGTCGCGGATTTCCTATGGATAATAGGTTGTAACTATAACTATCTACTGGCGACCGCCAGTAGATAATATGTGTATATATATATTCACTGAAAAAACCATAGGTTTCAGACACGTTATAGTTAGAAATTAGCATTTAAAAAACCTTTGAAATTCACTGAAAAAACCATAGGTTTTAGGGACAGTTATAGTTAGTTGGACATTGCACTCGTACAAAACCCGTGAAATTCCCCTGTTATAGTTAGTTCAGCTAACTATAACTCGCGCCCCCGCAATGCACTGCTGATGACGTCACATATTACATCACTCATGACATGGTCAGTGACATCACTGATGACATCACTGATGACATCTCAAATGACATCACTGATGACATCACTGATGACATCATCCAGTGACTGTGTTTCTGTAAAGTTTAAATATGTTTAATATATATAGGGAAAGGCGTATTGAAGAATGAGTGGGTGTATAAGTGTCTGAATGGATGATTTAGTACGTGAGTGACTGACTCTACAAGTGAGTGATTAAACGTATCTTACTGAATGCATGGGTTAGTGACTAAACTGTGTGAATGTCTGTATCCGTCTGTTTGTTGGTGTGTAAGTGGATGCATGGATTTGCGAATAGCTACATGAGTGTCTATATGGGTTATTGATTGGTTCTCTGAGTATCTGTATGGCTGCCTGAGTGTTTATGTGGGTGTGGTGTGTGTGACTCTATACATAGATGTGTGAGTGGGTGATTCACTGGGTGCATGATTTCAAGAGTGCATCTGTGATGGACTGCTTGGGTGGGTGAGTGTGTGTATGGGTGTGTTAGTGAGTGAATGTATATCTCAGTGGTACATGTGCAAGTAACTACATATGTAAAAGGCAGTATATATGTGTGTTGGAGTATATAAATAGCTATAAGCAAGAGTGAGTGATTGTGATAGTGGCTGTATGGATGCGTGTGTGCTTGTATCAGTTATTGTATAAGAGCGTAAGAATGTGCTAGTATTTGTATGAGTAAGTGAGCTGGTGTGTGTATAACTGTATAGGTGAGTAAATGGGTGTGTGATTAATTTTTTGCATGACTGACTAGGTGTGTGAGTACCTCTATGGATGAGTGGCGGTGTGTGAGTGTTTATATAGGTGTATGAGTGCATATGATAGTCCTGTACTGAGTGACTGTAAGTATGAGTGACTGTACAGGTGAGTGAGTGGATGTGTGTGTAGACCTAAGAATCAGTGAGTGGGTATGTAGTTTTTGGTGTTGGAGTGTCTATGGTTTTGAGAATGGCAGTCTGTAATTTAGAGTGGGTGTATCAAAAGTTATATTAGGGTGTGAGAAGATGCATGAAATTATCACATGGATGATGTCATCAGTGATGTCATTTGAGATGTCATCAGTGATGTCATCAGTGATGTCACTGACCATGTCATGAGTGATGTAATATGTGACGTCATCAGCAGTGCATTGCGGGCGCAAGTTATAGTTAGCTGAACTAACTATAACAGGGAATTTCACGGGTTTTGTACGAGTGCAATGTCCAACTAACTATAACTGTCCCTAAAACCTATGGTTTTTTCAGTGAATTTCAAAGGTTTTTTAAATGCTAATTTCTAACTATAACGTGTCTGAAACCTATGGTTTTTTCAGTGAATTTCAAAGGTTTTTAAATGCTAATTTCTAACTATAACGTGCCTGAAACCTATGGTTTTTTCAGTGAATTTCAAAGGTTTTTTAAATGCTAATTTCTAACTATAACGTGCCTGAAACCTATGGTTTTTTCAGTGAATTTCAAAGGTTTTTTAAATGCTAATTTCTAACTATAACGTGCCTGAAACCTATGATTTTTAAGTGAATTTCAAAGGTTTTTAAATGCTAGTTTCTAACTATGCCAACAGAGGTAGGACATGTGAAGAAAGAAGAAAAACGCACAGAAAGAAGCAAAAGATGTGCAGAAAGAACCAACAGAGGAGCAGAAAGAGGCCTTGTTGCAAAATCATCCTGTGCCCACAACTTTTTCAGACGGGTACTGGTGGTAACTGACTCTGACTAACCAGAGCCAGTGCGCGTTTGCACAGTGGTGAAGGGAGGGGGCCTGAGGTGACATGTGTGCAAACGCGTCCCATGGCGCGTTTTAAGTTGCGGGATTAAGTCCCCTTGAATCCTGAGGGTCCCTGGGGCCCAACTAGCCCCCCAGGTACCTACAGTTAGGACCACAGAGCTGAGTTGCAGAGAGGCGTTCCGAGGCCACGCACCTTTTTCACCTCTCTGCAACGCAACTCTGTTGTGCTTACTGAAGGTACCTGGTGGGCTAGTTGGCCCCCAGGATTCAAGGGAATTAACTCCCCAACTTAAAACGCACCACAGGGCGTGTTTGCACACATGTCACCTGAGGCCCCGCCCCTCCCTTCACCACTGTGCAAACGCGCCCCGTGGCGCGTTTTAAGTTGGGGGATTAGGTCACCTTGAATCCTGAGAGTCCCTGGGGCCCAACCAGCCCACCAGGTACTTCCAGTAAGCACCACAGGCCTGCGTTGCAACGCCTGTAACAAATTGTGCAGTTGTGTTTAGGTAGTGAAGAGGGTCGTGCTGGGGGTAGTGTTTTAGGGTTTAGGGTAGTGCAGTGGTGTTTGTGTAGTGTAGGGGGTCATGCTGGGGTTAGATTTAGGGTTTAGGGTAGTGCAGTGGTGTTTGTGTAGTGTAGGGGGTCATGCTGGGGGTAGATTTAGGGTTTAGGGTAGTGCAGTGGTGTTTGTGTAGTGTAGGGGGTCATGCTGGGGTAGATTTAGGGTTTAGGGTAGTGCAGTGGTGTTTGTGTAGTGTAGGGAGTCGTCCTGGGGGAGTGTTTTAGGGTTTAGGGTAGTACAGTGGTGTTTGGGTAGTGTAGGGGGTCGTGCTGGGGTTAGTGTTTTAGGGTTTAGGGTAGTGCAGTGGTGTTTGGGTAGTGTAGGGGTCGTTCTGGGGGGAGTGTTTTAGGGTTTAGGGCAGTGCAGTGGTGTTCGGGTAGTGTAGGGGGTCGTGCTGGGGGAGTGTTTTAGGGTTTAGGGCAGTGCAGTCGTGTTCGGGTAGTGTAGGGGGTCGTGCTGCGGGGAGTATTTTAGGGTTTAGGGTAGTGCAGTGGTGTTCGGGTAGTGTAGGGGGTCATGCTGGGGGTAGTGTTCTAGGGTTTAGGGCAGTGCAGTGGTGTTCGGGCAGTGTAGGGGTCGTGCTGGGGGTGGTGTTTTAGGGTTTAGGGTAGTGCAGTGGTGTTCGGGCAGTGTAGGGGGTCGTGCTGGGGGTGGTGTTTCAGGGTTTAGGGCAGTGCAGTGGTGTTCAGGCAGTGTAGGGGGTCGTGCAGGGGTGGTGTTTCAGGGTTTAGGGCAGTGCAGTGGTGTTAAGGCAGTGTAGGGGGTCGTGCAGGGGTGGTGTTTTAGGGTTTAGGGGCAGTGGTGTTCGGGCAGTGTAGGGGGTCATGCTGGGGGTGGTGTTTCAGGGTTTGGGGCAGTGCAGTGGTGTTCGAGCAGTAAAGGGGTCATGCTGGGGGTGGTGTTTCAGGGTTTAGGGCAGTGCAGTGGTGTTCGGGCAGTGTAGGGGGTGGTGCAGGGGGTGGTGTTTCAGGGTTTAGGGCAGTGCAGTGGTGTTCGGGCAGTGTAGGGGGTCGTGCAGGGGGTGGTGTTTCAGGGTTTAGGGCAGTGCAGTGGTGTTCGGGCAGTGTAGGGGGCGGTGCAGGGGTGGTGTTTCAGGGTTTAGGACAGTACAGTGGTGTTCGGGCATTGTAGGGGGTGGTGCTGGGGCTGGTGTTTCAGGGTTTAGGGCAGTGCAGTGGTGTTCGGGCAGTGTAGGGGGTGGTGCTGGGGCTGGTGTTTCAGGGTTTAGGGCAGTGCAGTGGTGTTCGGGCAGTGTAGGGGTGGTGCTGGGGCTGGTGTTTCAGGGTTTAGGGCAGTGCAGTGGTGTTCGGGCAGTGTAGGGGGTCTTGCTGGGGCTGGTGTTTCAGAGTCTAGGGCAATGCAGTGGTGTTCGGGCAGTGTAGGGGTCTTGCTGGGGCTGGTGTTTCAGGGTTTAGGGCAGTGCAGTGGTGTTCGGGCAGTGTAGGGGGTCGTGCTGGGGCTGGTGTTTCAAGGTTTAGGGCAGTGCAGTGGTGTTCGGGCAGTGTAGGGGGTCGTGCTGGGGCTGGTGTTTCAGGGTTTAGGGCAGAGCAATGGTGCTCAGGCAGTGTAGGGGGTTGTGCTGGGGGTGATGTTTCAGGGTTTAGGGCAGTGCAGTGGTGTTCGGACAGTGTAGGGGGTCGTGAAGGGGTGGTGTTTCAGGGTTTAGGGCAGTGCAGTGGTGTTCGGGCAGTGTAGGGGGTCGTGCTGGGGGTAGTGTTTTAGGGTTTAGGGTAGTGCAGTGGTGCTTGTGTAGTGTAGGGGGTCGTGCTGGGGGTAGTGTTTTAGGGTTTAGGGTAGTGCAGTGGTGTTTGTGTAGTGTAGGGGTCATGTTTTAGGGTAGTGCAGTGGTGTTTGGGTAGTGTAGGGGGTCATGCTGGGGGTAGTGTTTTAGGATTTAGGTTAGTGCAGTGGTGTTTGGGTAGTGTAGAGGGTCGTGCTGGGGGTAGTGTTTTAGGGTTTAGGGTAGTGCAGTGGTGTTTGTGTAGTGTAGGGGGTCGTGCTGGGGGTAGTGTTTTAGGGTTTAGGGTAGTGCAGTGGTGCTTGTGTAGTGTAGGGGGTCGTGCTGGGGGTAGTGTTTTAGGGTTTAGGGTAGTGCAGTGGTGTTTGTGTAGTGTAGGGGGTCATGTTTTAGGGTAGTGCAGTGGTGTTTGGGTAGTGTAGGGGGTCGTGCTGGGGGTAGTGTTTTAGGGTTTAGGGTAGTGCAGTGGTGTTTGTGTAGTGTAGGGAGTCGTGCTGGGGGTAGTGTTTTAGGGTTTAGGGTAGTGCAGTGGTGCTTGTGTAGTGTAGGGAGTCGTGCTGGGGGTAGTGTTTTAGGGTTTAGGGTAGTGCAGTGGTGTTTGTGTAGTGTAGGGGGTCATGTTTTAGGGTAGTGCAGTGGTGTTTGTGTAGTGTAGGGGGTCATGTTTTAGGGTAGTGCAGTGGTGTTTGGGTAGTGTAGGGGGTCGTGCTGGTGGTAGTGTTTTAGGATTTAGGTTAGTGCAGTGGTGTTTGGGTAGTGTAGGGGCTCGTGCTGGGGGTAGTGTTTTAGGGTTTAGGATAGTGCAGTGGTGCTTGTGTAGTGTAGGGGGTCGTGCTGGGGGTAGTGTTTTAGGGTTTAAGGTAGTGCATTGGTGTTTTTGTAGTGTAGGGGGGTCATGTTTTAAGATGCAATGCTCCAATACCTAACCAGTCTGCACTACATAAAACTGCAAAAAAACTAAAAATAAAAGTGTTTTGCACACTTTTGTCATTGGGCTATATGTGGGCTACATCTGGGTAATATTTGTGCTACATTTGGGCTCTTTTTTCACTGGTGGCCATCTTGGAAGACTTCTTTGTTATGAAGTTTCCTAATTTCTTCATTTACTGCAGTCTCCTCAGTAGGAAATGCTTTCAGTTTTTACTTTGATTCCATCAAGAAGGCATTCAGATGTGTCTCACATCTGCCATAAATTCAGAATGTTAGCACTCTAGTTGCTCATTAGATCACTGGAGTAAAGCTACTGCTCACCAGGGAGTTAACTGGTAGTCTGCTGCTGGTATTGAAAGTGATTGTTTCAGTCTGCATGTCAGAATTTTCTAATGAAATAGAAGAGGATTTGAGATCTCACTTAAAACATGCCCTAATTTTTCTTTCTGCAGCACTAACCATAATTTCTATTTAAAAAAGAACCCCTCATTTTGTTCCTTTTTAAATTAAATGTTTTAAGTGTTACCGGTTTATTCCAATCAAGATGGCTTCAGGTGTGCCATACTTTTGTCATAAGTAAGGCTGTTAGCGCTCTAGTTGTTCTTTAGAACACTCTGGGAAGCTGCAGTAGAACACAAAGGCATCAACTGGCAGGCTGCTCCTGTTGAAATATAACAGGAAGATATTTGAGATCACACTTGAAATATGTCCTAATTTTTCTTTCTACAGCACTAACCATAATTTCTATGACAAAATGAACCCCATCATTTTGTTCCTTTTTAAATTAAATGTTTTAAGTGTTACCAGTTTATTCCAATCAAGATGGCTTCAGGTGTGCCATACTTTTGTCATAAGTAAGGCTGTTAGCACTCTAGTTGTTCTTTAGAACACTCTGGGAAGCTGCAGTAGAACACAAAGGAATCAACTGACAGTCTCTGCCCTTGTTGGATGTACATGTTTTACTGAGAATGTCAGACTTCATTCTCACATGAGTGAGAAAGATAATGTGAATTTACTGAAAATATGCTCTCATTTTAGCTTCTGGAGCACCTTCCAAACCTCCATGGGACAAGCATGAGAAAATAGTGTTCTCTCACACATGATTCATGATATCCCAGCAGAAGGTTTTTCACATGGTAAAATCACCTTGGAATACACCACAATTCCTAAAATTAGTATGGTACCGTCAACAAATAAATTCTAATGTAACTAAAGCCTGTTATCACCCTTTATAGTTCTCCTTTTGGTGACCCTCAAAATCTTCTATTCACTACAATGCATTTCAATGAGGTACTATCATTTATATTGGTCCCAAGATGGCTGCCAGAAATTCCAGGATGAAGTGCTGACAGCCAATCAGATCTCACGATGACATGTGTGGTTAGGCTCCGCCCAGATATATATGTGACTTTACTTTTGATTTTCTCAGGAACTACTGAACGGATTTACACCATTTAAGCAAAAGGCACGACACTGAACCAAGGGCTACCTCTTTGCCAAATTTGGTGTAATTCCGTTCAGCAGTTCGGGCTGTAGCTGCGACTAAAGGTTCCTATGGAAAAATGAATGGGGAAAACACGTTTTGGGACCCCCTTTTTCTCGGCCCCCGCTTGACGTATCACCCCGAGACTTTCAGGATAGGAGCGGACCGAAGCGCCCCAACAAGTTGGAAACTTTCGCGAAGATTCGTCAACCGGCGCCAACGTTATTTCAAATAGAATGTCGCGGATTTCCTATGGATAATAGGTTTTAACTATAACTATCTACTGGCGACCGCCAGTAGATAATATATATATATATGTATATATATATGTATATATATATGTATATATATATGTATATATATATGTATATATATATGTATATATATATGTATATATATATGTATATATATATGTATATATATATGTATATATATATGTATATATATATGTATATATGTATATGTATATATGTATATGTATGTATGTATATGTATGTATGTATATGTGTATATGTATATGTGTATATGTATATGTGTATATGTATATATGTATATGTATGTATGTATATGTATGTATGTATATGTATGTATATATGTATATGTATGTATATATGTATATGTATGTATATATGTATATGTATATATATATGTATATGTATATATATATGTATATGTATATATATATGTATATGTATATATATATGTATATGTATATATATATGTATATGTATATATATATGTATATGTATATATATATGTATATGTATATATATGTGTATATATATGTGTATATATATGTGTATATATATGTGTATATATATGTGTATATATATGTGTATATATGTGTGTATATATGTATGTATATATGTATGTATATATGTATGTATATATGTATGTATGTATGTATGTATATGTATGTATATGTATGTATGTATGTATGTATATATATGTATGTATATGTATATGTATATATGTGTGTATATATGTATGTGTATATATGTATGTGTATATATGTGTGTATATATGTGTGTATATATGTGTGTATATATGTGTGTATATATGTGTGTATATATGTGTGTATATATGTGTGTATATATGTGTGTATATGTATATATGTATATATGTATATATATATGTGTATATATGTATATATATATGTGTATATATGTATATATGTATATGTATATATATATGTGTGTATATGTATATATGTATATGTATATATATATGTATATATATGTGTGTATATGTATATATGTATATGTATATATATATGTATATATATATGTGTGTATATGTATATATGTATATGTATATATATATGTATATATATGTGTATATGTATATATGTATATATGTATATGTATATATATATGTATATATGTATATATATGTAGGAAGCTGGCTCTGTATATACTATACCAAAGTGAGGTATAGTGTGCACAGAGTCCAGTGGAACCCCAAAGGTAGGCAGAGGTAAAGTAGATAGCACCTCACTTTCTATTTGTGGTAGTGTGGTCGAGCAGTAATGCAATATCAGAGGACAGTGTTAAGCAATTGTTGTACACACTCAGTCAGCAAATGAATTCACACACTCAAAGACTGAACTTCAGACCAATTGTTTTTGTATAAAAAATATTCTTTTAGTTATTTTATTTTCTAGAACCAAGCAAGCCTGGCACAGGTAAGCAATAAATACTTTGCAGTAGTAATGCAGTTTGTAAACAGTTTGAATTGAAATTGTACATGCACTTTGTTTTGACTTACAATATGGTTTTTAAAAAAAAGCAATACTTTGTTGATACAGTACATAGACTTGAATGGGTTTTTCAGTAAAATTACAGGTGTTACTTTTGAGATTACTTTTCTTACTCTGAGTAGTATACCTGGATACTACTCTGGGATATTTCCTGTAAACAGGTAAGTAAAATCGTTTTTGTTAGTGCAATTCTAAACAATTTCTTTAGGTTTTCAAACTCCACACTTAGAAACTTTTCCAAGAAAAACAGTCAATGTTTTCCTATGGAGGAAAATAGTGTTATCGGTTTTGAGGTAAGTATTTGGTAGTGGGGGTTGAGGTTCTGGGGGTAGACTCAGGGGTCCCCCAGGGTCAAGGATGCACTCTAGTTACACCCTCAGCGGCACTAGGGCGGCCGGGTGCAGAGTGCTGAGGCCCAATGTTATCCAATGGGGGATAGGGTGCCTCCGGTTGGTGGCTGCTGGCAAGCAGGCCACTTGGTTGTGGGAGCAAAGCTCCTGGACTTTAGCTCAGGGCAAATGGGTAAACAAAGTAGCACCAAAGGTGCACCCTCAGCCGCACTAGGGCGGCTGGGTGCAGGGTGCTGTTTCGACGTCGGGCGCCCTGTTTGCAATGGGGAACCTCCGGTTTGCAAAGGCACTGCAGGCTTGGGGATGAAGGTCTTCTGGGTGCGACCACCACATTGAGGTAAGTTGGGAAGCTGGGAAGTTAGGGTTTGGTTAGGCACCGTCGATTTGGCCACCCAAGGCTGTGGGGCGTCGGGTGCAGGGGTGCCTTTTGGGGTCGGATCTTACCAGCTACTGGTCGCGGTTCGGGGGACCTTCCGGATTTAGGCTGCAGGCGTCGGCTGGAGGCAGGTCAGGGGTCGCCGGATCTCGGGTCAGGATCGCTGGGGTGATCTCCTCGTGGTGTTTACCCACTCTAGCTCGGGCCGTGGACGGCGGGTGCAGAGTGGGGCGAATTCGCGGTGTCCGGCCGGAGCCAGAGGTTGCAGATGAACAAATCTGGTGTTCACGGGAGACCGTCTTGGGGGTTGAAGGCAGGCAGGTCCTCCGGGGTTTTCGAGGTTGCTGGCTGCAGGACACGCCGGGATTTTGCAGGAGAAGGTTCGAGTGGAAGACAGGCCGGTAGGGCTGGGGCCAAGTCAGTGGGCGTCTTCCTCTTGTTAGCTGCTGCACGGCTGTTCGGTCCTTCTCCTTGTAGTTTCTTCATATCTGAGGAAGCAAGGTTCAGGGGTGCCCCTAAATACTATATTTAGGGGCGTTACAGATAGGTAAAAGGCAGGGACCAATGCGTCCCTTCCCTGGGGTGGGTACACCCCCTATTATGCCACCCTCCAGTGGAAGGGGGTCATGAGGGGCTGCCCTGTGGCCAGAGATGCCAATTGGATTTAGGCTTCAATGCAGTATCTGAAAGAGACACGTTAGTGACAGATTCCTTACCTTAGAATATCCCCAGGCGTCAGGCTGTATCCGGAAAGTTTTTTGCGTAGCAGTACCCTTGCGCGTCGGTAGGCGGCGTCGTGCGGCTCCGCGTCGGCGTCGTGATCGCCGGGATGACGTCGCGGGCAGTACTTAGACGCCGCCCCTGCGCGCTGACGTCAGTTCTTTTTTCCGCGCCAGCAAGCGCAGATCCGGGAAGAGCAGTGCCCTAGTCATTTTTTGACTAACTTTTTGGGTGAATTTTTTCACTGTTTCTTCGCATTGACTTCGAGGTGTCGTAGGGATGCCCGGCTTTAAACGTTGCGGCGCCTGTGCTCGGATGATGTCCATCACAGACCCGCATCGGGAGTGTCTCTTCTGCCTCGGCCGAGGCCACGACAGGGAGTCGTGTCCCGAATGCCGGGCCCTCAACCCGAAAGCTTTGCGAGAGCGGTCTCGAAAGCTCCTCGAGGCCCGGCATTCGGCTCCGCGCCACCAAGCCCTGGTGAGAGGTCGAGGGGTCGGTCGCGGAGTCCTCACCGGTCGTCGGCATCGAAGTCTTCGTCGTCCGGTAAGTCCAAGCACAAAAAGTCCAAAAAGCATCGTCGCTCTAGGACTTCGCCTCGCCGGTCTCGCGACACGGCTGAGGCCCCTCCCGGCACCGTCCCCGCGGCCCCGGACATGCCTGTGGAGCAGCCCCCGCAATACCCGTCCTTCCCGGGTTCGGGGGCGGATCCGGCCCAAATACAGGAATTCCTGTCGGCCATGGCCCGCCTCTTCGGGCCTCAAGGTCCCTCCGGTGCGCCTTCGGGCCCTGATGGGGTTGCCCGGTGTCGCCGACGGCTCCGGCCCCGGCGTCGCCCGTGCCTCCAGCCTCGATCCCGGCTCCGGCTCAGGCCCCGGCCTCAATCCCGGCTCCGCAACCCCCATCAACGCCGGTCGACCTAACGACGCCGACGCCGATGTCTCCGGTGCCGTTCTCGACGCCGCCTGGGGCTCCGGGCGGCGTCGTCCCCCAGTTCCTTCCGGCTCCGGGCATGGACCCGGACCGACGTCGCTCGACGCCGGTTCCGGCGCCGATGGGACCTTTGGTCCCAAATGTCCCTCCTCCTTATTTTGAACCAGAGGAGGACCAGGAGGACTGGGAGGGGTCTGATGACCCTCTGACACAACAGTGTCAGTACGATGAGGACTGGACAGAGGGTCTAGGGGATGCCAGTGGTCTAGATACTTCCCCTGACACTGGCATGCTGTCTCCTCCCGTGGCTACGGAGGAGGGAGCCAATTTTGCAACGGTGTTGCGTAGGGCGGCTGGAGCCTTACGTCTCCAACTCCCTACTGTGGCGGTTAAGACTAATCTCTTGACAGACGTGCTTCAGCCGGCAGCCTCCTCCTCGGAGCCTGTGCTGCCGTTTAACGATGCACTCACTGACGTTCTTTTGGGCGCCTGGTCCAAGCCCAACACAGGGGCTCCTGTGGATAGGAACGTGTCCCGACGCCATCGCCCAGCTCCGGGCGACCCCCTATTTCTCTCTGTCCACCCCACTCCTGAGAGCTTGGTTGTCCAAGCCTCCGCTTCCCAAACCGCCTTCCCTACCGCCCCTCTGGATAGGGAATCCAAACGCCTGGATCAATTTGGGAAGAAGGGTTTTTCTTCCTCCAGTGCTGGCTTGCGGTCAATCAACACTGCTTGTCTTTTGGGCCGATATACCCACTCCTTGTGGGATTCGGTGGCGACTGTTTTGCCCCAGTGTTCTGAGGAGGTCCAGACACTGCTTTCCCGCGCCATTGCGGAAGGAAGGGATGCGGCCAAATACACAATACGATGTGGCCTTGATACCGCCGACTCGCTGGGCAGGTCTATTGCAACGACGGTGGCGCTGCGTCGCCACGCCTGGCTGAGAACCACTGGTTTTTCCGGGGATGTCCAGAATACTCTCATGGACATGCCCTTTGATGGAGTCGGTCTTTTTGGGTCCAAAGCAGACCATCCGTTGGAGCGCTTTAAGGACTCACGGGCTACTGCCAAGTCCCTGGGCCTTTCTGCTACACGCCCTCCGCTGACTTCTGCTTTTCGCCCCTATCGTGGCACCGGAAGGGGCGCCCCGTCACGTCAGCAGCCCAGCCACCGGCCCGCGCAGCAGGCGTCTCCGCGTGGCCGAGGACGTGGATTCCGCCGTGGCGGTTCGGGCAACCAGCGTGCGGGTCAGGCCACAACCTCCAACCCGTCCGCGGCCTCCAAGCCCTCCTAGTCCCTCCTTTCAGGTGCACAGCACGCCAGTTGGGGGCAGGGTCCGCCATCACCTTCACCACTGGCGTCCCATCACCTCGGACAGGTGGGTCTTGGACATTGTCCGAAGGGGCTACTCCCTCCCCTTCCAGTCCACCCCCAGCCATGCCACCTCAATTCCACCGCATGTCAGGGGATCACTTGGTGCTTCTGCAGAAGGAAGTCACGGCCCTCTTGGCCAAGAGGGCCATCGAGCATGTTCCGACCCCAGAAGTAGGGCGTGGTTGCTACTCCCACTACTTTCTGGTGCCCAAAAGGACAAGGAGGACGTGCGTCCTATCTTGGACCTCCGGAACGTCAATCGCTTCCTCCGGAAGGAGAAGTTCAAGATGCTCACCCTAGCTCAGGTCTTGACTGCCCTCGACCCTGGAGACTGGTTGGTAGCGTTGGACTTGCAGGATGCCTATTTCCACATCCTCGTCCTGCCGGCCCACCGGCGTTACCTACGGTTCACGGTAGGCCTCGAGCATTTTCAGTTCACCGTGCTCCCCTTTGGCCTTACCAGTGCCCCTCGGGTGTTCACGAAAGTGATGGCGGTGGTCGCAGCTCATCTGCGCCGGGCAGGGGTTTCAGTCTTCCCCTACCTCGACGACTGGCTGCTGAAGGCGGGCTCGCCCCAGGCAGTCGTCTCCCACCTCCAGACTACGGCCGAACTCCTGCACTCGCTGGGGTTCTCCATCAATGTGCCGAAGTCGCATCTGATTCCTTCTCCACAGCTCCTTTTCATCGGAGCAGTTCTGGACACGACGCAGTTTCGGGCCTATCCTCCCGAACGGCGAGTCCGGGATATTCAGGCTATGATTCCGATCTTTCAGCCTTTATCCTGGGTTTCGGTACGGATGACCCTGAGGCTGCTGGGCCTCATGGCCTCCTGCATCCTGCTGGTCAATCATGCCAGATGGCATATGCGGGCTCTGCAGTGGGACCTGAAGTTCCAGTGGGCGCAGCACCAGGGCAACCTGTCCGATCACGTCCAGATCTCGGAGGGGACTGCAAAACAGTTGCAGTGGTGGCTCTCGAACCGGCAATGGGTCATGGGCAGATCCCTCTCCCTTCCCCAGCCAGAGCATACAGTTGTGACGGACGCGTCCCTTCTGGGATGGGGCGGTCACATGGGAGAGGCGGAGATCAGAGGCCTCTGGTCTCCGGCGGAGTCCCGGCTCCATATCAACCTTCTGGAGCTCCGGGCGATCCGACTTGCACTCAAGGCATTCCTTCCCTCTGTCAAAGGGAAGGGTAGTGCAGGTGTTCACAGACAACACCACCGCCATGTGGTACTGCAACAAACAGGGCGGGGTGGGGTCTTGGACCCTTTGTCAGGAGGCTCTGCGCCTCTGGACATGGCTGAAACATCAGGGCATGTTCCTGATGGTTCAACACCTGGCAGGTTCCCTGAACGCCAGGGCGGACGAACTCAGCCGCAGGTGCATGATGGATCACGAATGGCGTCTTCACTCGGAAGTGGCACAAGGACTCTTTCTACAGTGGGGAGAGCCTTGGTTAGATCTATTCGCCACCGAAGAGAACGCGCAATGTCATCAGTTCTGCGCGTTGGAATTTCCAAGGCAGCACTCGCTAGGCGACGCTTTTCGTCGCGAGTGGAGTTGCGGTCTGTTGTACGCCTTTCCGCCTATACCACTTCTACCCAGAGTGTTGAAGAAGATTCGGCACGACCGGGCCCAAGTCATTCTTGTGGCTCCGGACTGGGCTCGAAGAGTTTGGTATCCCGAGCTACTCAATATGAGCGTCGATCACCCGATCCGTCTGCCTCTTCGGGAGGATCTTCTGTCGCAGCAGCAGGGGACGGTCCTCCACCCGAACCTGTCCAGTCTACACCTGCTTGCGTGGAGATTGAGCGGCGGCAGTTGATTCCTTTCGACTTGCCTCCCGAAGTTTGTGATGTGATTCTGGCAGCCAGGCGTCCCTCCACTAAGGTGGTATACGCCTGCAGGTGGAACAAATTTGTGGCATGGTGCACAGCAAAGGCTGTGAATCCCTTTCTGCACCTCTTTCTGAGGTCCTTCTGTTCCTTCTCTCTCTGGCCCAACAGGGTTCTGCCCTGGGTACCATCAAGGGTTATCTTTGTGCTATCTCGGCCTTGCTCAGGCTCCCTGATCAGCCCTCCCTTTTCAAGTCCTCTGTTGTTAACAGGTTCTTAAAAGGCGTTACTCACCTCTTCCCTCCTGTTCCGTTTGTGATGCCTCAGTGGGACTTGAACTTGGTTCTTACCTTTTTAATGTGCGCTCCCTTTGAGCCTCTACATAACTGTCCTCTTCGTCTTCTGACTCTGAAGACAGCCTTTCTGGTGGCCATCACCTCCGCTCGGCGGGTGAGTGAGCTCCGGGCTCTATCTTGCAAACCTCCCTTTCTGTCTGTTCATCCAGACAAGGTTGTTTTTCCAAAGGTGGTTACTGCTTTCCACATTGGGCAGACCATCACTTTGCCCACCTTCTTTCCGCCTCCGCATCCTTCCAGAGAGGAAGAGAGGCTCCACCGTCTGGACCCAAAACGTGCGCTCTCCTTCTATATTGACCGCACAAAACACTTCCGGGTGGATGACCAGCTCTTTGTTGGCTACGTGGGCGCCAAAAAAGGTCGGGCGGTGCACAAGAGGACCATCTCCCGCTGGGTTACCTTGTGCATCAAGACCTGCTATTCTTTGGCTAAGAAGGAGCCTCTTGTTGGGCTGCGTGCCCATTCCACCAGGGCAACGGCTGCTACCACAGCCTTGGGCCGCGGTGTTCCGCTGCCGGTTATCTGTCAGGCAGCTACGTGGGCCTCGCTGCACACGTTTACAAAGCATTACTGCCTTGACAGTCGGGTCCGGAGGAACGGCTTCTTTGGCCGTTCTGTCCTCCAGGACTTCCATGTCTGATCTTTGTTCGCAGACCCACCACCGGGGTTGGTATTGCTGGGGTATCTATTCTAAGGTAAGGAATCTGTCACTAACGTGTCTCTTTCAGATGCACAAGTTGCTAACTTGTGTAACGATATCTGTAAGAGACAGTAGTTAGTGACAGATTCCTTACCGCCCCACCCATCCTCCCCGTTCTGCGAACTGATTTCTAGGGTTAAGGACATCCCTTTCAGGGCCCTAGTATTTTTCAGACACTTATGTCAGCTTCATGCATGGCTCTGCGTTCCTGGCGCGGAAAGTCGTGTACAGAACTGACGTCAGCGCGCAGGGGCGGCGCCTAAGTACTGCCCGCGACGTCATCCCGGCGATCACGACGCCGACGACGGACGCGGAGCCGCTCGACTCCGCCTACTGACGCGCAAGGGTACTGCTACGCAAAAAACTTTCCGGATCCAGCCTGACGCCTGGGGATATTCTAAGGTAAGGAATCTGTCACTAACTACTGTCTCTTACAGCTATATCGTTACACAAGTTAGTAACTTGTGCATCATGGACGTAGCACTTAAATTTTCATCCAAACAGTCCAGCACTTGCACAAAATTACTCTCTATAATCTTTCCCAGAATACTATCTGGATTAACATTAGACCACTTCCGAGTTAACCTCTTGTTTTTGGTATAGGATAGGGGAACTACCTTAACTGGTATGGTGGGAGAATCTACTAAAATCGATAGTTGTAATGTTAGTGGGTAGTGGTCACTAAAGTGATTTTTAGATATGTTAAAAACCATAGTTTCAGACTTAAAATAATCGGACAAAATAATAAAATCAATCAACGTACCCATACCTCTTCCAACATACGTTACCACATCGGAGTTTAAAAACTCCATGAGATCTAAGGTCACAAAAAGTGAGAATTTTGACAGTAGAGAATTAAAAATGTTCCCACAAGGAGTGTGCTCAAAGTGGCAACCGCCCTTCGTATCCCTCGTTAGATAATGACAGGCCTCACATTTAGACAATGAGCACATTTTACAATTAAAATCACCCCCCCAGAGGATTACATAGTCCATTTTTAACTCCTCAATGTGTATCGTGAGTGCAGTTTCGAGTTCCCAAGCAATAGTGATATTTGCACTGTTAAAATTATTATGATAAAAGTTAATAACCACAAGGGTTAAGTTTCTCTTCAATATAATATTTATAATCTGGAAGTGCGGAGAATCCAGCTGCAGTTTCCTAACTCTGCCATTTAATGTTGTAGAAATCAGAGTTAGTAGGCCGCCTTTATCATGTCCACCCTCAGAAGGTCTAGCCGATGTATAAACAGAGTAAAAACCATTTATATGCGCTGATTCACGCATCCAGGTTTCCTGTAAACAAATTATGCTGAATTTATTAACAAACTCTACCCAGTCATTAATACCTAATTTGTTTGACAAGCCCGCCACATTCCAGAAGAGACTACCATATATGGATGTACTAACATGTGAAGTATCTTTATTCTCGACACGGCCGGTATCTATTGAGCACCCTTCTACTGTCATCATCTTGGTTATTGCAGTAGGGTTCACAACTTCTAATGCTCCATCATTAAGTGGACTAATGGAAATAGGCCCAAAGTGAATTATCGGAGTTGGTAAACATTCCTCATTTTGGTAATGGGGATTATTTAAAATTTTGGTATTAGAGAGAGACAGTGGACTATTTAAGGGTACAAGACAAATATCTCTTTCCATATCAGTTAGAGCTTGCAAAGGAGTTAAATTTAGATCTTGATTACCAGGCTCCCCAAACAACCGGCCATTCAGTCAATCCACTTGTTCTAAAGGAGAAAAAAATTAAAAGTTGAGAGCTTGAATGGGGGAAATATTTGATTTTGGAGGTGAGCCTGGTCAATGCCCGCATTTGACGGTGGCCTGTAAAAATAGCCTAGTGGTACAGCTTTAATAATTCCCCCCATGTTATTACTCAAAAAAGTTTGTCCATGAGCCAATGCACAAAATTTTTGTCCCTGAAATTTACAACAATACAATCGCCCGTTTCCATTTTCACCTGAGAGCCCACCCATGACACACGTTCTACATTGTTAATTTTGCCATTTAAAACTTCACAGCCCAGCCAATCCAAAGTCTTCGTCAGCCAGTGCACCGTTTTGTTTTTAAACTGTTTCCAATCTTCTGTCTTGTTATGAGGCAGAGGTGGGACATTTTTAAGAACAACGACATAGGGGGTAGCTTCCGGGGGTAGGTGGAGTGTTCTTGGGCTATTATTCACACCAGCTAAGAAAGTGTTATAATTTCTGCCAGTAGGAATATTATCGCTTCGTTCTGTATTTGCTAATGAAGGTTCTGGCCATACTTTATCAAGATGTTTGGATGTATGCCTTATGCTCATTACGTTAGTTGCCTCGCCGACCCCGTGGCCTGATGTCTGGGAGAATGGAATTGCCTGAGAAAGGTCCAGGTTTGTATTTGGGACAGAGTTTATTAAAGTCTCAGTGCCTATGTTGATCTTTGAGTTACTTGAGCCAATGAATGTTTTTAGCGAGACATCAATGCTGTTCAATACACCTACCAGGGGGTCTAAGATTGATTTAATGATAGCCTCCATCGAGCTTATATAGTGGTTAAATAATGCCATAGCCCCCATACACTCGATGTTAGTAAGGTCCTTAGTGGTACCTGTTGTTCGTGTTACTGGCTTGCGTGTTGGAGCCAGGGTCTTCTTTCGTGTCACTGTAGGGACTGTTTTTCTTGGGTTTCCCACACGCCTTAGTTTTTTTAGATGGCGGAGGGCAGAGAGTGTCCAAGAATCCCCCCTCCTGAACAATACCAATATTAACTTCATCACCACTAACTTCCAAACTGGTAGACGATATTCTATCCTCTAATGTTCTGACATACTCGCCTACTTTTGTCACTGTAGTGCCATTCTGCAGGGCCCGATGCGTTTCCCCCAACCTCTCCTCTACAGACTCAATCTCACTTGTTATAGCCCCCATCGCCGTCGTTAAAAAGTTTGTAATTGATGAGGTTAATGGCCTGGCCTTCGTGGTCATAACAGTCTTGCGTTTCCCCATCGTCTTACCTTTTATGTCTTGTTATCCACTACAGTTCAGACTCCTCTCTGCATATTGAACAACCAGCCAAGAGCCCTGGCCCGGCCTTATCCGGTCACGGACGGGCCCGCCCTTGGCCCGGGCTTCGCCCGGCGCGCGCCCGCGAAGCGGGAGCCGCGCAAGCCTTTATGCGCCTTTGGGCGCGGGAGAATAGCGGCACCTCCTGGTGCGAGGGTCAGCAGGGCAGTCTGGGATCAGTGGTCCCCTCACTGCGAGTAGAAGCGGTTCCCGCGAAGCGGGAGCCGCGCAAGCCTTTATGCGCCTCCGGGCGCGGGAGAATAGCGGCACCTCCTGGTGCGAGGGTCAGCAGCAGGGCAGTCTGGGATCAGTGGTCCCCTCACTGCGAGTAGAAGCGGTTCCCGCGAAGCGGGAGCCGCGCAAGCCTTTATGCGCCTCCGGGCGCGGGAGAATAGCGGCACCTCCTGGTGCGAGGGTCAGCAGGGCAGGGCAGTCTGGGATCAGTGGTCCCCTCACTGCGAGTAGAAGTGTATGTGTATATATGTATGTGTGTATGTATATATGTGTGTATATATGTGTATGTGTGTATGTGTATATATGTATGTGTATGTGTATGTATATATGTGTGTGTATGTGTGTGTATGTATATGTGTGTGTATGTATGTGTGTGTGTATGTATATGTGTGTGTATGTATATGTGTGTGTATGTATGTGTGTGTGTATGTATGTGTGTGTGTATGTATGTGTGTGTATGTGTGTGTGTGTGTGTGTGTGTGTGTGTGTGTGTGTGTGTGTGTGTGTGTGTATGTATATGTGTGTATGTATATGTGTGTGTGTGTATGTATGTATTTGAAGGCATGTGTGGCTGTAGATACACATGCTTAGCATAAGTCCACCATCTAGTGTTGGGCTCGGAAGTGTGCAAGTTGTTTTTGTTGGAAGAAGTCATTCGAGACATGAGGTTCTGTGACTCCGGTTTCTTGCAATTTGCATGGTCCTCAACTCTATTGTTATATTGTTTTCTGCCGTTCGGTTCGTAAGTGTGCCCCTCTGCTCCGGTTCGACACGGTTGTCGGTCACTTCTTTAATAGTGTTGGTGTTTTTTTTAACGCTGTTCAATACTTGCATCCCTATTTCTAACATCGATGTCTAATTCATCCGGGGGACCTTAGTAGGCTCGCTCGGGTTTTCAGCCTTCATGGTGGAATTCATCGTCTGCGTTCTCAATGAAGAATGCCCAGTCGGTGATAGAACAGACGCCTTTCCGTTTCTGCCCTAAATGTCACGTCAAGTTTCCACGCACCTATCTACACCAGGTGTGTAACTTGTGCTTTCCCCGACCACAAGGAGGCAACCTGCGAACATTGCAAGTCTTTTCGATCTACGAAAACCAGAGATCAAAGGGCTCCTAGAATGGAGATCTCGATGAGCTGTGGACTATGTGCCATATCTCTTCGGCTCAGAAGACCAGGAAACCGAGGTGGAGGCTAGTCTAGGAAGCTGGCTCTGTATATACTATACCAGAGTAAGGTATAGTGTGCAAAGAGCCCAGTGGATCCCCAGAGGGTTTACAGAGGCTAAAGTAGATAATACTGAGCAGACAGGCCCCTGTGATATCTAGTTCAGCTACTAGATATTGCAAGTGATCAGGCAGCCATCTTAAGGACATGTACTGGGTGTAGGAAGCTGGCTCTATATATACTATACTAAAATGAGGTATAGTGTGCAGAGTCCAGTGGATCCCCAGAGGCTTTACAGAGGTTCAATTAGATAATTATTATGCTCTCTTGTGGTAGTGTGGGCAAGCAGTTAAGCTTATCAAAGGGCAGTTCTAAGCATTTAATGTACACATACACAGGCAAGACCTGATTATACACACACATTCTGACTAAATCCGAGACCAATGGTTTGTAAAAATATTACTTTTAGTATATTTATTTCTTAGAACCAAAGATACTTTGTTGCAGTAAAGTCAGTTTTGCAATATCACTGTTTTTCCAGTGTAAAAAGTGGACACATAGCATTTTTCAATCAGTACAGTGTTTCCTAATGGAGGAAAACATAATCTAGAATATGCTGGTAAGTAAACTATTCACGATATTGAGCTTTTGGTGGAAGAATCCGTACCAGGCAAGGTTCCAGTAAGTGACCTCACTGCAACACCAGCGGCGCTGGGGCGACCAGGTGCAGAGGTCAAACTCTATCTAGTGCTAACGTTATCCAATGGAGAAAGGGGGCAATTTAAGTGGTACTACTTAAAAGTAAGGACAACAGTTTGGTAACCCAGTCTCCGGGGGGTTAAGGTAAGCACGGGGGCCACAAGGCAGCACTAAACTTGCACCCTTAGCTGAAATGGGGTGGCCGGGTACAGAGTGCCAACACCGCATCTGGCGCCCAATGCAAAAAGTTTGAAGTTCGCAGACAGGCTGATGGGCCTAGGACCAAGTCAGTGCCTTGAGCTTCTTGTTGGTACAAAAACACACTCCCTCTAAACCTATATTTCTTTGTTATTGGCTCTCATAAGCTCAAAAGCGGGGCATTGGAAATATTCTTCTCCACACAAAAATTGTTTACTGTTCTTTCATGTTTTTTTTTTACTTTTTTACTTTTATATCACACTTTACATAGTCATTTCATTTCTTTTTTTACAATACTCTGTATATACATTGCTGTAAGTATCATAATTGTATAAAAACTAGTACAATCGATGTATTACATCTAATCTCAGCGACTGTATACCAACAGCTAAGATTGTGCAAAAAAACCAATGGACAGTTCCCCACACACTCACACTCTCATCTACAATCAAATCCCTCACACACTACACACTGTCACTCCACATCCCAGATCAACACTGCATGCACAGATGGAAAAACGGGGTGAAGGCATCAACCCTCGATTGCTGTGCTGGTAGCTGGGGTGTCACACTCTCTGGCCGACGTACGTTTCAATGGACTAAATAATTGATCTCCATCTTCTTCAGGACCTATTTTATAATTTATAATGGGTGAAGGAAGGGGAATCTAAGAAGGAAAAGGAAAAAAATATATATTGGGAGAAGAGAATTTTAAATTTTCTACATACAAACCCGGAGATATCTTACATTTCTCTATTTGTCTACTTTAAAAACAAGAGAATGCTCCTCATCAAGAAACGTGTCATAAAACCATCACCTCTAGTGCAAACAATACAGAACAAATGCAGAAAAGTTTTTCTTAAAACACCTTCATGCATGACCAAGATTTAAAAAGAAAGGTGGAATTCTCAAAGATTCTCTGCTACTCACCAATCAGAGAATATTTGATGGCTTACGCCCCTCAAATAAGGGGCATATATTAAGTCAGCTTTGAAACATTCACGAAATGAAAGAAAGCAAAGCCATGTTGGATAGTGTGGATCCCATATTTAGGACTCCCTCCATCCATAGTTCAGAGTCTTCACCCAGTGATGCATTATGCTCAAGCACCTAACTATAGTATAGAGAGTTACCTGTAGCTGCTTTATCTGTCACCCTGCTAAAAACACTCCATCCGGGGTGTTGGGGACGTGCATAGCGTTCACCTAATGTGATTTTGTCAATACAAAACAAGGCTCCTCAAAGTAAGTTTCTTCAAATATCTAAGATATATATAATAAAACAAACGGTAAGGCTTCTCTTATGAGCATGTCTCCCTAGTATGGTAATAGTAATAGTAGTAGTATAAGGTGACAGTAAATGATTATATATCATTTGCCTTTAATGCGGGTTTTTTGCACAATCTTAGCTGTTGGTATACAGTCGCTGAGATTAGATGTAATACATCGATTGTACTAGTTTTTATACAATTATGATACAGCAATGTATAGACAGAGTATTGTAAAAAAAAAAAATGAATGACTATGTAAAGTGTGATATAAAAGTAAAAAAGGAAAAAAATAAAATATGAAAGAACAGTAAACAATTTTTGTGTGGAGAAGAATATTTCCAATGCCCCGCTTTTGAGCTTATGAGAGCCAATAACAAAGAAATCTAGGTTTAAAGGGAGTGTGTTTTTGTACCTTTTGTTGTTTTTCCCCCTTTCTCTCTGACCTTCAAAGTATTTTTACAGGGGGTCGCCTTGTCATCTCTTGAGCTTCTTGTTGTGCAGGGTTCGGCTTCTCTTTGTCCTCTTCATATGTTTTCGGTGATCTGAGGAGTAAGGCTCATAACTTTAGGGGCATTACAGGGGTAAGAAGGTAGTAGCCAATGGGCTACTTACCTTAAGGGTGCCTACACCCTTTGTATGTCCACTCCCTCTGCGTAGAGGGCATATCCCTAACTCTTCTGGCTAGAATACTCCAAAACAATATCGAGGATTCTTGAAGGAGGGGGTCACTTTTTAGCTCGGGGCACTTTAGGGGTGGCTCTGGCTGAGAGGACACACACCTTGCTTACTAATTTTCCCACAGAACTTGCTGCCAAAAGTGGGGCTTGGTCAAGGGGGCAGTCATCTCCACTAGCTGGAGAGGCCCTGGTCAGCATACCAATTGATCTACATCGGTTCCGACCCCAGAAGGGACTTTTGTCCCGGTGTTCATCCCTGATGTTGATTTTGTGCCATGAGGTGGTGAAGAGAACTGGGTGGGGCAGCTGGACCCTTTAACAGACCAGCTTGAAGACCTTATGGACTGGTGGATGAACCTAGGTGAGGCCAGTGGTTTGGAAACTTCACCGGACACTGGCTGGCTTTCTCCCCCTGCTGTGGCTACAGAGGATGGGGGCTTCCTACGCAGTGGTGGTGAGAAGGGCAGCCAAGGTCCTTGGCCTCGAGCTCCCTTCAGTGGCAGTCAGGACTAACCTCCTGACAGAGGTGCTTCAGCCTGCAGCTTCTACCTCCGAACCTTTTTTGCCCTTTAATGAAGCCCTCACTAATGTCCTTCTGGGCGCTTGTTCCAAGCCCAGCTCAGGGGCTCCTGTGGACATGGCAATCGCCTTTCGCCCTGCTCCAGGTGAGCCTGCGTTCCTTACGCAACAACATTCCCCCTGAGAGCTTGGTTATCCAAGCCTCTTCTTCCAAAGACTCATTCCCTTCTGCACCCCCTGATAGGGTATCTAAGAAGCTGGACAATCTTGGAAAGAGGATGTTTTCTTCCTCCAGCTTGGCATTGCTGTTGGTAAATACCACTTGCCTCTTGGGCCGATACTCATACCATCTGGGATACGGTTACGCAGCTGTTGCCTCAGTGCCCGGAGGTGGCCCGGGCCGTTATCTCCCAGGGTCAAGGATGCACTCCTGAAAACACCCTTGGCGGCCGGGTGCAGAGTGCTGAGGCCCAATGTTATCCAACGGGGAATAGGGGCCTCCGGTTGGTGGCAGCTTACGAGCAGGGCACAAGGTTGTAGGAGCAAAGCTCCTTGACTTGAGCTCAGGGCAAATGGGGGTTCAAGCCAGCACAAAAGGTGCACCCTCAGCTGCACTGGGGCGGCCGGGTGCAGAGTGCTGTTTTGGCTTTCAGTGGGGAGTCTCCGGTTTGCAAACACACTGCAGGCTCGGGGACGAAGGTCTTCTGGGTGCGACCACCACTTGGAGAGTTAACTTGGGGTGCTGGGGGTTGGTTAGGCACTGTCTGTTGGGACACACAAGGCCGTGGGGCGTCAGGTGCAGGGGTGCCTTTTAGGGTCGGATCTTCTTACCAGCTCCTGGTCACGGTTGGGGGGACCTTCCGGTTTGAGGCTGCAGTCGTCGGCTGGAGGCTTGAGGCAGGTTGGGGGTCACCGGATCTCGGGTCAGGATCGCCAGGGAGACCACCTCGTGGTGTTGGGCTACTTGAACTCTGGCCGTGGGCGTCTGGTGCAGACTTGCGGACTATGCCGGACCTGGAGTCTGTGGGTGAACATATCCGGTGTTCACGGGAGACTGAGTCTTTTCTTTTGAGGTGGGGACAGACATGTAGGGCTGGGGCCAAGTCAGTGGGCGTCGTCCTCTTCTTAGCTTCGGCACGGCTATTCGGTCCTTCTTTTCTTGTGGTTTCTTGTCTGAGGAAGCAAGATTCAGGGGTGCCCCTAAATACTAGATTTAGGGGCGTTACAGGTAGGTAAAAAGGTTGGGACCAATGGGTCTCTTCCCTGGGGTGGGTACACCCCCTATTATGCCACCCTCCAGTGGGAGGGAGGCATATGCCTCACCCTGGTTGGCTGGGTCCCCCCATCTGCAAGATGGCGGGGACTGAGCGTTTTGCTTCACCTCGCCTCCCCCACCTGAGCGGTGGACTTGGCAGAGGTGGGCACTCTCCATTTAATGAAAAATACAGACAGAGGGCATCTTAGAGATGCCCCCTGAAAACTAACCTACCACTAGTGTCCAGGCTGAGTGGCTGCTTTCAGCTGCCACCACCAGACATGTCTCTGGACCCCTGGGTCGAGAGCCTGCTGCTCTCTGGGGCCTGAAACGATGCATATACTGGGACGAGGTGCCAAGCCTCCTCCCCCAGGATGGGCAGGGTTCACGAAGGGGAAGCTTCAAAGGCTTGCCGCCTTTGTGAGCTTCCCCAGGCCACTTGCTGCTTTCAGCAACTGTTCCCCACTGGTTCTGACCCCCCACTTTGGGCGGGAAAATTGGCGAGAAAACCAAGTGAGGAAGGGAGGTGTGCCCACCTTTGCCAGCTCCACCCCCTAGGTGGGGGAGGCGAGGTGAAGCACAACTCTCAGTTCCCGCCATCTTGCAGATAGGGGACCCAGCCAACCAGAGAGAGGCACATGCCCCCCTCCCACTGGAGGATGGCATCATAGGGGGGTGTACCCACCCCAAGGAAGGGACCCATTGGTCCCAACCTGTACCTACCTGTATCGCCCCTATATCTAGTATTTAGGGGCAACTCCGAACCTTGTCTCCTCGGACAAGAACCGACCAGAAGGACCGAAGAAGCCATGCTGAACCAAGAAGAGGACGCCCCCCACTGACTTGGCTCCAGCCCTACCAGCCTGTCCCCACCTCGAGCCTGCTGCAGCGAAATCCCGGTGTGTCCTGCAGCCCCCAAAAACCAAAGGACCTACCTTGCCTTCCCAAACCAAAACTGTCTCCCGTGAGCACAGGATTTGCTCACCCGCAGACTCTGGCTCCGGCCAAATCAGCGAGTCTGCACTCGGCACCCACGGCCCGAGTTAGAGAGGCCCAACCCCACGAGGAGGTCTCCCCAGGGATCTCTGACCTGCCTCGAATCTCCAATCAACGCCTGCAGCCCCTTTTTGGAGAATCCCCGCGACCGGAGCTGGTAAGAAAACCCCAATGCCTAAAGACACCAGACGTCCCACTGCCTTGGGTGGCCCGATCGACGGTGTCCCAGCATCCCCAGGCATTCCAACTTACCTCTCCAACCGGTGTTCACCTCCAGAAGGTCTTCGTCCCCGAGCCTGCAGTGTTTGTTGCAACCAGAGAATCCTCATTGAAACAAACAGGGCACCCAATGCTAAAACCGCACCCTGCACCCAGCCGCCCCTGTGCCGCTGTGGGTGCACCTTGTGTGCTAACTCGGATCCCCCTTTGCCCTGAGCCTAACACCAGGAGCTTTGCTCCCACAACCTTGTGGCCTGCTCGTGAGCAGCCACCAACCTGCGGCCCCCTATCCCCCGTTGGATAACATTGGGCTTCAGCACTCTGCACCCGGCCGCCCTAGTGCCGCTGAGGGTGCTTTGAGAGTGCATCCTAGACCCTGGGGGAACCCTGGTTCTAACCCCAGAAACCCAACTTCCACAACCAAGTACTTACCTGTAAACCTATAACTCAATTTCCTCCCATAGGATTGCATTGACTGCTCTTCTTAAATTGTTGTGTGGAGTTGGTTTGTACGGAACTCTAAGAAAACTGCAAATATATAAAAACTGCTTTACTTACCTTTTCCCTAGGGAATGTCCCAGTGTGATATCTAGGCATATCGCACTGAGTAGAAAAAGTAATCTATAAAGTAATCCGTAAGTAACAGTAATTTCAACTGTATTCAAAGCATTTACAAACCTGTAACACAGACATTTTCATTCAGCTTTGCTTGTATTGTTCAACCTGCCTTGAAAAGTACTATCTGAAAGAGACACGTTAGTGACAGATTCCTTACCTTAGATTATCCCCAGGCGTCAGGCTGGATCCGGAAAGTTTTTGCGTAGCAGTACCCTTGCGCATCGGTAGGAGTCGTCGTGCGGCTCCGCGTCTGTCGCCGGGATGATGTTGCGGGCAGTACTTAGACGCCGCCCCTGCGCGCTGACGTCAGTTCTTTCTTTTTCCGCGCCAGTAAGCGCAGATCCGGGAAGAGCAGTGCCCTAGTCATTTTTTGACTAAGTTTTTGGGTGATTTTTTACTGTTTTCTCGAAGTCACTCGACTCCGAAGGTGTCGGTAGGGATGCCCGGCTTCAAGCCATGCGACGCCTGTGGTCGAATGATGTCGATCACAGACCCGCATCAGGATTGTCTCTACTGCCTCGGCCGCGACCACGACACCAAGTCGTGCCCCGATTGCCGGGCCTTGCATCCGAAGGCTTTGCGAGAGCGGTCTTGAAAGCTCCTCGAGGTCCGGCAGTCGGCTCCGCGCTAAGCCCCGGTCACGCGAGAGGTCGAGGGGCCGGTCGCGGAGTCCTCATCGGTCGTCGGGGTCCAAGTCTTCGCACTCCTCTGGTAAGTCAAAGCATAAGAAGTCGAAAAAGCGTCATCGCTCGACGACTTCCCCTCGCCGGTCTCGCGACTCGGCTGAGGGTCCTGTCGGCACCGTCCCCGCAGCTCCGGGAGTGCCTGTGGAGCTGCCGCCGCATTACCCCCCTTATCCGGGTTCGGCGGCGACTCCGGCCGAGATACAGGAGTTCCTGTCGGCCATGGCCCGCCTCTTCGGGCCTCAAGGTCCCCCCGGTGCGCCTTCGGGCCCCGTGGGCCCTGATGGGGTTTCTCCGGCGCCGCCTGTCACACCAGCCTCGGTCCCGGCTCCGGCCTCGACCCCGGCTCCGGTGCTGCCACAACCCCGATCGATGCCGGTTGACCTGACGACACCTCCACCGATCTCTCCGGTGCCGATCCCGACGCCGCCCGGGGTTCCGGGCGGCGTCGTTCCCCGGTTCTCTCCGGATCCGGACACGGCGCCGGACCGACGTCGCTCGACGCCGGCTCCGACGCCGATGAGACCTTGGGTCCCACATGTCCCTCCTCCTTACTTTGAACCAGAATTGGAGGACGAAGAGAACTGGGAGGGGTCTGATGACCTTCTCACACAGCAATGTGAGTTTGATCAGGACTGGGCTGAGGAACTTGGGGATGCCAGTGGTCTGGACACCTCCCCTGACTCTGGCATGCTGTCTCCTCCTTCCGTGGCAACGGAGGAGGGAGCAAACTTTGCAACGGTGTTGCGTAGAGCAGCTGGGGCCTTACACCTCCAGTTGCCTACAGTGGCTGTCAGGACTAACATCCTGACGGGAGTGCTTCAGCCGGCGGCTACCTCCTCGGAGCCACTGCTGCCTTTCAACGAGGCACTTACTGACGTTCTTTTGGGCACCTGGTCCAAGCCCACCACAGGGGCTCCTGTGGATGGGAACGTGGCCCATCGCCCTGCTCCGGGCGACCCCCTGTTCCTCTCCCAACACCCCACCCCTGAGACCTTGGTGGTCCAAGCCTCTGCTTCCCAAAGCGCCTTCCCTACCGCTCCCCCGGATAGGGAATCCAAACGCCTGGATCAATTTGGGAAGGTCTTTTCTTCCTCCAGTGCTGGCTTGCGGTCCGTCAACACCACTTGCCTCTTGGGCCGATATTCCCACTCCTTGTGGGACTCGGTGGCGCAAGTTCTGCCCCAGTGTCCTGAGGAGGTCCAAACACTGCTTTCCCGCACCATTGCGGAGGGAAGAGATGCGCGACAAAGTACACCATCAGATGTGGCCTTGATACCGCCGACTCGCTAGGCAGATCGCTTGCGACGACAGTGGCGCTGCGCCGTCACGCCTGGCTAAGAACCACTGGTTTCTCGGGTGATGTCCAAAACACTCTTATGGACATGCCCTTTGATGGGGTCGGTCTTTTTGGGAACAAGGCAGACCATGCGCTGGAGCGCTTTAAGGACTCGCGGGCTACGGCCAAGTCCCTGGGCCTTTCTGCTGTACGCCCTCCGCAGCCGTCTGCTTTTCGCCCCTTTCGTGGCCACGGAAGGGGCTCCCAGTCACGTCCGCTGCCCAGCCACCGGCCCGCGCAGCAAGCGTCTTTGCGTGGCCGAGGACGTGGCTCCCGCCGTGGCGGGTCAGGCAACCAGCATGCGGGTCAGGCCACCAACCCCGCCCCGTCCGCGGCCTCCAAGCCCTCCTAGTCCTTCTTTTCAAGTGCACAGCACGCCAGTAGGGGGCAGTGTCCGCCATCACCTTCACCACTGGCGTGCCATCACCTCGGACAAGTGGGTCTTGGACATTGTCCGAAGGGGCTACTCCCTCCCCTTTGAGACCATCCCCCCCAGCCATGCCACCTCAATTCCACCGCATGTCAGGGGATCACTTGGTGCTTCTTCAGAAGGAAGTTGCGGCCCTCTTGGCCAAGAGTGCCATCGAGCGCGTTCCGACCCCAGAAGTAGGACGTGGTTGCTACTCCCACTACTTTCTGGTGCTCAAAAAGGACAAGGAGGACATGCGTCCTATCTTGGACCTCCGGAACGTCAATCGCTTCCTCCGGAAGGAGAAGTTCAAGATGCTCACCCTAGCTCAGGTCTTGACTGCCCTCGACCCTGGAGACTGGATGGTAGCGTTGGACTTGCAGGACGCATATTTCCACATCCCCGTCCTGCCGGCCCACCGGCGTTACCTGCGGTTCGCGGTAGGCCTCGAGCATTTTCAGTTCACCGTTCTCCCTTTTGGCCTTACCAGCGCCACTCGGGTGTTCACGAAAGTGATGGCGGTGGTCGCAGCTCATCTGCGCCGGGCAGGGGTTCCAGTCTTCCCCTACCTCGACGACTGGCTGCTGAAGGCGGGCTCGTCCCGGGCAGTCGTCTCCCACCTCCAGACTACGGCCGAACTCCTGCACTCGCTGGGGTTCTCCATCAACGTGCCGAAGTCGCACCTGATTCCTTCTCCACAGCTCCTTTTCATCGGAGCAGTTCTGGACACGACGCAGTTTCGGGTCTATCCTCCCGAACGGCGAGTCCGGGATATTCAGGCTATGATTCTGATCTTTCGGCCTCTATCCTGGCTTTCGGTACGGATGACCCTGAGGCTGCTGGGCCTCATGGCCTCCTGCATCCTGCTGGTCGGTCATGCCAGATGGCATATGCGGGCTCTGCAGTGGGACCTGAAGTTCCAGTGGGCGCAGCACCAGGGCAACCTGTCCGATCACGTCCAGATCTCGGAGGGGACTGCAAAACAGTTGCAGTGGTGGCTCTCGAACCGGCAATGGGTCATGGGCAGATCCCTCTCCCTTCCCCAGCCAGAGCACAGTTGTGACGGATGCGTCCCTTCTGGGATGGGGCGGTCACATGGGAGAGGCGGAGATCAGAGGCCTCTGGTCTCCGGCTGAGTCCCGGCTCCATATCAACATTCTGGAGTTCCGGGCGATCCGACTTGCACTCAAGGCATTCCTTCCCTCTGTCAAAGGGAAGGTAGTGCAGGTGTTCACAGACAACACCACCGCCATGTGGTACTGCAACAAACCGGGCGGGGTGGGGTCGTGGACCCTATGTCAGGTGGCTCTGCGCCTCTGTACATGGCTGGAACATCAGGGCATATTCCTGATGGTTCAACACCTGGCAGGTTCCCTGAACGCCAGGGCGGACGAACTCAGCCGCAGGTGCATGATGGATCACGAATGGCGTCTTCACTCGGAGGTGGCGCAAGGTCTCTTTCAGCAGTGGGGAGAGCCTTGGTTAGATCTGTTCGCCACCGAAGAGAACGCGCAATGTCAGCAGTTCTGCGCGTTGGAATTTCCAAGGCGGCACTCGCTCGGCGACGCTTTTCGTCGCGAGTGGAGTTGCGGTCTGTTGTACGCCTTTCCGCCTATACCACTTCTACCCAGAGGGTTGAAGATTCGGCGCGACCGGGCCCAAGTCATTCTTGTGGCTCCGGACTGGGCTCGAAGAGTTTGGTATCCCGAGCTACTCAGTATGAGCGTCGATCCCCCGATCCGTCTGCCTCTTTGGGAGGATCTTCTGTCGCAGCAGCAGGGGACGGTCCTCCACCCGAACCTGTCCAGTCTACACCTGCTTTCGTGGAGATTGAGCGGCGGCAGTTGATTCCTTTCGACTTGCCTCCCGAAGTTTGTGATGTGATTCTGGCAGCCAGGCGTCCCTCCACTAAGGTGGTATACGCCTGCAGGTGGAACAAGTTTGTGGCATGGTGCACAGCAAAGGCTGTGAACCCTCTTTCTGAGGTTCTTCTGTTCCTTCTTTCTCTGGCCCAACAGGGTTCTGCCCTGGGTACCATCAAGGGCTATCTTTGTGCAATCTCGGCCTTCCTCAGGCTTCCTGATCAGTCCTCTCTTTTTAAGTCCCCTGTTAACAGGTTTCTTAAAGGCATTACACACCTCTTTCCTCCTGTTCCGTTTATAATGCCTCAGTGGGACTTAAATTTGGTTCTTACTTTCTTAATGTGCGCTCCCTTTGAGCCTCTGCATAACTGTCCTCTTCGTCTTCTTACTCTGAAGACAGCCTTTCTGGTAGCCATCACCTCCGCTCGGCGGGTGAGTGAGCTCCAGGCTCTTTCATGCAAACCCCCCTTTCTGTCTGTTCATCCAGACAAGGTTGTTCTTAGGACGCGTCCGTCCTTCTTGCCAAAGGTGGTTACTGCCTTCCACATTGGGCAGACCATCACTTTGCCCACCTTCTTTCCGCCTCCGCATCCTTCCAGAGAGGAAGAGAGGCTCCACCGTCTGGACCCAAAACGTGCGCTTTCCTTTTACATCAACCGCACACAACAGTTCCGGGTGGATGACCAGCTCTTTGTTGGCTACGTGGGCGCCAAAAAAGGTCGGGCGGTACACAAAAGGACCATCTCCCGCTGGGTCATCTTGTGTATCAAGGCCTGCTATTCTTTGGCTAAGGAGAAGCCTCCTGTTGGGCTGTGTGCCCATTCCACCAGGGCGATGGCTGCTACCACGGCTTTAGGCCGCGGTGTTCCGTTACAGGATATATGTCAGGCAGCTACGTGGGCCTCGCTGCACACTTTTACCAAACATTACTGCCTTGACAGCCAGGTCCGGAGGGACGGCTTCTTTGGCCGTTCTGTCCTCCGGGACTTCCTTGTCTGAATCTGTTCGCAGACCCACCACCGGGGTTGGTATTGCTGGGGTATCTGTTCTAGGGTAAGGAATCTGTCACTAACGTGTCTCTTTCAGATGCACAAGTTACTAACTTGTGTAACGATATATCTGTAAGAGACAGTAGTTAGTGACAGGTTCCTTACCGCCCCACCCATCCTCCCCGTTCTGCGAACTGATTTCTATTGTTAAGGACATCCCTTTCAGGGCCCTAGTATTTTTCAGACACCTATGTCAGCTTCTTGCATGGCTCTGCGTTCCTGGCGCGGAAAGTCGTGTACAGAACTGACGTCAGCGCGCAGGGGCGGCGTCTAAGTACTGCCCGCGACGTCATCCCAACGATCCCGATGCCGACGACGGACTCGGAGCCGCACGACGCCGCCTACCGACGCGCAAGGGTACTGCTACGCAAAAACTTTCCGGATCCAGCCTGACGCCTGGGGATATTCTAAGGTAAGGAATCTGTCACTAACTACTGTCTCTTACAGATATATCGTTACACAAGTTAGTAACTTGTGCATTTACACTTAACTGTACCAGGCTTGCTTGGTTCTAGGAGATAAATATAACTAGATAATATTTTTATACAAATTGTCCAGAGATCAGTTTTGAGTGTGACATTTCTTGCCTGAGTGAGTACAATAAAAGCTTAGCACTACCCTCTAATAATGCCTTACTGCTCGCCCACACTACTGCGACTAGAGAGTAAGGTATTACTACTTTTACATCTGCCTATCTTTGGGGTTCCATTGGACTCTGTGCACACTATACCTTACTTTGGTATGGTATATACAGAGCCAGCTTCCTACACTGGGCTCCAGTCCTTCTTGTGGCTCCGGATTGGGCATGAAGAGTCTGGTTTTCCAACCTTCTGAGCTTGTCTATCGATCCTCCGATCAGACTGCCCCTTTGGGAGGATCTTTTGTCGCAGCAGCAGTGGATCTTTCTTCACCCGAACCTGTCCAGCCTTCACCTCTTTCCGTGGAGATTGAGCGGCGGCAGTTTACAGCTTTCGACCTTCCACCCGAAGTCTGTGATGTCATCTTGGCAGCCAGGCATCCCTCCACTAAATCAGTATGCGCCTGTAGATGGAACAAATTTGTGGCATAATGCACAGCAAAGGCTGTGCATCCCCTTTCTGCCCCCCTTTCGGAGGTTCTCTTGTACATACTTTCTTTGGCCCAGCAGGGCTCTGCTTTGGACCCCCACAAGGGTTATCTTGCAGCTATCTCTGCCTTTGTGACTTCCAGATCAGCCTTCCTTGTACAAGTCTCTCATTGTAAATAGATTCCTTAAGGGCCTTACACACTTGTTTCCTCCTTCCCCTTTCATAATGCCTCAGTGGGATTTGAATTTAGTCTTGACTTTTCTTAAGGGTTTTCCTTTCGAGCCTCGTCATAATTGCCCTCTCAGGCTTCTAACTCTTAAAACTGCTTTCCTTATTGCCATCACCTCTGCTTGCAGAGTTAGTGAGCTTCAGGTTCTATTTTCCAAGCCTCCTTATCTGTCCATCCGGATAAAGCGGTGCTTTGAACGAAACTTCGTTCCTCACTAAAGTGGTCTCCCCCTTTCATGTGGGACATTACATCACTCAGCCCACCTTTCACCTGTACCTTCATCTCTCCAAAGATGAGCAGAGACTCCACCGCCTGGATCCAAAACGTGCATTGTCTTTCTATCTTGACCGTACCAAACACTTCAGGCTGTATAATCAACTCTTCATTGGCTATTTGGGCACCAAAAAGGTTGGGCTGGGCAAATACGGGCCATTTCTCGATGGGTTGTTCTCTGCATTCAAATATGCTATGCATTGGCGAAGAAGGAACCTCTTGTGGGGTTGTGTGCTCACTCCACTAGAGCTAAAGCGGCAACCACTGCGTTGGCACGCGGAGTCCCAGTCCTTGATATATGTCAGGCAGCGACATGGGCATCCCTGCACACTTTTACCAGACCCTATTACCTGGATTGCCAAGTCCAGAGGGACGGGTACTTAGCCCGTTCAGCTATCCAGTACTTCCTTGTGTGATCTTGATTCTCAGACATCCTCTTGTGGGGTTGGTATTGGTATCCATTCTAAAGGTAAGGAATCTACGACTAGACGTCTCTCAGATGAATAAGTTACTCACCTTCGGTAACGATGTATCTGTAGAGACATTCTAGTTGTAGATTTCTTACAGCCCCACCCATCCTCCCCACTCTGCGAACTGATTTCTAGGGATAGGAACTCCCCTAAAGGGCCTTAGTTTTGGCGCACGAGTGGTCCGTGTCTTTCATGGCTCTGCGCTTCTGGTGTGGAAAGTCGTGTTAAGAAATTACTTAAGTGTGCATGGGCAGTGTCTACATAGTTTCCGCGATGTCATTCCGGCGTCCATGCTGACGGCTGACCCGACCGACTCCACCTACCGTTGCGCAGGGTTACTGCTGTTGAAAACTTTCCGGATCCAGACTGCCGCCTGGGGGAAATTCTAAAGGTAAGGAATCTACAACTAGAATGTCTCTACCAGATACATCGTGACCTAAGGTAAGTAACTTGTTCTACTATGCATGTAAAACCAATATAGATGTAATTCATGGTATTGTAATGTGCTTTGTACATTATGCAAATACACATAAGCTTCTCATCAGAAAGAGGGCTCGTCAGTGGTGGGAGTTTAAGTAAATTTGCTGGGCTAAGGATAGGATGTGCACTATCCTAATTGGTGATTTTCTTTAGATTCAATGCTTGATGCACTACATACAACCCCTGTTTACTACTCTTAAACTTTATTTTTTTTAAGGGAATCCAATAAAAATAAATCTCTTGTGTTGAATGCAGGTGTGGTGTTCTGTTGGATATTTTCTGTCTAATGCTAAATAGTTTTGTTGGAAATATGTAGGCAGTCTTAGTGTATTGTGATACTGCTTACCTGATTTCAGTTAACTTTGAACATTATATAAAACTTGAGCAAACTATTAGCAAATTTAAAGAGAATATTCCAAGCTCCCCTCTTTACGGAGATCATTGACTGAAAACTCAATATAAATCAAGAATTCGAAAATGTGTTTTTGCTAAAACATTTTGCTGTTACAACTCAAGAACTAGTTCTATTTATACTCTGCATATCTTTAACAGAGATTCTTACCATGTCAGAGTTTGCACATGTTCATGTGATTACTTTTAAAAGTATTCTCAGGTGTTCTCAATATGTTCTTTAGGCCTGTTAAATTTGTGGCAAGAGATTCCTCAGTAACCATTTTCTTGTATTCCTTTGTGGCATAGCAAACTAAAAGCTACACAGTAGAACTTCATGCTAAGCCGGAGTACCACAAATTTCTGATTGGTAAAGGCGGCAGCAGCATTCGCAAGGTGCGAAACGATACTGGTGCCCGAATTATCTTTCCAATGCCAGAGGATAAAGACCAGGAGCTGATAACCATCATTGGTACTGAGGAAGCTGTGAAGGAAGCACAGAAGGAGCTTGAGACCCGCATTAAGAACCTGGTGAGAAATGCCAAACTAGCATAGCTTCCCTGCTTTGCATTTGTCTAACCAAAATATGTACATGTATTTGTAATCTGTACTGTGGCAAACAGTGGACTGTGAAGCAGTCGCATAATTATGTACTGCCAGTTAGACGCTCTTGGAAATAGTGATGATGCCCTGTTTAAACAGAAAAAACTTAAAAGTTAATGTAGGATTTTTTGTTTGTTGTTTTGTTTGTGCAGAGCAGGCTAGTTGAGGCTTAAAATCTATTTTCATATTGTAGGTCAAGTATCAGAACATAAATGATTTGTCAGGTAAATATATATTACACAAACATTCAAATTCTATCTATACACGGGTAGTAAATGTACTGGGCACGTTTCTTAAAACTTGTTTGATTCTATACTTCCTGAAAAGGTACTTTAAAGTTCCTCCAGAGTAAAGTTAGAGTTGAAACTAGGCATAGTGGGAGTTCCATTTTATGGTGTAGCAGCAAGAGAAAGGTTTATAGTTTGTTGCTTTCTGAATCGCAATGTTTTCAGATGCAGAATGTTACTGCTGCACAGTGTCATTGTGCCACTGTATATTCCAGGTTTGTTCGTTCTTTAAAAGAGTATTCTTAATAGAGGGTCATGGAGGGCCACTAAGACGGGGATCATGGATTACTTGCATTTTGCCTATCATTAGGCTGTATGCTGTACTTTATTGAATGCATCAAATTAATCATGGTAACTAACATGTTCATGGCATGTGTGGCTGCTATAGATTCACATGCTTTACAAACTTCCGCCATCTAGTGTTAGGCTCAGACATGTACAACTTGTTTTGCTTCGAAGGAAATATTTTCGAGTCACTGACCTAGTTACTCCACCTATTAGTGGTAAAGCACATCGGCATTGTTAGATTGTTTTTTCTCCCCCCTGTTTGGTTCAAAGGTCTATATGTAGGCTCGGTTCGACGCCGTGTGGTGTTCTCGCCAGGCCTTCGGATCAGTTTCTCATTGGTTGTTGAAACAGTCATGCTTTCTCGTCTGTCTTCACTGTCACGTAATCTTCGATTCCATCCTGTTAGACTACTTCCTGGAATACCATCACTGAGGTCAAGAATGTCTCCGTGATTTAAAGGACTCCATTTCGGTTCTACCCAACTTGCCACGCCAAGTATCTGAGTACGGGCTTCCACGAAGTCTGCAATCTGTTTGTCTCCTGAAAACTGTGAAATCTTCTGCTCAGTGCGTCTTGCGTTGTGGAATAAAAAGACCCTTTGGAACCGAAGAGCTCGCCGCATCGCTTAGGCCACTATTGAGCACAGAAGGGAGGTGGAAGACACTCCTGACCTCTTCAGAACGAGAGAGGAGCTGGATGTTGAACAGTTGGATCCTCCAGCTGTCAAAATCGAGGTGGATTATCGCTGGAAATTGTAGACTCGGAGGTGGACGTCAAAGCAGAAGAGCCTCCACTGGCCCAGCACCTGCCAAAAACCATGGTGAGTACTGTCTCCTCCCCTATTCTGAGAAGTTAAAAACAAGTATTCCCTTTGGAAATGCTCATCATAATATCCATACACTTATTCACCACAGACATTCACTCTCACACTAGGCCCCGTAAATACTCCACTCAGGATGCTAAAGCACTTATAAAGATAATTAATTAATTGATATTTTAATTGACAGTACTACAATAATGCATTAAAAATATGTGCAAATGAACAATTTAAAAAGACATACACAACATGTTAAAACCCTATGTATCACTATTGTACAAATTCATTACACTACCCACTCCTTGGAAAGGAAAAAATTAGACGGTTATATTTGTCTTGTTGTTCTTAATTTGAAATAATAAACAGCACTCTGCAGGATAGTTGCTTTCCTGTCTTCGTGTTATTGCTGTCTTTTAACAAATTTAACAAAATTTTTAGGCGTCGACTCGTTTCGGTGGCGTAGCCTCGATCAAGCCACCTTCTTCAGGGCACAAAGTTTGATTCGCTCCTATCCATCAATACAAAATGTACAAACATTTGATTCTTTATGTACCTAGGTCAAAAGAAGAATGAAAATGTGTGTATATATATATATATGTGCTTTAGCTTCCTTAGTGGAGTATTTACGGGCCCTAGTGTGAGAGTGAATGTCTGTGGTGAATAAGTGTATGGATATTATGATGAGCATTTCCAAAGGGAATACTTGTTTTTAACTTCTCAGTTTTATTGGTGCTCTGTCCCTTTGGAACATACGAGCCCCTCTCCTTGTTTTTCAAGTCCTCCGCTATTCACCAAAGGCGCACCAACCTTGACCTCCTGGGCTACCTCTGAGGCCTTTGGTGCTCCACTACCTTTCTGCAATGGTAGACACCGCTATTCCAAGCTGGACCTGAAGCCCATATCGCACTCAATGCTAAAGTTCTCCTTGAGCTTCTACGTCGACCACTGCTTTTGTGCCGTATCTAAAGTTGCAGGCTCGGCCCCCATCTGAATCGAAACTGGGTTACCCAGAGCATTCGGATCTGAGATGGACTTCGGTGCTATCTGAACATCTTACCTCTTCTGCTCTTTCCAGACTGCCATCTGCAGCTGCGTCCTGTGCTGCTTCTGAGGATTTCGAAAAAACAATCCTTCGGCTGCAAGATCACCTCAGTGCTGATGAACAGTGGATCCATATCCAAACGGGCACTGTTGGGATCCTGGCGAAGCCTCCTCAGGTGCTGAAAGACAGTTCCTCACGAGCAGCCCTCAATCCTCCTGTGGAACCCACACACAAGAAGGCTAAGACACAACAGGGCTGCCTTTCCACTGCCTCCTGCTAGTCCTCCTCCACTACCCCCCCCCCCTTCACATTCCTTTTCCTTCCTTCAGTTGCCTGTGGCTTTTCCTCAACACCGGATTCCTTACACTATGGGAGGGTCAGTCCACGACTACCCTATTACCCTTCATATCGCCCACAGAGTCTAGACCCTTGGGACTGCTGTGAGACGGAGCCTCCAGCGGACCCAGACCTGTGTCCCTCAAAGCCCTAAACTCCAGATGACGTCACCTCGTACCATGAGGTCCTATTTGGGGCAGCTATCTTTCATAAGGTAGAGATGCACATTCAACACGAGGAGGATGGTTCCCCCACTTCACCAAACTCTATTCACTACCTCCCTATGCTCAAGGGAGTTCTTAGTTCGGCCACTTAAATCTTTAAAGATGCAGTTAAAGAGAGGATGGTTACACCAAGGGTCAACAAAAAGTTCAATTCTTCTCCCACGGACTAACCATACATTCGGGGCTAGTTACCCCTGACTCGTTCATACAGCTTGAAAGTGAGCTAACGCACAGGGACCTGGAGAGTAAGCAAATCAATGCCAGGGTAAAAGGATAGCGGCGCAGTCTGCTACTCACTGGGGCATCGCTAATTCTATAGGTCTACTTTCCTGGTCTGACCGTGCCCTTTGGGATCAGATGGCAGACCTTGCCCAGCATCTCCCTGCGCTGCATCGTGAAAAGCGACAAGAGTTGGTGGCGAAGGGTAAGATCTTCTCCAATAGCAACAACTGATGCACACTGAATGCCACAAACACAGCTGCCCATGGTATAAACACCAGCATCCTTTGCGCTGCCATGCACGGTGGCGCATATCTGAAAGAGACACGTTAGTGACAGATTCCTTACCTTAGAATATCCCCAGGCGTCAGGCTGGATCCGGAAAGTTTTTTTGCGTAGCAGTACCCTTGCGCGCCGGTAGGCGGCGTCGTGCGGCTCCGCGTCCGTCGTCGGCGTCGTGATCGCCGGGATGACGTCGCGGGCAGTACTTAGGCGCCGCCCTGCGCGCTGACGTCAGTTCTTCTTTTTCCGCGCCAGTAAGCGCAGATCCGGGAAGAGCAGTGCCCTAGTCACTTTTTGACTATCTTTTTGTGAAATTTTTCACTGTTCTCTTCAACGAGTCTTCACGACTCCTAAGGTGTCGTAGGGATGCCCGGCTTTAAGCCCTGCGAGGTATGTGGTCGTATGATGTCCATCACGGACCCCCACCTCGAGTGTCTCTTCTGCCTCGGCCGAGGCCACGACACGAAGTCGTGCCCTGACTGCCGGAAACTTCATCCGAAGGCTTTGCGAGAGCGGTCTCGAAAGCTCCTTGAAGTCCGGCAGTCGGCTCCGCGCCGCAGCAAGCCCCGGTCCCGGGAGAGGTCGAGGGGCCGGACGCGGAGTCCCCGCCGTTCGTCGGAATCCAAGTCTTCGCGCTCCTCCGGTAAGTCGAAGCACAAGAAGTCTAAGCGGCGTCATCGCTCTAAGACTTCGCCCGCCGGTCGCGCGACTCGGCTGAGGTCCCTGTCGGCACCGTCCCCGCCCCCGCGGCCCCGGACGTGCCTGTCGAGTTGCCCCCGCATTACCCGTCCTTCCCGGGTTCGGGGCGACTCCGGCCGAAGTACAGGAATTCCTGTCGGCCATGGCCCGCCTCTTCGGGCCTCAAGGTCCCTCCGGTGCGCCTTCGGGCCCCGCGGGCCCAGATGGGGTTGCTCCGGCGTCCGCCGTCGACTCCGGTCCCGGCGTCGCCTGTCCCACCAGCCTTCGTCCCGGCCTCGGCTCCGGCCCCGGCCTCGACCCCGGTTCCGGTGGTGCCGCAACCTCCATCGACGCCAGTTGACCTAACCACGCCTCCGCCGACGCCGATGTCCCCGGTGCCGTTTCCGACGCCGTCCGGGGCTCCGGGCGGCGTCGTTCCCCGGTTCTCCCCGGGTCCGGACATGGAGCCGGACCGGCGCCGCCCGACGCCGGTTCCGGCGCCGATGAGGCCTTGGGTCCCTTATGTCCCTCCTCCTCCATCTTTTCAACCTGAGGAGGACCAGGAAAGCTGGGAGGGGTCTGACGACCCTCTCACACAACAGTGCGAGTTTGACCCGGACTGGGTTGAGGAACTTGGGGATGCCAGTGGGCTGGATACCTCCCCGACTCTGGCATGCTGTCTCCTCCCGTGGCAACGGAGGAGGGGGCTAATTTTGCAACGGTGTTGCGTAGAGCTGCTGGAGCCTTAAATCTCCAGTTGCCTACAGTGGCCGTCAGGACTAACCTCCTGACTGAAGTGCTTCAGCCGGCGGCCTCCTCTTCGGAGCCTGTGCTGCCGTTCAACGATGCACTCACTGACGTTCTTTTGGGTGCCTGGTCCAAACCCACCACAGGGGCTCCTGTGGATAGGAACGTGGCCCGACGCCATCGCCCGGCTCCGGGCGACCCCCTGTTTCTCTCCCAACACCCCACCCCTGAGAGCTTGGTTGTCCAAGCCTCTGCCTCCCAAACAGCCTTCCCTACCGCCCCTCCGGATAGGGAATCCAAGCGCCTGGATCACTTTGGGAAGAAGGCTTTCTCTTCCTCCAGTGCTGGCTTGCGGTCTGTTAATACCGCTTGCCTCTTGGGCCGATACACCCACTCCCTGTGGGATTCGGTGGCTGATGTTTTGCCGCAGTGTTCTGAGGAGGTCCAGACACTGCTTACCCGCGCTATTGCGGAAGGGCGTGATGCGGCTAAGTATACCATCCGCTGTGGCCTTGATACCGCCGACTCGCTGGGCAGATCGCTTGCAACGACGGTGGCGCTGCGTCGCCACGCCTGGCTGAGAACCACTGGTTTTTCAGGGGATGTCCAGAATACTCTCATGGACATGCCCTTTGATGGAGTCGGTCTCTTTGGTTCAAAGGCGGACCATGCGCTGGAGCGTTTCAAGGATTCACGGGCTACTGCTAAGTCCCTGGGCCTTGCTGTTGTGCGCCCTCCGCATACGTCTGCTTTTCGCCCCTTTCGTGGCCACGGAAGGGGCGCCCAGTCACGTCCACAGCCCGGCCAACGGCCCGCGCAGCAAGCGCCTTCGCGTGGCCGAGGACGTGGATACCGCCGTGGCGGTTCGGGCAACCAGCGTGCGGGTCAGGCCACCACCTCCAACCCGTCCGCGGCCTCCAAGCCCTCCTAGTCCCTCCTTTCAGGTGCACAGCACGCCAGTCGGGGGCAGGGTCCGCCATCACCTTCACCACTGGCGTCCCATCACCTCGGACAAGTGGGTCTTGGACATTGTCCGAAGGGGCTACTCCCTCCCCTTCGAGACCACCCCCCAGCCATGCCACCTCAATTCCACCGCATGTCAGGGGATCACTTGGTGCTTCTACAGAAGGAAGTCACGGCCCTCTTGGCCAAGAGGGCCATCGAGCATGTTCCGACCCCAGAAGTAGGGCGTGGTTGCTACTCCCACTACTTTCTGGTGCCCAAAAGGACAAGGAGGACATGCGTCCTATCTTGGACCTCCGGAACGTCAATCGCTTCCTCCGGAAGGAGAAGTTCAAGATGCTCACCCTAGCTCAGGTCTTGACTGCCCTCGACCCCGGAGACTGGTTGGTAGCGTTGGACTTGCAGGACGCCTATTTCCACATCCTCGTCCTGCCGGCCCACCGGCGTTACCTTCGGTTCACGGTAGGCCTCGAGCATTTTCAGTTCACCGTGCTCCCCTTTGGCCTTACCAGTGCCCCTCGGGTGTTCACGAAAGTGATGGCGGTGGTCGCAGCTCATCTGCGCCGGGCAGGGGTTTCAGTCTTCCCCTACCTCGACGACTGGCTGCTGAAGGCGGGCTCGTCCCAGGCAGTTGTCTCCCACCTCCAGACTACGGCCGAACTCCTGCACTCGCTGGGGTTCTCCATCAATGTGCCAAAGTCGCATCTGATTCCTTCTCCACAGCTCCTTTTCATCGGAGCAGTTCTGGACACGACGCAGTTTCGGGCCTATCCTCCCGAACGGCGAGTCCGGGATATTCAGGCTATGATTCCGATCTTTCAGCCCTTATCCTGGGTTTCGGTACGGATGACCCTGAGGCTGCTGGGCCTCATGGCCTCCTGCATCCTGCTGGTCACTCATGCCAGATGGCATATGCGGGCTCTGCAGTGGGACCTGAAGTTCCAGTGGGCGCAGCACCAGGGCGACCTGTCCGATCACGTCCAGATCTCGGAGGGGACTGCAAAACAGTTGCAGTGGTGGCTCTCGAACCGGCAATGGGTCATGGGCAGATCCCTCTCCCTTCCCCAGCCAGAGCACACAGTTGTGACGGACGCGTCCCTTCTGGGATGGGGCGGTCACATGGGAGAGGCGGAGATCAGAGGCCTCTGGTCTCCGGCGGAGTCCCGGCTCCATATCAACCTTCTGGAGCTCCGGGCGATCCGACTTGCACTCAAGGCATTCCTTCCCTCTGTCAAAGGGAAGGTAGTGCAGGTGTTCACAGACAACACCACTGCCATGTGGTACTGCAACAAACAAGGCGGGGTGGGGTCGTGGACCCTTTGTCAGGAGGCTCTGCGCCTCTGGACATGGCTGGAACACCAGGGCATGTTCCTGGTGGTTCAACACCTGGCAGGTTCCCTGAACGCCAGGGCGGACGAACTCAGCCGCAGGTGCATGATGGATCACGAATGGCGTCTTCACTCGGAAGTGGCGCAAGGACTCTTTCTACAGTGGGGAGAGCCTTGGTTAGATCTATTCGCCACCGCAGAGAACGCGCAATGTCATCAGTTCTGCGCGTTGGAATTTCCAAGGCGGCACTCGCTCGGCGACGCTTTTCGTCACGAGTGGAGTTGCGGTCTATTGTACGCCTTTCCGCCTATACCACTTCTACCCAGAGTGTTGAAGAAGATTCGGCACGACCGGGCCCAAGTCATTCTTGTGGCTCCGGACTGGGCTCGAAGAGTTTGGTATCCCGAGCTACTCAATATGAGCGTAGATCCCCCGATCCGTCTGCCTCTTCGGGAGGATCTTCTGTCGCAGCAGCAGGGGACGGTCCTCCACCCGAACCTGTCCAGTCTACACCTGCTTGCGTGGAGATTGAGCGGCGGCAGTTGATTCCTTTCGACTTGCCTCCCGAAGTTTGTGATGTGATTCTGGCAGCCAGGCGTCCCTCCACTAAGGTGGTATACGCCTGCAGGTGGAACAAATTTGTGGCATGGTGCACAGCAAAGGCTGTGGATCCCCTTTCTGCCCCTCTTTCTGAGGTCCTTCTGTTCCTTCTCTCTCTGGCCCAACAGGGTTCTGCCCTGGGTACCATCAAGGGTTATCTTTGTGCTATCTCGGCCTTCCTCAGGCTCCCTGATCAGCCCTCCTTTTCAAGTCCCCTGTTGTTAACAGGTTCTTAAAAGGCATTACTCACCTCTTCCCTCCTGTTCCGTTTGTGATGCCTCAGTGGGACTTAAACTTGGTTCTTACCTTTTTAATGTGCGCTCCCTTTGAGCCTTCTACATAACTGTCCTCTTCGTCTTCTGACTCTGAAGACAGCCTTTCTGGTGGCCATCACCTCCGCTCGGCGGGTGAGTGAGCTCCAGGCTCTATCTTGCAAACCTCCCTTTCTGTCTGTTCATCCAGACAAGGTTGTTCTTCGGACGCGTCCGTCCTTCTTGCCAAAGGTGGTTACTGCTTTCCACATTGGGCAGACCATCACTTTGCCCACCTTCTTTCCGCCTCCGCATCCTTCCAGAGAGGAAGAGAGGCTCCACCGTCTGGACCCAAAACGTGCGCTCTCCTTCTATATTGACCGCACAAAACACTTCCGGGTGGATGACCAGCTCTTTATTGGCTACGTGGGCGCCAAAAAGGTCGGGCGGTGCACAAGAGGACCATCTCCCGCTGGGTTACCTTGTGCATCAAGACCTGCTATTCTTTGGCTAAAAAGGAGCCTCCTGTTGGGCTGCGTGCCCATTCCACCAGGGCAACGGCTGCTACCACGGCCTTGGGCCGCGGTGTTCCGCTGCCGGTTATCTGTCAGGCAGCTACGTGGGCCTCGCTGCACACGTTTACAAAGCATTACTGCCTTGACAGTCAGGTCCGGAGGGACGGCTTCTTTGGCCGTTCTGTCCTCCAGGACTTCCTTGTCTGATCTTTGTTCGCAGACCCACCACCGGGGTTGGTATTGCTGGGGTATCTATTCTAAGGTAAGGAATCTGTCACTAACGTGTCTCTTTCAGATGCACAAGTTACTAACTTGTGTAACGATATATCTGTAAGAGACAGTAGTTAGTGACAGATTCCTTACCGCCCCACCCATCCTCCCCGTTCTGCGAACTGATTTCTAGGGTTAAGGACATCCCTTTCAGGGCCCTAGTATTTTTCAGACACCTATGTCAGCTTCTTGCATGGCTCTGCGTTCCTGGCGCGGAAAGTCGTGTACAGAACTGACGTCAGCGCGCAGGGGCGGCGCCTAAGTACTGCCCGCGACGTCATCCCGGCGATCACGACGCCGACGACGGACGCGGAGCCGCACGACGCCGCCTACCGACGCGCAAGGGTACTGCTACGCAAAAAAACTTTCCGGATCCAGCCTGACGCCTGGGGATATTCTAAGGTAAGGAATCTGTCACTAACTACTGTCTCTTACAGATATATCGTTACACAAGTTAGTAACTTGTGCCTCTGGTTTAAGCCAGAGGTACAACAATACCTTTTAAATGTACCTTTGATGATCTGCATCTCTGCAGTCCTCGCGTTGAGATGCTAGAAAAAAAAGTCAAAAAAAGATACTGACAGTGAAAAAGCTATGAGTGCCCTACAGATGGCTGTTCCTTGTGCCTCCTTTCGCCGCTCCCAGTACTGTGGTGCAGCCAAAACCCCAACCCAGAAACCTCCAATACCTTTTCAAGTCGCAGCAGCCGTCTTCACGAGGCTATTATTGGGGTGGATACACATGTGGCAAAGGCAGAGCAAAGGGTACAGCCCCTAAAGAAGCTACCTTTCCAAAACACTGACTCTTCCCCACCACGCCCCTCCAAACCCCTCCAATCACACACCTGTCGGGGGAAGACTGCAGGGATTTCTGTCCCGTTGGACAGAAATCACCTCTGACTGGTCCTAGACATCATAAAGGAGGGCTACTGTCTATAACTTATACATACATCACCAAACATCAACTGTGCCCCCCCCCCAACTGTCCCCGGAACATTTACAGATCCTCCTTGCCAAGGGGGCCATAGAACCGATTCCGCTGCAACACCGAGGAAAGGGGGTGTATTCCCTGTATTCCTTTTTCCCCAAAAATGACCGCTCCCTCAGGAACCATCCTCGATCTCAGACTGCTCAACAAATACATTGTGTCAGAGCACTTTAATATGGTGAATCTACAAGTAGTCATACCATTACTGCAGCAATGCGACTTCATGACTGCCCTAGATCTGAAGTATGCCTACTTTCACATACCCATTGTAGGAAGCTGGCTTTCTATGTAGCATACCAAAATGAGGTACGCTATGCAGAATTTCCAGACAACGCTCATTGCCTTACAGGGCTTAAATTAATAATACCAAGTGCTCTATTTGTGGTAGTGTGGACAAGCAGTTTAGGTTTATCGGAGGCTAGTGTTAGGCATTTGTTGTACACACAGTCAATAAATGAGACACACACTAAAGAAACAAGACCAGTTTAGAAAAATAGCACAGATTTTTATATAATTTTAGACACCATCGGAATCAGGCAAGTACTTTTGGAGTTGTAGATCTTTGCAGTATTAGAAAATACAGTCAAATAATGGTTTTGAGGTATGAGCCTCAAATGGTGTAATGCTATCCTATGGGAGAAACACACTGCATAGGTACACTTGCGAGCTGTTTTGGAGGATACCTTTAGCGAGTTAATGTGCTTCGGGGCCAAGGTCCAAGAAACAACCAGCAGTTCAGGTTTACCTCCCCTAGTGAGTCCGGGTGCAGAGGTCCTGGTCGCGTTGGTCGCCTCGAGCGCTGCATGGTAAAGTCCATGGCAAAGGTACCTGCAAAAGAAAGGCTGCAAGTGGGGACTTGGGTACAAGTCCGGCAGAACCAAAAGGGGTGCTCGGCTCTAGGGGGCACAGGGACAGTGTCTCTGTGAACATGGGCTGGGGGGGGGCCTAGGGTGCAGAGGTGTTTTGGCCGGTGGGTCGCTGTGGTTAGAGGCTCGCACTTGGCTTTTGTGACCTGGAGAGGAAGAGAAAACAGGACAGCAGGTACACTGTCTGTGTTGACCTCGGTGATCCTGTAGTCTCTTGTCGGCAGTTTGGTTTCGGCATCAGTGGTGTCGGGACTGGACACACAACAAGCCTTGGTTGTGGCAAATGCTCATGTACCCAGGGTATTGGTGCTGGGTGACTCCTGGAGGGCTCGGTATCTGCAAACTCGGCAAGGATACTGATCTGACCTCCTGGCGCGATGCTTCTTTGGTGGACCCGGTGTTCAGTAAGTTGAGGTACAGGGCAAGTGTGGTTGGTAGCTGCAGAAGGATGGCTCCTGCACCCAAGGGAGATGCTACTTAGTTGTTGTTGTGCTGGACAGTCCTCCATGGGCTTGGGAGGATGCACAGCTTTTGGACGAGCAGGGTCGGTGCAATTGTCGATGTAGCAACAGCAAGGCAGGGTTTGGCGCCAAGTTCTGGGTAATTCCTCAGCTCTCGCGGTCACTGCGGTCTTCTGTCCTTCACTTCCCAGGTAGTTCCTGGTGTCGGGGGGGGAGTAAGGGGAGTGTAAGGTAGTAGCCAATGTGGAGAGTGTGAATAAACCTGGCCCAAAAGTTTCTATTTCACCAATAACCAAGATGATGAAACCCTTCTCCGGCTGTCCACTTCTGGTGGCCCACCTTAGGGGTGTGCCTAGCCTGTAAGTGCAACACGCCTTCTGAATATCTAATTTCCCGCTTGCTCTGGTGCCAAATAGGCCTGAGGGCTGGGTGTGGTGTTCCCCAGGGCTGGTGGGAAGCTGGGGTTGCATATCAAATTCTGCAGAGGCTTTGAAGCATCTGACCTTGATATGCTAAATCACTAGCCATCCTGCTGAAGGAGGTGTGGCAGGCTGGCAGATACCAGTCAGCCAACACATTAGACTAGTAGGGTTACAGGGGGCAACTCTAAGGCGCCATATAGGTGCATGTCTTCATAAATTTGATACTGGCATCAATATGGATTTATTAAGACGAAGTGTTTGATACCAAATACCATTATTTTCAGCATCACTATTATGTACCTGGGTAACTCATAATGATCAGTGCCCAGCACATACCTTTAAAATGTCTTCCTGATCACTTGCAATGCCTAGGAATGGAACTAGGCATCACACAGGCATATCTGCCCATGCGGTTGTGCTTTCACATATACTATAATGCAACCTGCCTTAGATCCTGCTGTAGGGGTGACTTGCAAATAGGACATCCGTGTACTTTGGCATTGCCCACAGGGATTGGACAGTGTCGTGTTTTCGGAATGGTCTGCACCAGTCCACGCATCCTACAATGGCAGTGTACGTGCAGTTTGTGTGTGGGTCCCTTAGAGTGGCATAGTGCATGCTGCAGCCCTTAGGGGGGGACCCTCTTTAGTACCCATGTCCTGGTTACCAGGGGTACCATTTAGCAGGGATCTAAAAGGGTGCTAAAGTCCTTACCAATTGGGTTACAATTAACATTTGTCTCGTTTTAGAGAAAAAGCACTGGCACTGCGGGCTGGTTAGCTTGAACCCAGTGCACTTGCAATCTAAAGCATCAGTGAGCAAAAAGTGGTGGTTACCATGTCAAAAAGAGGCAGTTTCCTACACAGGACATGGTCTCTTAACTCCTTCACCTACAAAGGTCCGGCCTAGCCTACACTTCCATTTGGTTACATCTGGCTGCTGTAGCCACCTACTTCCCGAACAGACAACATACTTGATTGTTCAGAATACCACCCATTAAGGCTTTCATGGAAGGCTTCAAACATATTATCCCACCTCGGATGCCTCCTGCTCCTGTGTGGAATCTTAATATAGTTCTCACAAGATTCATGAGCGGACCTTTTAGACCACTACACTCTTTCCCATTGCAGTTCCTTTCTTGTAAGGAGACTTTCATTGTAGCCATCACTTCCCTCAGGTGAGCCAGTGAGATGCACGCTCTCACCTTGGAAGAGCCCTTCTTCCAAGTTCATCATGATAGGGTAGTTAGCAGAACCAATCCCAAATTCCTTCCTAAAGTAGTCTTCAATTTTCACCTTAATCGGACAATAGAGCTCCCAGTTTTCCTTCCACACCCAGAGACTGTAGCGCAACACGCTCTGCATACTTTAGATGTCAAGAGGGCGCTAATGTATTACATTGACAGTACAAAACCCTTCTGTTAGCTACAACTGCTATTTCTCCTACTCCAAGCCACACTAGGGGCATGCTATTTCCAAGGCAGGTGTTGCACTTTGGCTGGTCAAGTGCATTCAGATCTTTTTACACTAAAGTTAAAAGAAAGCTGCCTGTACCCCCCACCCCCAGCTCATCGCACTAAAAAAGAAAGGGGCGGGGGTCCATGGCTTTCTTGGGTAAAGTACCACTAGCTGACATCTGTAAAGCAGCTACTTGGACCACCCCTCATAACTTTACCTAACTCTGCTGTGTGGATGCCCTAGCCAGACAGTGAGCAAAATTTGGCCAGACTGCCCTGCGTACACTTTTTCAGTCTTCTGCAACATCCTTGGGCTAAGCCACCGCTTTTAGGAAGACTGCATTGGTCTATGCACAGCATGTGCATCTGCAGTCACACATGCCACAAACAGAAAATGTTACCCTGTAAGCATCTGTTCGTGGCATGTTGTGGTGTAGATTCACATGCGCCCACCTTCACCAGCGGTTGTTGCAGATGTATTCTTTCTTTTTGTTATTTATAATACATTACCTTCCATGGTTATCTTTACTGTCTTTATGCTCCATCTCCAATCTTGCTCTCCGTAACGGAAAAAATCAAACAATTGAGCTGATGTCCATGCGCATTATGGCTAATCAGTGGTCACTAGGTCCTGTGACTCAGACTTCCTTAGAAGAAAAACAAGTTGTACACATCCGAGCCCAACACTAGATGGCGAAAGTTTGCACAGCATGTGAATCTACAGCACTACATGCCGTGAGCAAATGCTTATCGGGTAAGTAAAATTTTCCTTATAGGGGATTTATTATTTGTAACCCAGAAGGAATTAGCTTGTGTCCAGCGACACAATCAAGTGTATAGAGGACATGGCACCAGTACAGTTCGTATTACAGTACCCTTTTCCTCCTTTTTTTCCCCAATCTGCAGGAGAATGTTGTGGAAGACTCCATGAGCGTGGACCCCAAGCATCATCGCCACTTTGTCATTAGACGTGGTCAGGTTTTGCGGGAGATTGCTGTAGAGTATGGGAATGTAATGGTCAGCTTTCCTCGCTCTGGTGCCCAGAGTGATAAGGTCACCTTGAAGGGAGCCAAGGAGTGTGTGGAGGCAGCAAAGCACCGCATTAGGGAGATCATAGATGATCTGGTACAGTCCTGTGTCTTTAGTAATACTACTTTCCCTACCCTGAATGTTACTGTCTTTCTCTCCGTTTGTCTCTGGAATCTTTCTTCATGTTGACACATTCCCTTTCAATCCCTTTGCAGCCTACACACTATTCCTTTGACCTCATATAAAGTATTTTTCCTTACTCGAGCGTATATATTTTTCTGTCTTACTTTTGAGCCGATTCTGACTTCCCAGGCTCTAATGTATAATTGTGTCCATGTTAAGTAGCTCTGCTACTGCCTTTAACACTTATCAAAGCAGTTCCCATGTCCAACACACCAGAATATCATTTTACTGCTTACATCAAGGGAATATTTAAATTCCTGTTCTTTAAAGAATTTTAACCTTGTCCTGCACTTAGCAGTTCTGCAATATATCATATTTTCTCTGCAGGAGTCCCAAGTGACAATTGAGTGCCTGATACCTCAGAGATATCACCGTTCCATCATGGGTCCCAAAGGCTCCCGTATCCAGCAGATCACTAGAGATCACGGAGTCATGATCAAGTTTCCTGACCGAGAAGAGAACCCTGCTGGTATGTGTTCTACAACATGTTGTACAGAAATCAGTCGTTTGAAAAGCATGATATGGGAAAAGCCCCTCTGTTTTGGAGGTGTTGCCCTGCTAAACCATCACTGCTCCCCAAATTGGACTCCAGTGTTTTGTGGAATTTGCTTAGTACCCATTCCACAATTGCAAAGTGAACAGTGCCCTTAGAAGCTTTACTCACTGACAAGGTGGCAGACCAAGAAGATTTTAATATTAAGTACATTGTATTGTAATTGCAGTTATACAGTGCATGCTACCCCTGATGAGGTGTTGAAGCACCAAGTTAAATAGAATGCCAGGCTAAGGTTTGAAGGAAGAGGAAACTGTTGTAGTGTTCACCCTTTTAACAAGCCTGAGTAATTAACTTTGTTTTTTATTAGAAAAAAAGGATGGTTTCTTAATCGGTGGTGGTGGTCTGTAGTAAAAACTTTTACTTTTTTTAAAATCTTGACTATGTGAGGCAGCTCAGATGCATCATTTGCTGTACAAGACAGTTTACCCTGACCTCGAATTGGGGGACACAGTTAACATGGCGTTTTTCTCTCTCAGTAGCCCCAGGTGCTGAAGTGACTTTGCCAGAGCTCGCAGAGGAGAACGGGGAGGTGAAAGAGGTAGATCCCAGCTCGCCAAAGAAGTGTGATGTCATTGTCATCTCTGGGCGCAAGGAGAAGTGTGAGGCGGCAAGAGAAGCCCTTCAGGTGAGAAAAGGTTCTACAACAGTATATGCGGTTTCTGTGAAAGGACTCAATTTTTAGCACTCTACAACTGCTTGTACCTGGAGTGCTTGTCTTCATGCAAGATGTAAAATAAACAGATTTCAAAGGAAACTAAACAAAATGCAGTCCAAATTGTTGGTTTCCATAATGTAAGAGCAGCACGATTGTTGGGTAGGTGTCGAATCCTGAAGGAATCGGGGGTCAGTCAGACTCCCCTTTGCTCCTCTTCACAGGCTATGGTGCGAGGGGGTCCTAAACAGCGATGTCTCAACTTCCAAAGGCCGAAGGCCTTGGAAATCATGCAGCCACCAGCTATGGCAGAGGGCAAACTCCCCGGCGACACTGGACTGGTGCAACTGGCTGGTATGGATGCAATCATAGCCAAACTCTGGGCAGGTTTTCGGGCCACCGACGACCACTTGGACACCCTCGGCATATGCCTAGATTCCTTGAGTGAGCTCCTTGAAAGCCATGACAACCGACTGGAAGCCGCTGAGGGGAGCGTGTCGGACCTAGAGGATGGGGCTGCGCAATCTATGAAGCTGATGGAAAAACTTACATCTGTGGCCATGAAGAACGAAGACCTCCGTAGTGGGGTGGGCACATCGCTCACTGGGCCCCAATCACGGCCTCTCCCCAAGGCGTATAATTGCTCACCTCCTAAACTTCAAGACCGCAATGTTGCCTTGATACTGGCCCATGAACATAGCCCATTACAGTGGCCAGACATTCCACCTCGTGTTCACAAACTGTCGTCGGACCATTTGCAGTTACTCAAACAAGAGATGCAATCTCTTACAAAAGGAAGCCATAGAACCAGTTTTGTTTCAGTACCAAGGTTCAGGCGTTTACTCTCTTTATTTTCTAATTCCTGTAAGGAAGTGGGTTTCTGTTGCAGTAACCCCCCCCACTTTTTGCCAGACGACTGATGCACTTTGACTTGATGTGCCCTGGGTCCCTGCCAATCAGGTTCCCAGGGCCTGTTCTTTCCCCAAAACTGTACCCAATTGGCATCTCTGGCCACAGGTCAGCCCCTGGTAAATGGTACCACAGGTACCCAGGGCACTGTGACCAGGGAAGACCTCTAAGGGCTGCAGCACTTATTGTGCCACCCTTGGAGGCCCTGCACCTTTATTTATATATATATATATATATATATATATATATATATATATATATATATATACACACACACACACACACACACACACACACACACACACACACACACACACACACCCCTTTTGCAGGCTGCGTGTTTTGGTGCAGAACAAAGTGAAGAGTCGACATGGCACACACCTCTGTGTGCCATGCCTGCAACCCACTGCCCTGGCATAGGTCAGTCACCCCTCTAGCTGGGTGCACTATACCAGTGGTGAGGGTACAGGTGCAAGTCCATTCTTAGACATTGTAAGTGCAGTGCTGCCATTAAGAGTATATAGTGCTGGGAGTTTGTCATTACGAACTCCACAGCACCATAATGGCTGCTCTGAAAACTGGGAAGTTTGGTATCAAACTTCTCAGCACATTAAACCCACACTGTAAGAAAGTGCCTCTGTATATACTGCACCAAAGTAAGGTTCAGTGTGCACAGAGTCCACAGTCCCCAGAGGTTTGTCAGACGCTAAAGTTAGATATAACCTTACTCTCTAAAGTGGTAGCTTGGTCGAGCAGTAAGGCAGTATCAGAGGACAGTGTAAAGCATTTGTTGTACACACTCAGTCAGCAAATGGTCTCACACACTCAAGAACTGAACTCTAGGCCAATTGTTTTGTATATAAAAATATATGGTTTTATTTTTAGAACCAACAATAGGTATCAAAATACTTTCTCAGAATCAAATGCTGTAGTTGTATACTTTCAGTAAGCAATAGACTTTTAAATGCAATAGTAACAGTTGTTGCAATAGGCAACACAATTCAAACACAATCATAACATTGAGCTCAATGGGGAATTTTAAGTAAATGCAATATTAATTACTTTACGTATGATTTTCTTACTCAGGGCTGGATCCTGAATTCAGCCCTGGTGCATTTCCTGTAAACAGTTGAAAGAAATCGTTTTTGTTACACAGGCGTTTTTAAGGAATATTGGTTTGTTTCAAAAATCGACACTTAGAAGAATTTCTGGAGAAAACCAGGCAATGTTATCCAATGGAGGAAAATCAAGTTATCGGTAAGTACAGTTGTAATCACTTTTCAGGGTCAGTGCTGGGCACCAAGATCCAGCACTGGGACCTCTCCTGATAACAGGTGAGTAATTTCGTTTTCATTGATCGGACGATTTTTAGTGAATATTTTAAAGTTTCAAAACTCAACACTTAGAAGAAATTTCAGTGTAAACCAGTCAATGTTACCCTATGGAGAAAATGTAGGTTATTGGCTTTCAGGTAAGTACTCGACTGGCAGAGTTAAGGTTCTGGGCATAGACTCGGGGGTCTCCCAGGGTCAAGAAGGTACAGTTGGTACACCCTCAGCGGCACAGGGGCGGCCGGGTGCAGAGTGAGTTAGGCCCAATGTTAGCCTATGGTGGGCAGGGGGCCTTTGGTTGGTGGCTGCTAGCAGGCAGGCCGGCCACGCGGCTGTGGGAGCTGGGCTCCTGGTCACTTACACAGGGCAAGTAGGGAAGTAGAATAGAATAGATGCTGCACTTCCAGGGGCGGCTGGGTGCAGGGTGCTTTTGAGCCGTCGGGCACTCAATGTATTTCAATGGAGAAGTTGAACAAAGGCTGCAAGCTCGGGGACGGAGATTCTTCAGGTGCGACCACCACTTCGAGAGGTAAGTTGGGTAGTTGGAGGATAGGTGGGCACCCCGGAGTTGGGGACAGGGGGCCGCCGGGTGCAGGGGTGTCTTTTTGCGTCGGGAAATCTTACCCTCTGCTGGTCGCGGTTGGAGGGGTCCCTGGTTCTGAGGCTGCAGGTGTCGTCAGGAGCATCTGAAAGAGACACGTTAGTGACAGATTCCTTACCTTAGAATATCCCCAGGCGTCAGGCTGGATCCGGAAAGTTTTTTGCGTAGCAGTACCCTTGCGCGTCGGTAGGCGGCGTCGTGCAGCTCCGCGTCCGTCGTTGGCGTCGTGATCGCCGGGATGACGTCGCGGGCAGTACTTAGGCGCCGCCCCTGCGCGCTGACGTCAGTTCTTCTTTTTCCGCGCCAGTAAGCGCAGATCCGGGAAGAGCAGTGCCCTAGTCACTTTTTGACTATCTTTTTTGTGAAATTTTTCACTGTTTTCTTCAACGAGTCTTCACGACTCCTAAGGTGTCGTAGGGATGCCCGGCTTTAAGCCCTGCGAGGAATGTGGTCGTATGATGTCCATCACGGACCCCCACTGTGAGAAAGTGCCATCTTTCTTACATGGTATGCCCCCACTTTTTGCTGAATGGCTGATGTACTTCGACTGAGTGTGCCCTGGGCTCCTGCCAACCAGGTACCCAGGGCCTGTGTTCCTTCCCTAAAATTGCATCGATACCTACACCCAATTGACATCCCTGGCCACAGGTCAGCCCCTGGTAAATGGTACCATGGGTACCCAGGGCACTGTGACCAGGGAAGGCCCCTAAGGGCTGCAGCACTTGTTGTGCCACCCTTAGGGACCCTGCACCTTTACACACACACACTGCCTTTGCAGGCTGCGTGTCTTGGTGCAGAACAAAAGTGAAGAGTCGACATGGCTCACATCCCTGTGTGCCATGCCTACAAGCCACTGCCCTGGCCTAGGTCAGCCACCCCTCTAGCTGGGTGCACTATGCCAGTGGTGAGGGCATAGAGGCATGAGCCCTGTGCTCCTACAGTGCCCAAGTCCATTCTTGGGCATTGTAAGTGCAGTGCTGCCATTAAGAGTATATGGTGCTGGGAGTCTGTCATTACGAACTCCACAGCACCATAATGGCCCCACTGAAGACTAAGAAGTTTGGTATCAAACTTCTCAGCACATTAAACCCCCACTGATGCCAGTGTGGGATTTAATGTAAAACGCACTCCAGAGGGCATCTTAGAGATGCCCCCTGAAACCAACGCGACCTCCAGTGTCCGGACTGAGTGGCTGCCCAGGCTGCCACCACCAGACATGTTTCTGGACCCCTGGGTCGAGAGCCTCTGCTCTCAGGGGCCTGAAACAATGCACATCCTGGAACGAGGTGCCAAAGCCTCCTCCCCCAGGATGGGCAGGGGAGCTTCAAAGGCCTGCCGCCTTTGGAGTTTCCCCAGACCATTTGCTGCTTCCAGCAAACTGGTCCCCACTGGTTCTACCCCCACTCCTGGCGGGAGAACCGGCGGGAAAACCAGAGGCAGGAAATGGGCTGTGCCCACATCTGCCAACTCAACCCCTAAGGTGGGGGAGGCGAGGTGAAGCACAAACTCGAGTCCCCGCCATCTTGAGGATGGGGGGACCTGGCCAACCAGGGACAGGCTCCTGCCCCCTCCCACTGGAGAGGAACAGAATAGGGGTGTACCCACCCCAGGGAAGGGACCCATTGGTCCCTGCCCTTACCTACCTGTAACCACCCCTAAATTTAGTATTTAGGGGCTCCCTGAACCTTCCTTCCGGAGTTCCCAAATCCGAAAACAAGAAGAGAAGACGAAGCAAGAAGACCAGCCGTGCAGCTGCTAAAAAGGAGGCGACCACAACTGACTTGGCCCCAGCCCTACCGGCCTGTCGACCTCTGAACCTGCTCCTGCGGAATCCCAGCCTCAGCAACCTCACAAACCCCGGAGGACCTGACTTCTGTGCTACAGCCTTCGACCCAGGGACTCCCACGAGCAGTGGTACTGCTCAAAAGAAAACCTACCAAAGACCCGGCCCTGGCACGGAGCCGCGAAACCTGCACACTCTGCACCCGCCGAGTCCAGCCTGTGCCTGAGTGACCAAAGACCTCGAGGACGTCCCCCGGCGATTCTGACCTGGAATCCAGTGGCCAAGGACCCTCCTCGACGACCCAGACGACGCCTGCAGCCTCAGGACAAGGGACCCCTCCAACCGCGACCAGCAGGGGGTAAGATTTCCCGACCTCAAAAGACACCCCTGCACCCGGCGCCCCACGGCCCCCTGTGCCCAACTCCTGGGTGTCTACCTATCCTCCAAGACCCCAACTTACCTCCTGAAGTGTTGGTCGTCCCTGAAGAATCACCGTCCCCGAGCCTGCAGCCTTTCTTCACCTTTCACGACCTCTATTGTTTAACATTGAGCGCCCGACGGCTCAAAGTACCCTGCACCCAGCCGCCCGAGTGCCCCTGGAAGTGCAACCTCTATCCTAACCTACTTCCCTACTTGCCCTGAGCAAGTGACCAGGAGCCCAGCTCCCACAGTCGCGTGGCCTGCTTGCCAGCAGCCACCAACCCGGGGCCCCCCGCCTGCCATAGGATAACATTGGGCCTTCTCACTCTGCACCCGGCCGCCCCTGTGCCGCTGAGGGTGTAAAAACTGTACTTACCTGATCCTGGGGGACCCCTGAGTCTATACCCAGAACCTTAACCCTGCCAGTCGAGTACTTACCCGAAATCCGATAACTCACTTTCCTTCCATAGGGTTCCATTGACTGGTTTTCTGCGAAATTTCTTCTAAGTGTGGAGTTCTGAAACTTTAGAATATTCACCAAAAATCAACCGAGTCACGAAAACGAAAATACTCACCTAGTATTAGAAGGGGCCTCAGTGCTGGACCCGAGTGCCCAACACTGGCCCTAAAAAGTAATCGCAACGGTACTTACCGCTAACTCACTTTTCTTTCATAGGGATCCATTGACTGGTTTTCTGTGAAATTTCTTCTAAGTGTCGATTTCTGTATTTTACAAATATTCTTTAAGAATCGTACAAACTACAAAAACGTAATTACTTACCTGTTTTAAGTAAATGTCCCAGTGCTGAACCTAGGAGTCCAGCACTGGATTACAAAAGTAACGTAAACATACTTTGCTTGCACACTGTATTTCCTTTCATAGGATAACATTGGTAATTTTACCCAGAAAAGTTTCTAAGTGTCAGCTTTTGAAATATAGTAATATTCTTCAAAAATCACTACAATAACCAAAACGCTTTTTCTTACCTGTTTACAGGAAGTGTCCCAGGACTGAATCCAGGATCCAGTCCTGTGGTTAGAAAAGTGCTCTGCAAAGTAATCAATTGTAATTAAGCATAATTTTCCATTGAGCTCAATGTTGCATTGTATTTGACCCTGTGTTGCCTCTTGCACCAACTGTGATAACCACTATCAAAAAAGTCTACTGCCTATCTGTAAGGTGAATAACCAAAGCATCTCATACTGAGAAAGTATATTTTGATCCTATTGTTGGTTCTAAAATAAAACAAGCATATATTTTTTATATACAAACCATTGGCCTAGAGTTCAGTTCTTGAGTGTGTGGCTTCATTTGCTGACTGAGTGTGTACAACAAATGCTTTACACTGTCCTCTGATACTGCCTTACTGCTCGACCAAGCTACCACTTTGGAGAGTAAGGTTATATCTAACTTTAGCCTCTGTCAACCCTCTGGGGACTGTGGACTCTGTACACCCTGAACCTTACTTGGGTACAGTATATACAGAGCCACTTTCCTACATTGGTGGATCAGCGGTGGGATACAAACTTGCATTTGTTGGACTACTTGGTTACCATCTGATCACACGACAGAACTCTTAAATTGCCTTTAGAATTCTGATTTTTTTAATTGGCATTTTTTTTACCAAATTACTAAAAGTCTTGTTAGGGCCTTGCTTAAGTCCCTGTAGCATCTTAGAAAATAAAAAGTCACTACAGCCAAGGTTAGAGGGGTTAGAATTTTTTTTTTTTTAAATGTCTCAAGACAAGAACCTAGCTATTAGTGAAGATAATAATGACATACAGGAACTGGTTGAGGAGCTCGACCTCACCCCTTATCTTCATTTGTCTTTCAAAGAGATAAGGTCCTTATGCAAACTTAAAGATATACCAATGGGCCAGCATCCAACCAAACAAGGGCTCCAGGAGCTCCTGGCTGAGTATGCTAAAGCCCACCCCTCTGAGCATGGTGATGACCCAACAGAGGAGGAAAGGAATGAGGAGGATGGGGATGGTAACCCACCTCCATCACTTCCTAGGGAAGATAGGGTCCCTGCACCCTTAACTCCAAGAATAGACCTCTGGGGACCTAGGGGCCACCTAGGTGGTCCTGGTCCCAGAGAGGACACTGAGGATAGCCTCAGTGAGGAGGACAACTTGTTAGCAAGGTTGGCCAAACGACTGGACCTAGAGACCAGACTCCTGGCTCTAGAGAAGGAAAGACAGGAGATGGGTTTAGCACCCATCAATGGTGGCAGCAATACTAAAAATAAGGATAGGGAGGAAACTTCTGAACCTAAAATCCCCAAAGGGATTGTCCCTAAGTTTGAGGAAGGTGATGACATCACCAAATGGTTCACAGCCTTTGAGAGGGCTTGTGAAATAAGAAGAGTAAAGAAACCTCTGTGGGGGCACTCCTGTGGGAACTGTTCTCTGGTAACTGCAGAGACAGGCTTCTGACCCTCTCTGGGCCAGATGCAGGGTCCTATGACCTCATGAAGAGTACTCTGATTGAGGGATTTGGGCTCACTACTGAGGAGTATAGAATTAGATTCAGGGGGCTCACAAAACCCAGACCCAGTCCTGGATTGACTTCGTGGACTACTCAGTAAAGACACTGGATGGCTGGTTAGCTGGACATAATGTGCATGATTTTTCTGGACTTTACAATTTGTTTATGAAGGAACACATACTAAGTAATTGCACAAATGAAAAGTTGCATCAGCATTTGGTAGACCTAGGTCTAATTTCTCCCCAAGAATTGGGAAAGAAGGCAGACCACTGGGTCAAGACTAGGGTGACAAGGACAACCACTGGGGGTGACCAAAAGAAGGTGGTCACCAAACCCCCCAGGGGAAAGGTGGTGAGAATCCCCAAGATAAAAGTCTGAGTCTTCCAAAGGGCCCCAAAAACCTGTTCAGGGGGTGGGTCCCAAACTACTCCCTATGTGCCTCAACCCTATAGGGGGAAGAACTTTGATCCCTTGAAGGCCTGGTGTAATAACTGTAAGAAGTCAGGACACCTCACTGTAGACAAAACTTGCCCCCACAACAAAGCCCCTAAGGCACCCAGTACAGCTACTCCTGGGGCAGCAAGTTTACAGATGGGATCAGAAGTGTACCCTGAGCAAATCTGGGAACACACTGAGGCAAGTCTGGTCTCCCTAGGGGAAGTGGAATTTGCCACTGTAGCTGTGTGGCCACCCAACTTAAAGAAGTATTTGCAATACCCCTGGGTGAATGGAACTAGAGTAGAGGCTCTGAGGGATACAGGTGCCAGTGTCACTATGGTGAGAGACACACTGGTTTCCCCTGAGCAATACTTGATTGGGAAAACTTACCCAGTCACCAATGCTGACAGTGTCACCACTAGTCATCCCATGGCCATGGTGACATTAGGCTGGGGGGTTACTGGCCTGAAGCAGGTAGTGGTCTCTCCGAAGTTACCAGCTGCATGTCTGCTAGGAAATGATCTGGAAACCTCAGCCTGGGCAGAGGTGGAGCTAAAGGCCCATGCAGCCATGCTGGGCATCCCTGAATTGGTGTGTGTAAAAACAAGAGCACAGAGCAAAAGGCAGGGTGAAGAAATAGTGTTGGAGCCTGAAATGATGGCCCAGCCTACCAAGAGAAAAGGAAAGAAGACTGGCGGACCAGCTTCTACACAGTCACAAGAGCAGGACCCCTCTCCTCAGGGAGAGAACCTGGAAGCCCCAGAGGGAACTGAGCCCCTAGAGCTTGACCCTTACCAGGTTGAACTCTTGGGCCCAGGGGGACCCTCTAGGGAAGAGCTGTGCCAGGGACAGCAAGACTGTCCCACTCTTGAAAGCCTGAGGCAGCAAGCTGTTTCAGAAGCCCAGGGAGATGTCAGTGGTACCCACAGAGTCTATTGGGAAGAGGGATTACTGTACACTGAGGCAAAAGACCCCAACCCTGGAACCACCAGGAGAGTGGTAGTGCCCCAGAAGTACAGGGAGTTCCTCCTAACTTTGGCTCATGACATCCCCTAGCTGGACATCTGGGCCAAACCAAAACTTGGGAAAGGCTAGTTAGCCACTTTTACTGGCCCCAGATGCACCAAAAGGTGAAGGAGTTTGTCAGCTCCTGTGTTACCTGTCAAGCCAGTGGCAAGACAGGTGGCCATCCAAAGGCCCCCTGATACCACTACCTGTGGTGGGGGTTCCCTTTGAAAGGGTAGGTGTGGACATAGTGGGTCCACTGGAACCTCCCACAGCCTCAGGGAACAAATTCATACTGGTGGTAGTGGATCATGCCACTAGGTATCCTGAGGCTATTCCCCTTAGGACTACTACAGCTCCTGCAGTAGCCAAAGCCCTCATTGGTGTCTTCACCAGGGTAGGGTTTCCTAAGGAGGTGGTTTCAGACAGAGGTTCCAACTTCATGTCTGCTTACCTGACCCACATGTGGAAGGAGTGTGGGGTGCAGTACAAGTTTACTACACCCTACCATCCACAAACCAATGGCCTTGTTGAGAGGTTCAACAAGACATTGAAAGGCATGATCATGGGGCTCCCTGAAAAACTCAAAAGGAGATGGGATGTCCTACTACCATGCCTGCTTTTCGCTTACAGAGAAGTGCCACAGAAGGGGGTAGGTTTCTCACCCTTTGAACTTCTGTTTGGCCATCCTGTGAGGGGACCACTCTGTCTTGTAAAGGAGGGCTGGGAGAGACCTCTCCAAGAACCCAAACAAGATATAGTGGACTATGTGCTTGGCCTAAGGTCCAGAATGGCTGAGTACATGGAAAAGGCATCCAAGAACCTTGAGGCCAGCCAGGAGCTTCAGAAGCACTGGTATGACCAAAAAGCTGCACTGGTTGAATTCCAACCTGGGCAACAGGTATGGGTTTTGGAGCCAGTGGCACCAAGGGCCCTCCAGGACAGATGGAGTGGCCCTTACCCTATCCTAGAGAAAAAGAGTGAGGTCACCTACCTGGTTGACATGGGCACCAGCAGGACACCCAAAAGGGTTATCCATGTGAACCGCCTAAAACTCTACAATGACAGGGCTGACATCACCATGCTGATGGTGACAGATGAGGAACAGGAAGCTGAGAGTGAACCTCTCCCTGATCTCCTCTCCCACAGCCCAAAAGATGGGTCAGTAGATGGAGTTGTCTTTTCAGACACCCTCACTGCCCAACAGCAGACTGACTGCAAGCAAGTCTTGCAGCAGTATGCTGGGCTCTTTTCCTTGACCCCTGGTCTGACAAACTGGTGTACCCATGATGTGGACACTGGTGACAGTGCACCTGTCAAAAACAAGATCTATCGTCAGTCAGACCAAGTTAAGGAAAGCATCAGAGCTGAAGTCAGCAAGATGCTGGAGCTAGGGGTTATTGAGCCCTCTGAGAGCCCCTGGGCTAGCCCAGTGGTTCTGGTCCCCAAACCTCATCAAAAGGGTGAAAAGAGAGAGATGAGGTTTTGTGTGGACTATAGGGGTCTCAACTCTGTCACCAAGACAGATGCACACCCTATCCCAAGAGCTGATGAACTGATAGACAGATTGGGTGCAGCCAAATACCTGAGTACCTTTGACTTAACTGCAGGGTACTGGCAGATTGGCATGGCCCCAGGAGCCAAACAGAAAACAGCATTCTCCACACCTGATGGGCATTTTCAGTTCACTGTTATGCCCTTTGGTTTAAAGAATGCCCCTGCCACCTTCCAGAGGTTGGTGAATCAAGTCCTTGCTGGGTTGGAGTCCTTTAGTGCAGCTTATCTTGATGATATTGCTGTCTTCAGTTCCACCTGGCAGGATCACCTGGTCCACCTTGGGAAGGTTTTAAAGGCCCTGCAAACTGCAGGCCTAACTATCAAGGCATCCAAATGCCAGATAGGGCAGGGCACTGTGGTGTACTTGGGCCACCTGGTTGGTGGAGGCCAGGTACAACCCTTACAGCCCAAGATCCAGGCTATCCTGGACTGGGTAGCTCCAACAACTCAGACCCAAGTCAGGGCATTCCTTGGCTTGACTGGGTACTACAGGAGGTTTGTGAAGGGATATGGGTCCATTGTGACTCCCTCACAGAACTCACCTCCAAGAAGATGCCAAAGAAAGTAAACTGGACAGTCTGTTGCCAAAAGGCTTTTGACACTCTGAAAGAAGCAATGTGCTCAGCACCAATTCTAAAAGCACCAGATTATGCCAAGCAGTTCATTGTGCAGACTGATGCCTCTGAGCTAGGGATAGGAGCGGTCCTATCCCAGACCAATGATGAAGGCCAAGACCAACCTGTTGCTTTTATAAGCAGAAGGCTTCTCCCCAGGGAGCAGCGTTGGAGTGCCATTGAGAGGGAGGCCTTTGCTGTGGTCTGGTCCCTGAAGAAGCTGAGGCCCTACCTGTTTGGAACTCACTTCCTAGTTCAAACTGACCACAGACCTCTCAGGTGGCTAATGCAAATGAAAGGAGAAAACCCAAAACTGTTGAGGTGGTCCATCTCCCTACAGGGAATGGACTTTGAAGTGGAACACAGACCTGGCACTGCCCATGCCAATGCAGATGGCCTTTCCAGGTTCTTCCACTTAGACAATGACGACTCCATAGGGCAAGGTTAGTCTCATCATCTTTCGTTTGGGGGAGTTGTGTGAGAAAGTGCCATCTTTCTTACATGGTATGCCCCCACTTTTTGCTGAATGGCTGATGTACTTCGACTGAGTGTGCCCTGGGCTCCTGCCAACCAGGTACCCAGGGCCTGTGTTCCTTCCCTAAAATTGCATCGATACCTACACCCAATTGACATCCCTGGCCACAGGTCAGCCCCTGGTAAATGGTACCATGGGTACCCAGGGCACTGTGACCAGGGAAGGCCCCTAAGGGCTGCAGCACTTGTTGTGCCACCCTTAGGGACCCTGCACCTTACACACACACACTGCCTTTGCAGGCTGCGTGTCTTGGTGCAGAACAAAAGTGAAGAGTCGACATGGCTCACATCCCTGTGTGCCATGCCTACAAGCCACTGCCCTGGCCTAGGTCAGCCACCCCTCTAGCTGGGTGCACTATGCCAGTGGTGAGGGCATAGAGGCATGAGCCCTGTGCCCCTACAGTGCCCAAGTCCATTCTTGGGCATTGTAAGTGCAGTGCTGCCATTAAGAGTATATGGTGCTGGGAGTCTGTCATTACGAACTCCACAGCACCATAATGGCCCCACTGAAGACTAAGAAGTTTGGTATCAAACTTCTCAGCACATTAAACCCCCACTGATGCCAGTGTGGGATTTAATGTAAAACGCACTCCAGAGGGCATCTTAGAGATGCCCCCTGAAACCAACGCGACCTCCAGTGTCCGGACTGAGTGGCTGCCCAGGCTGCCACCACCAGACATGTTTCTGGACCCCTGGGTCGAGAGCCTCTGCTCTCAGGGGCCTGAAACAATGCACATCCTGGAACGAGGTGCCAAAGCCTCCTCCCCCAGGATGGGCAGGGGGAGCTTCAAAGGCCTGCCGCCTTTGGAGTTTCCCCAGACCATTTGCTGCTTCCAGCAAACTGGTCCCCACTGGTTCTACCCCCACTCCTGGCGGGAGAACCGGCGGGAAAACCAGAGGCAGGAAATGGGTTGTGCCCACATCTGCCAACTCAACCCCTAAGGTGGGGGAGGCGAGGTGAAGCACAAACTCGAGTCCCCGCCATCTTGAGGATGGGGGGACCTGGCCAACCAGGGACAGGCTCCTGCCCCCTCCCACTGGAGAGGAACAGAATAGGGGTGTACCCACCCCAGGGAAGGGACCCATTGGTCCCTGCCCTTACCTACCTGTAACCACCCCTAAATTTAGTATTTAGGGGCTCCCTGAACCTTCCTTCCGGAGTTCCCAAATCCGAAAACAAGAAGAGAAGACGAAGCAAGAAGACCAGCCGTGCAGCTGCTAAAAAGGAGGCGACCACAACTGACTTGGCCCCAGCCCTACCGGCCTGTCGACCTCTGAACCTGCTCCTGCGGAATCCCAGCCTCAGCAACCTCACAAACCCCGGAGGACCTGACTTCTGTGCTACAGCCTTCGACCCAGGGACTCCCACGAGCAGTGGTACTGCTCAAAAGAAAACCTACCAAAGACCCGGCCCTGGCACGGAGCCGCGAAACCTGCACACTCTGCACCCGCCGAGTCCAGCCTGTGCCTGAGTGACCAAAGACCTCGAGGACGTCCCCCGGCGATTCTGACCTGGAATCCAGTGGCCAAGGACCCTCCTCGACGACCCAGACGACGCCTGCAGCCTCAGGACAAGGGACCCCTCCAACCGCGACCAGCAGGGGGTAAGATTTCCCGACCTCAAAGACACCCCTGCACCCGGCGCCCCACGGCCCCCTGTGCCCAACTCCTGGGTGTCTACCTATCCTCCAAGACCCCAACTTACCTCCTGAAGTGTTGGTCGTCCCTGAAGAATCACCGTCCCCGAGCCTGCAGCCTTTCTTCACCTTTCACGACCTCTATTGTTTAACATTGAGCGCCCGACGGCTCAAAAGTACCCTGCACCCAGCCGCCCGAGTGCCCCTGGAAGTGCAACCTCTATCCTAACCTACTTCCCTACTTGCCCTGAGCAAGTGACCAGGAGCCCAGCTCCCACAGTCGCGTGGCCTGCTTGCTAGCAGCCACCAACCCGGGGCCCCCCGCCTGCCATAGGATAACATTGGGCCTTCTCACTCTGCACCCGGCCGCCCCTGTGCCGCTGAGGGTGTAAAAACTGTACTTACCTGATCCTGGGGGACCCCTGAGTCTATACCCAGAACCTTAACCCTGCCAGTCGAGTACTTACCCGAAATCCGATAACTCACTTTCCTTCCATAGGGTTCCATTGACTGGTTTTCTGCGAAATTTCTTCTAAGTGTGGAGTTCTGAAACTTTAGAATATTCACCAAAAATCAACCGAGTCACGAAAACGAAAATACTCACCTAGTATTAGAAGGGGCCTCAGTGCTGGACCCGAGTGCCCAACACTGGCCCTAAAAAGTAATCGCAACGGTACTTACCGCTAACTCACTTTTCTTTCATAGGGATCCATTGACTGGTTTTCTGTGAAATTTCTTCTAAGTGTCGATTTCTGTATTTTACAAATATTCTTTAAGAATCGTACAAACTACAAAAACGTAATTACTTACCTGTTTTAAGTAAATGTCCCAGTGCTGAACCTAGGAGTCCAGCACTGGATTACAAAAGTAACGTAAACATACTTTGCTTGCACACTGTATTTCCTTTCATAGGATAACATTGGTAATTTTACCCAGAAAAGTTTCTAAGTGTCAGCTTTTGAAATATAGTAATATTCTTCAAAAATCACTACAATAACCAAAACGCTTTTTCTTACCTGTTTACAGAAAGTGTCCCAGGACTGAATCCAGGATCCAGTCCTGTGGTTAGAAAAGTGCTCTGCAAAGTAATCAATTGTAATTAAGCATAATTTTCCATTGAGCTCAATGTTTCATTGTATTTGACCCTGTGTTGCCTCTTGCACCAACTGTGATAACCACTATCAAAAAAGTCTACTGCCTATCTGTAAGGTGAATAACCAAAGCATCTCATACTGAGAAAGTATATTTTGATCCTATTGTTGGTTCTAAAATAAAACAAGCATATATTTTTTTATATACAAACCATTGGCCTAGAGTTCAGTTCTTGAGTGTGTGGCTTCATTTGCTGACTGAGTGTGTACAACAAATGCTTTACACTGTCCTCTGATACTGCCTTACTGCTCGACCAAGCTACCACTTTGGAGAGTAAGGTTATATCTAACTTTAGCCTCTGCCAACCCTCTGGGGACTGTGGACTCTGTACACCCTGAACCTTACTTGGGTACAGTATATACAGAGCCACTTTCCTACACCCACCTCGAGTGTCTCTTCTGTCTCGGCCGAGACCACGACACGAAGTCGTGCCCTGACTGCCGGAAACTTCATCCGAAGGCTTTGCGAGAGCGGTCTCGAAAGCTCCTTGAAGTCCGACAGTCGGCTCCGCGCCGCACCAAGCCCCGGTCCCGGGAGAGGTCGAGGGGCCGGACGCGGAGTCCCCGCCGTTCGTCGGAATCCAAGTCTTCGCGCTCCTCCGGTAAGTCGAAGCACAAGAAGTCTAAGCGGCGTCATCGCTCTAAGACTTCGCCTCGCCGGTCGCGCGACTCGGCTGAGGTCCCTGTCGGCACCGTCCCCGCGGCCCTGGACGTGCCTGTCGAGTTGCCCCCGCATTACCCGTCCTACCCGGGTTCGGGGGCGACTCCGGCCGAAATACAGAAATTCCTGTCGGCCATGGCCCGCCTCTTCGGGCCTCAAGGTCCCCCCGGTGCGCCTTCGGGCCCCGCGGGCCCTGATTGGGTTGCTCCGGCGTCGCCGTCGACTCCGGTCCCAGCGTCGCCTGTCCCACCAGCCTTCGTCCCGGCCTCGGCTCCGGCCCCGGCCTCGACCCCGGTTCCGGTGGTGCCGCAACCCCCATCGACGCCGGTTGACCTAACTCCGCCGATGTCCCCGGTGCCGTTTCCGACGCCGTCCGGGGCTCCGGGCGGCGTCGTTCCCCGGTTCTCCCCGGGTCCGGACATGGAACCGGACCGGCGTCGCCCGACGCCGGTTCCGGCGCCGATGAGACCTTGGGTCCCTTATGTCCCTCCTCCTCCATCTTTTCAACCTGAGGAGGACCAGGAGAGCTGGGAGGGGTCTGACGACCCTCTCACACAACAGTGCGAGTTTGACCCGGACTGGGTTGAGGAACTTGGGGATGCCAGTGGGCTGGATACCTCCCCCGACTCTGGCATGCTGTCTCCTCCCGTGGAAACGGAGGAGGGGGCTAATTTTGCAACGGTGTTGCGTAGAGCTGCTGGAGCCTTAAATCTCCAGTTGCCTACAGTGGCCGTCAGGACTAACCTCCTGACTGAAGTGCTTCAGCCGGCGGCCTCCTCTTCGGAGCCTGTGCTGCCGTTCAACGATGCACTCACTGACGTTCTTTGGGTGCCTGGTCCAAACCCACCACAGGGGCTCCTGTGGATAGGAACGTGGCCCGACGCCATCGCCCGGCTCCGGGCGACCCCCTGTTTCTCTCCCAACACCCCACCCCTGAGAGCTTGGTTGTCCAAGCCTCTGCCTCCCAAACAGCCTTCCCTACCGCCCCTCCGGATAGGGAATCCAAGCGCCTGGATCACTTTGGGAAGAAGGCTTTCTCTTCCTCCGGTGCTGGCTTGCGGTCTGTTAATACCGCTTGCCTCTTGGGCCGATACACCCACTCCCTGTGGGATTCGGTGGCTGATGTTTTGCCGCAGTGTTCTGAGGAGGTCCAGAAACTGCTTACCCGCGCTATTGCGGAAGGGCGTGATGCGGCTAAATATACCATCCGCTGTGGCCTTGATACCGCCGACTCGCTGGGCAGATCGCTTGCAACGACGGTGGCGCTGCGTCGCCACGCCTGGCTGAGAACCACTGGTTTTTCAGGGGATGTCCAGAATACTCTCATGGACATGCCCTTTGATGGAGTCGGTCTTTTTGGTTCGAAGGCAGATCATGCGCTGGAGCGTTTCAAGGACTCACGGGCTACTGCTAAGTCCCTGGGCCTTGCTGTTGTGCGCCCTCCGCAAACGTCTGCTTTTCGCCCCTTTCGTGGCCATGAAAGGGGCGCCCAGTCACGTCCACAGGCCGGCCAACGGCCCGCGCAGCAAGCGCCTTCGCGTGGCCGAGGACGTGGATACCGCCGTGGCGGTTCGGGCAACCAGCGTGCGGGTCAGGCCACCACCTCCAACCCGTCCGCGGCCTCCAAGCCCTCCTAGTCCCTCCTTTCAGGTGCACAGCACGCCAGTCGGGGGCAGGGTCCGCCATCACCTTCACCACTGGCGTCCCATCACCTCGGACAAGTGGGTCTTGGACATTGTCCGAAGGGGCTACTCCCTCCCTTCGAGACCACCCCCCAGCCATGCCACCTCCATTCCACCGCATGTCAGGGGATCACTTGGTGCTTCTACAGAAGGAAGTCACGGCCCTCTTGGCCAAGAGGGCCATCGAGCGTGTTCCGACCCCAGAAGTAGGGCGTGGTTGCTACTCCCACTACTTTCTGGTGCCCAAAAAGGACAAGGAGGACATGCGTCCTATCTTGGACCTCCGGAACGTCAATCGCTTCCTCCGGAAGGAGAAGTTCAAGATGCTCACCCTAGCTCAGGTCTTGACTGCCCTCGACCCCGGAGACTGGTTGGTAGCGTTGGACTTGCAGGACGCCTATTTCCACATCCTCGTCCTGCCGGCCCACCGGCGTTACCTTCGGTTCACGGTAGGCCTCGAGCATTTTCAGTTCACCGTGCTCCCCTTTGGCCTTACCAGTGCCCCTCGGGTGTTCACGAAAGTGATGGCGGTGGTCGCAGCTCATCTGCGCCGGGCAGGGGTTTCAGTCTTCCCCTACCTCGACGACTGGCTGCTGAAGGCGGGCTCGTCCCAGGCAGTCGTCTCCCACCTCCAGACTACGGCCGAACTCCTGCACTCGCTGGGGTTCTCCATCAATGTGCCGAAGTCGCATCTGATTCCTTCTCCACAGCTCCTTTTCATCGGAGCAGTTCTGGACACGACGCAGTTTCGGGCCTATCCTCCCGAACGGCGAGTCCGGGGATATTCAGGCTATGATTCCGATCTTTCAGCCTTTATCCTGGGTTTCGGCACGGATGACCCTGAGGCTGCTGGGCCTCATGGCCTCCTGCATCCTGCTGGTCACTCATGCCAGATGGCATATGCGGGCTCTGCAGTGGGACCTGAAGTTCCAGTGGGCGCAGCACCAGGGCGACCTGTCCGATCACGTCCAGATCTCGGAGGGGACTGCAAAACAGTTGCAGTGGTGGCTCTCGAACCGGCAATGGGTCATGGGCAGATCCCTCTCCCTTCCCCAGCCAGAGCACACAGTTGTGACGGACGCGTCCCTTCTGGGATGGGGCGGTCACATGGGAGAGGCGGAGATCAGAGGCCTTTGGTCTCCGGCGGAGTCCCGGCTCCATATCAACCTTCTGGAGCTCCGGGCGATCCGACTTGCACTCAAGGCATTCCTTCCCTCTGTCAAAGGGAAGGTAGTGCAGGTGTTCACAGACAACACCACCGCCATGTGGTACTGCAACAAACAAGGCGGGGTGGGGTCGTGGACCCTTTGTCAGGAGGCTCTGCGCCTCTGGACATGGCTGGAACGCCAGGGCATGTTCCTGGTGGTTCAACACCTGGCAGGTTCCCTGAACGCCAGGGCGGACGAACTCAGCCGCAGGTGCATGATGGATCACGAATGGCGTCTTCACTCGGAAGTGGCGCAAGGACTCTTTCTACAGTGGGGAGAGCCTTGGTTAGATCTATTCGCTACCAAAGAGAACGCGCAATGTCATCAGTTCTGCGCGTTGGAATTTCCAAGGCGGCACTCGCTCGGCCACGCTTTTCGTCACGAGTGGAGTTGCGGTCTATTGTACGCCTTTCCGCCTATACCACTTCTACCCAGAGTGTTGAAGAAGATTCGGCACGACCGGGCCCAAGTCATTCTTGTGGCTCCGGACTGGGCTCGAAGAGTTTGGTATCCCGAGCTACTCAATATGAGCGTAGATCCCCCGATCCGTCTGCCTCTTCGGGAGGATCTTCTGTCGCAGCAGCAGGGGACGGTCCTCCACCCGAACCTGTCCAGTCTACACCTGCTTGCGTGGAGATTGAGCGGCGGCAGTTGATTCCTTTCGACTTGCCTCCCGAAGTTTGTAATGTGATTCTGGCAGCCAGGCGTCCCTCCACTAAGGTGGTATACGCCTGCAGGTGGAACACATTTGTGGCATGGTGCACAGCAAAGGCTGTGAATCCCCTTTCTGCCCCTCTTTCTGAGGTCCTTCTGTTCCTTCTCTCTCTGGCCCAACAGGGTTCTGCCCTGGGTACCATCAAGGGTTATCTTTGTGCTATCTCGGCCTTCCTCAGGCTCCCTGATCAGCCCTCCCTTTTCAAGTCCCCTGTTAACAGGTTCTTAAAAGGCATTACTCACCTCTTCCCTCCTGTTCCGTTTGTAATGCCTCAATGGGACTTGAACTTGGTTCTTACCTTTTTAATGTGCGCTCCCTTTGAGCCTCTGCATAACTGTCCTCTTCGTCTTCTGACTCTGAAGACTGCCTTTCTGGTGGCCATCACCTCCGCTCGGCGGGTGAGTGAGCTCCAGGCTCTATCTTGCAAACCTCCCTTTCTGTCTGTTCATCCAGACAAGGTTGTTCTTCGGACGCGTCCGTCCTTCTTGCCGAAGGTGGTTACTGCTTTCCACATTGGGCAGACCATCACTTTGCCCACCTTCTTTCCGCCTCCGCATCCTTCCAGAGAGGAAGAGAGGCTCCACCGTCTGGACCCTAAACGTGCGCTCTCCTTCTATATCGACCGCACAAAACACTTCCGGGTGGATGACCAGCTCTTTGTTGGCTACGTGGGCGCCAAAAAGGTCGGGCGGTGCACAAGAGGACCGTCTCCCGCTGGGTTACCTTGTGCATCAAGACCTGCTATTCTTTGGCCAAGAAGGAGCCTCCTGTTGGGCTGCGTGCCCATTCCACCAGGGCAACGGCTGCTACCACGGCCTTGGGCCGCGGTGTTCCGCTGCCGGTTATCTGTCAGGCAGCTACGTAGGCCTCGCTGCACACGTTTACTAAGCATTACTGCCTTGACAGTCAGGTCCGGAGTGACGGCTTCTTTGGCCGTTCTGTCCTCCAGGACTTCCTTGTCTGATCTTTGTTCGCAGACCCACCACCGGGGTTGGTATTGCTGGGGTATCTATTCTAAGGTAAGGAATCTATCACTAACGTGTCTCTTTCAGATGCACAAGTTACTAACTTGTGTAACGATATATCTGTAAGAGACAGTAGTTAGTGATAGATTCCTTACCGCCCACCCATCCTCCCCGTTCTGCGAACTGATTTCTAGGGTTAAGGACATCCCTTTCAGGGCCCTAGTATTTTTCAGACACCTGTGTCAGCTTCTTGCATGGCTCTGCGTTCCTGGCGCGGAAAGTCGTGTACAGAACTGACGTCAGCGCGCAGGGGCGGCGCCTAAGTACTGCCCGCGACGTCATCCCGGCGATCACGACGCCGACGACGGACGCGGAGCCGCACGACGCCGCCTACCGACGCGCAAGGGTACTGCTACGCAAAACTTTCCGGATCCAGCCTGACGCCTGGGGATATTCTAAGGTAAGGAATCTATCACTAACTACTGTCTCTTACAGATATATCGTTACACAAGTTAGTAACTTGTGCTTCCCTCCTGTTCCGTTTGTGATGCCTCAGTGGGACTTGGTTCTTACCTTTTTAATGTGCGCTCCCTTTGAGCCTCTACATAACTGTCCTCTTCGTCTTCTGACTCTGAAGACAGCCTTTCTGGTGGCCATCACCTCCGCTCGGCGGGTGAGTGAGCTCCAGGCTCTATCATGCAAACCTCCCTTTCTGTCTGTTCATCCAGACAAGGTTGTTCTTCGGACGCGTCCGTCCTTCTTGCCAAAGGTGGTTACTGCTTTCCACATTGGGCAGACCATCACTTTGCCCACCTTCTTTCCGCCTCCGCATCCTTCCAGAGAGGAAGAGAGGCTCCACCGTCTGGACCCAAAACGTGCGCTCTCTTTCTATATTGACCGCACAAAACACTTCCGGGTGGATGACCAGCTCTTTGTTGGCTACGTGGGCGCCAAAAAAGGTCGGGCGGTGCACAAGAGGACCATCTCCCGCTGGGTTACCTTGTGCATCAAGACCTGCTATTCTTTGGCTAAAAAGGAGCCTCCTGTTGGGCTGCGTGCCCATTCCACCAGGGCAACGGCTGCTACCACGGCCTTGGGCCGCGGTGTTCCTCTGACGGTTATCTGTCAGGCAGCTACGTGGGCCTCGCTGCACACGTTTACTAAGCATTACTGCCTTGACAGTCAGGTCCGGAGGGACGGCTTCTTTGGACGTTCTGTCCTCCAGGACTTCCTTGTCTGATCTTTGTTCGCAGACCCACCACCGGGGTTGGTATTGCTGGGGTATCTATTCTAAGGTAAGGAATCTGTCACTAACGTGTCTCTTTCAGATGCACAAGTTACTAACTTGTGTAACGATATATCTGTAAGAGACAGTAGTTAGTGACAGATTCCTTACCGCCCCACCCATCCTCCCCGTTCTGCGAACTGATTTCTAGGGTTAATGACATCCCTTTCAGGGCCCTAGTATTTTTCAGACACCTATGTCAGCTTCTTGCATGGCTCTGCGTTCCTGGCGCGGAAAGTCGTGTACAGAACTGACGTCAGCGCGCAGGGGCGGCGCCTAAGTACTGCCCGCGACGTCATCCCGGCGATCACGACGCCGACGACGGACGCGGAGCCGCACGACGCCGCCTACCGACGCGCAAGGGTACTGCTACGCAAAAAACTTTCCGGATCCAGCCTGACGCCTGGGGATATTCTAAGGTAAGGAATCTGTCACTAACTACTGTCTCTTACAGATATATCGTTACACAAGTTAGTAACTTGTGCGTCGAGGAGGGTCCTTGGGTGCTGGATTCTGGGTCACAGTCGCCGGGGGGACGTCCTCGTGGTCTTTGTCCACTCAGGCACAGGCAGGGCTCGGCGGGTGCAGAGTGTGCAGGAGTCGCGGTTCCTGGCTGGCACCAGGGGTTTGTTACTTGCTTTGAGCAGTACCACTGCTCGTGGGAGTCCGTCTTTTAGAGTCACAAGGCAGTCGGGTCCTCCGGGGTTTTCAAGGTTGCTGACCACTGGAGACGTCTAGGTTTGGCAGGAGCAGGTTCGAGGGTCGACAGGCCTGTAGGGCTGGGGCCAAGTCAGTTGGTGTCTTCCTCTTGTGAGCAGCTGCACGGCAGGTCTTCTTTCTTCTTGTTCTTCTTACTTGTTTCGGATTTGGGATCTGAGGAAGGAAGGTTCAGGGTGCCCCTAAATACTAAATTTAGGGGCGTTATAGGTAGGTAAAGGGCAGGGACCATTGGGTCCCTTTCCTGGGGTGGGTACACCCCCTACTCTGCCACTCTCCAGTGGGAGGGGGGCAGGAGCCTAGTCCTGATTGGGCAGGGCTTCCCATCTTCAAGATGGCGAGAGCCCGGAGATGTGCTTCACCTCGCCTCCCCCACCTGAGGGGTGGGGTTGGCAGAGGCTGGCACACCCCCTTTCCTCACTTGGGGTTTCCCGCCAGTCTTCCCGCCAGATTGGGGGCTAGAACCGGTGGGGACCAGTTGCTGGGTACAGCAAGGGGTCTGGGGAGGCTCACAAAGGCGGCATGCCTTTGAAGCTTCCCCCTGCCCATCCTGGGGGAGGAGACCTAGCACCTCGCCCAGGAAGTGCATTGTTGCAGGCCCGGGAGAGCGGATGGCTCTCTACCCAGGGTTCCAGCAACATGTCTGCTGGGTGGCAGCCTAGGCAGCCTCTCAGGCAAGACGTGGATTGTGGGTTAGGTTCAGGGGGCATCTCCAAGATGCCCTCTGTTGTGCATCTTACATTAAATCCCACACTGGCATCAGTGTGGGTTTAATGTGCTGAGAAGTTTGATACCAAACTTCTCAGTCTTCAGTGTAGCCATCATGGTGCTGTGTAGTTCGTGATGACGACCTCCCAGCACCATATACTCTTAATGGCAGCACTGCACTTACAGTGCCCAGGAATCGACCTGGGTACTGTAGGGGTATTGGGCTCATGCCCCTGTACCCTCACCACTGGCATAGTGCACCCAGCTAGAGGGGTGACTGAGGTATGCCAGGGCAGTGTGTTTGTGGGCATAGCACACAGGGATGTGTGCCATGTCGACTCTGTTTTGTTCTGCACCAAGACACTCAGCCTGCAAAGGCAGTGTGTGTGTGTGTGTGTGTGTGTCAGGGTACAGGGCCTCTAAGGGTGGCTGTTTGAAAGTGGGTTATTGGTAGGGGCAAATGTAGGTCTGCCACTGGCAATAAGGCCACTAACACATGATAGGACTCAGCATAGGTCTTAGAAAATTATTCCTATGCTCAACCCTTGGTAACGTGGCTGCGAGCAGACAGGCTTAACTTCAAAGACAGGTATGTAAAGCATTCAAAAACACCATTTCAGTAAATAATTAAGACACAACACAAAATAAAAATCCAACACCAATTTATAAAAATAGGTAATATATTGATCTTTTAAATGACACCAAAACGAAAAAACTCCACTGTAGGGAACCAGAGATATGAATTTTTAAAGATTAGTCACTTTCTAGTGCTTAGAAACCAACAGTGCCCCTTTTAGTCATTTCGTTTTCTCTGACAGGGACACACCTTTAGAAATTGTTCTGAAGAATTCTCACCACTGTGTTGTGCCGCCTTCTTCAGCAAGCTGGGTCCAGTTAGAACTCCTTCCTGAAGTTCTGCTTGCGGGTCCCAAAGTATCCAACACACAATCCAAGGTTCTGGGATCTCAAAGAGGGTCCTTGAAAGTGTGAAACTTCAATTCCGCAATCCACATGAACAAAACCCTTACAAATCCACTGGTACTCCAGGCTGGGAATTCTTTGTGGTGATGTCCAGGTGAGCTCTGTTAACCTGTAGCTTGCAGGGAGTCCACTCTTGACTTCTTTTACTCAGCACAGTTAGTCCACAAAGCTGTAGTTTCAGGTGGTGCAGTCTCCAGAGGTCAGGCCTTAGAAGTCTTTGCACAGCAGAAGTTTCAGCAGGGCCAGTCTTGCTTTCTTCAGTTTCAAGCAGCAGATCTGAGGGGCAGGGCCTCTCTCAGATACTTATTCCACAGTCTCTGGGTCATCCAGGAGGTCAAGCTTCACCAATAGGAGTAGGGTACCCTCCCACTTGAGTGACTCCTTCCTGCAGAGTGTGGCATTATTCTATCCCAGAGTGCATCAAATCTTCACAATCCATAATGGCTGATTTTCCAGCAAGGAGGTAAGAGCTGGCTAAACACTTCCCCTGGGATGGCTTATCTCTATGGACTCTCCCCCTACCATCTGCACATACCTTCCTTAAGCCTAGCCCTGACTCTGGGTCAAGAGTGTCAGAGTGAAACTGAAACCCAGGCCTCCCCTCTGCCTTTGAAGAGCATGGTTTACGACTCCACCCCCTGGCCTGGCATTCCTATAGACCAGCACACTGCCCTCCCTGCAGAGTGGTTAACCCCAGGGGTTCTTTATCACCTCTTCAAGGCAGCCTGGCTAATCCACATAACTCTGACCAATCAGGGCAGACCACTGGAAGGCTGAATTTGGACTTACAAACAAGAAAGTCTTCTAACTTCTTGTATGTACACTTTAGGAGAAATTCAACAATATAATATTGTTGGATTTACTACTACCATTCTGGGAAGTCTTTGAATGGTCCGGCTAGTCCTCTCCTATCAATATTTATTAATCAATAACTTCCTACCATGTTAACCTATGGGCCATGGGGTTTGCAATGGGGAAAATGACTTGGGCCAGTTTTCTAGCACCAGGGCTTATAAAAACATATTTTATAAGTATTTCCCTAATTTCTACAGGACCCCCAACCCTTGTGCACTTAGGGGAGACTTTAGGGGTTCTGAATCTGTAAAAATATTGCAGATCCTCAATTCCCTGTGCTCCTAGCCTCAAAGTCGAATTTGGGCAGCACTTTAACACAATGTGGGGAGTGAAATGTAAAATTTCACTTTACCCAGGCATATACAAACTCATTTTATAAGGGTGTACATTATAGATAACTGACCCCCACCCCTGGGATACCTAGGAAGACCCTGGGGGCCCCTAAAGTGCCAAAACATTGTAGGTTATCCATTTTTAAGTGCCCCAAATCCCAAAGTCGAATTTGAGCACAATTTGCTTTTTAAAAGCAGTCCTGGCACCCAGGGCTGCTTTTAAACTGACCCCTGGCTTCAGCAGTGCACCCATGCATGTGCAGAAAAGCTGCTGGCCTCTAAACTGCCATGCCCCAGGATGATACTGGGGACTTCTAGGTAGTTTCAATCCCCTGCCCTGGTATATACTAGGGGCTTATGGGGTAGGTCATACCAATTACAGGGGTACCCCACCATACCAGAGTGTACCCTAGTGTATGTTGGGTGTCTTAACTGTATTCTAATGTGTTCCTTTCAGCTTGGCACTGGCCCTGGGCCTGGTTAGACAGAGCCCAGGGTCAGTCAGTCAGTTACCACCAGTTCCAGTCAGCAAAAAGTTGGGGGGTGCCCAGGGCACAGGATGACTTTACAACATAGCCCCCCCCCCAAACGAAAGGTGAGGGGTTACTAACCTACACCCTGGTAGTCCTCCTCAGCTAAGTGGAAAAACCTGGAAAGTCCATCTGCATTTGCATGGGCAACCCCAGGTCTGTGTTCCACTGTAAAGTCCATTCCCTGTAGGGAAATGGACCACCTTAACAGCTTGGGATTCTCCCTCTCATCTGCATGAGCCATCTGAGAGGCCTGTGGTCAGTTTGAACACGAAAGTGAGTCCCAAACAAATATGGTCTCAACTTTTTCAGGGACCACACCACAGCAAGAGCCTCTCTCTCAATGGCACTCCACCTCTGCTCTCTGGGAAGAAGCCTCCTGCTAATAAAGGCAACTGGCTGATCAAGGCCCCCTTCATTTAGCTGTGACAACACTGCCCCAATCCCTTGCTCTGAAGCATCTGTCTGAACTACAAATTCTTTTGTGTAGTCAGGGGCCAGTAACACTGGTGCTGAACACATAGCAGCTTTCAGAGTGTCAAAAGCCGTCTGACACTCTGGGGTCCAAATCACCTTCTTGGGCCTCTTTTTAGAAGTCAGTTCTGTTGGGGGCCCCACAATGGTCCCATAATTTTGAACAAATCTTCTATAATACCCTGTCAGTCCAAGGAATGCCCTGACCTGAGTCTGGGTAACAGGTGCTGTCCAATCCAAAATAGTTTGGATTTTAGCTTGGAGAGGCTGTACATGGCCCCCACCTACCAGGTGGCCCAGGTACACCACAGAACTCTGCCCTATTTGGCACTTGCTTGCCTTAATAGTCAGGCCTGCCTGCTGCATGGCCTGAAGCACTTCCCTTAGGTGGCTTAAGTGAGCCCCCCAGGTAGAACTGTATACAGCTATATCATCCAGGTAAGCTGCACTGAACTGTTCCAACCCAGACAAGACCCTGTTCACCAACCGTTGGAAGGTGGCAGGTGCATTCTTTAATCCAAAGGGCATTACCTTGAACTGATAATGTCCCTCTTGTGTGGAGAATGCTGACCTCTCCTTTGCGCCATCAGTGAGGGCAATCTGCCAGTAACCTGAAGTCAAATCAAAAGTACTCAGGTACTTAGCAGCCCCTAACCTGTCAATGAGCTCATCAGCTCTAGGTATAGGGTGAGCGTCGGTCTTTGTGACTGCATTCAATCCTCTGTAGTCCACACAGAACCTTAACTCCTTGGGTCCCCCCTGAGGATTAGGTTTGGGTACCAGCACCACTGGACTGGCCCATGGACTCTCAGACGGTTCAATTACCCCCAGTTCCAGCATCTTAGCAACCTCCGCTTTAATGCTGGCTCTGACATGGTCAGACAACCTGTACAGTTTATTTTTGATAGGTAGGCTGTCACCAGTGTCAATGTGGTGCACGCACCACTCAGTGATGCCTGGGGTCAAAGAGAACAGGCCAGCAAACTGCTCCAGCACTTGCTTACAGTCTCTGTGCTGCTGGTCTGTCAATTTGGGAGAGAGCACAACTCCCTCCACGGACCCATCTTGCACATTAGTGGAGAGGAGGTCGGGCACAGGCTCAGTTTCCTCCTCCACACCCTCATCAGTGACCAGTAACATGGTCATGTCTGCCCTGTCATGGTGGGGTTTCAATCTATTCACATGCTGGACCCTATGGGGGTGCCAAGGTCAACCAAATAGGTAACCTCCCCCTTCTTTTCTAAGATTGGATAGGGCCCACTCCACTTGTCATGGAGGGCCCTGGGAGCCACAGGCTCCAACACCCACACCAATTGTCCTGGAGTATACTCTGGCATAGTAGCCTTTTGATCATACCAGTGCTTCATGAGCTCCTGGCTGGCCTCCAGTTTCCTGTTTGCCTTGTACATGTACTCTGCCATTCTAGATCTCAGGCCTAGCACATAATCAAGCACATTGTCCTTAGCTTCTTTAAGAGGCTTCTCTAGAGACTCTCTTAACAGGCTCAATGGCCCCCTCACAGGGTGTCCAAACACCAACTCAAAGGGACTGAAACCAACCCCTTTCTGTGGCACCTCCCTGTAGGCAAACAGTAAGCATGGGAGGAGAACATCCCATCTCCTCCTGAGTTTCTCTGACAACCCATTTATCATGCCCTTCAGGGTTTTGTTGAATCTCTCAACAAGACCATTTGCTTGTGGGTGATAGGGGGTGGTGAACTTGTAGTTGACAGCACACTCATCCCACATAGCAGTCAGATAGCTGGACAGGAAGTTTGTGCCCCTATCGGACACCACCTCTTTTGGAAACCCCACTCTGGTGAACACACCAAGCAGTGCTCTAGCCACCGCAGGAGCATCAATGGTTCTAAGAGGTATTGCTTCAGGGTATCTAGTGGCATGGTTAACTACCACTAAGATATACCTATTCCCTGATGCAGTGGGTGGGTCCAGGGGACCAACAATGTCCATCCCCACCCTTTCAAAAGGAACCCCAACCACTGGCAGTGGTATTAGGGGAGCCTTTATCTTGCCCCCTGCCTTGCCACTGGCCTGACAGGTGACACAGGAGCTGCAAAACTCCTTTACCTTTTCAGACATATGGGGCCAGTAGAAATGGTTCACCAATCGGTTCCATGTCTTTGTCTGTCCCAAATGTCCTGCCAAGGGGATATCATGACCCAAAGTCAGGATGAACTCTCTGTACTTCTGGGGCACCACCAACCTCCTGGTGGCCCCCTCCTTGAGGTTTCTGGCCTCAGTATAAAGCAGTCCATCTTCCCAGTAGATTCTATGAAACCCACTGTCATCCCCTTCCTCTTGCTTAGAGGCAATCCGCCTCAAGCTCTCAAGGGTGGGACAGTCACGCTGTCCCTCACTGAACTCCTCTCTGGAGGGTCCACCGGCTCCTGTCAGTTCTGCCAAATCTGACCGCTCTGGCAGGGATGGAGTCCCTCCCTCCGAGGCCAGATCCTCCCCATCAGGGTTAGATTCTGCCTGCACCTCTGGAGTTCCCTGGGCTGGCTCACCAGGCCCAGTACCCTTGTCCATGGATGCTTGGCCCTTTGTTCCAGGGTCCAAGTGTCCAGCCCCTCCCTTCTGGCTAGTCTGTGACCTAGTCACAGCACATACCCACTCGGGAGCTCCAATATTTTCATATGGAGTCCTCTCTCCACCTCTGACCACGCAGAGGCTTCAAGGTCATTGCCCAGTAAACACTGGACTGGGAGCACCTTTGACACAGCTACCTTCATAGGGCCTGTCACACCTCCCCATTCCAAATCCACCACAGCCATAGGGTGGAGTTTGGTGGTGCTGTCTGCATAAGTCACCTGGTGAAACTCACCAGGTAACAAACTCTCTGGGGGCACCAGCTCATCCAGGACCATAGTTACACTCGCCCCAGTGTCTCTGATAGCCTCAACCTCAGTCCCATTCACTTTAGGCCTCTGCCTGTACTTATCCATGTTTGGAGGTAAGGCAGTAAGGGTTGCAATATTCACCCCACCCAGGGACACTAAGGTTGCTTGCCCCACCTGATTACCCTCCACTGGGGCACCACTCTCCACCCCTACACTGACACTGGCAATCCCTGTGGATGGCCCCTTAGGGGGAGCTTTTAGCGCAGACAGCATCTCCCTGCTTGTGCCCTGGCTGGTTACAGTCAAAGCACTTACCCACTTTTGAGGGATCAAAGAACCTACCATTCTTTCCCTGAATCCACCTCTCTTTGGATTTGGGTTGGCTCGGGCCCCCCTCCTTGTGCAGGTTTTTGTGGGTCTTTGGAGGACTCCTTAGGTTTTTGACCTTCATTTCCCTGGGCTTTCCCTTGGGGAGGGACCTGTCCTCCTTTCTTCTGGTCACCCCCTGGTGCTGAATGGAAACCCGGGTTCTCACCCACTCATCAGCTGACTCCCCCAACTCTCTGGGGTCTGTCAGCTTAGAGTCCACTAGCTACTGGCGTAACTTCTCTTCTGCACAATGAGTCAAAATGTGTTCTTTCAAAAACAAATTATACAATCCCTCATAAGTGCTCACTTTGTTACCACAAATCCAGCCTTCCAGTGCCTTCACTGAAACATCCACAAAGTCTATCCAAGACTTGGAATTCAATTTCTGGGTGTTCCTAAACTTCACCCTGTACTGCTCTGGAGTCAGACCAAACCTCTTGAGTAAGCATGCCTTCATCTGCTGGTATGATTCTGCATCCTCTCCCTTCAGGGTCAGGAGCCTATCCCTCCCAGCTACTGGAATCAACTCCCACAGGAGTGCACCCCAATACCTAGAGTGGACCCTACTCATTTTAAGGGCCCTCTCAAAAGCTGCTAGCCACTTGTCAATGTCATCCCCCTCAGTGTACTTGGGTACTATACCCTTGGGAAGTTTAGGTTCAAATGCACCACCCCTGGACATCTCAAAATCGTCATCATTTTCACTGCCACCATTTCTCTTCTCCTCCCTCTCCCATCTTCTCTTAGCCAATTAGAATTTCTCCTTCTCCAAGGCAATCAACTCTAATTGAGCCTGAAGCTGTCTCTCTGCAAGGGACAGTGGTGGTACCTGAGTAAGGGACCCTTCCCCCTCCCACCACCACCTTGATTCACCTGGCTAATACTAGTCACAATGGAAGAGGTCTCATCCTCACCCTCTCTCGGGTGAGGTTGGGGGGCACATCCTCCCACCCCCTGGGTTCTCCTCAGCTGCCCTGGCCCAGGCCTTTAGGGACTCAAGCAAACCTGCCTTCCTCGTCTTCTTGGCAGCATGCAGCCCCTAAGCCTACACTGTACCCTAAGATCAGCTATCTTATACTTGGACAGTTTAGCCAGGTCCAGCTCCATGGTTCCCTAGTTTTGGGTCACAAAAACTAGGCACAACAGACTTAGAACAATTTGGAAAAATCAAAACAATGGATTAAAAACAGTTTAGTCCAAATTCCAAAAATTAAACTCAAAAGTTTTGTTCTAAGGCAATTTAGAGGATTTTTATAATCTTGAATCATTCACTGAAAGGTGTACTTTTTAAACACAAGTCCACATCCACACCGCTGAGCACCAAATGTTGGAAAGTGGATTATTGGTAGGGGCAAATGTAGGTCTGCCACTGGCAATAAGGCCACTAACACATGATAGGACTCAGCATAGGTCTTAGAACATTATTCCTATGCTCAACCCTTGGTAACGTGGCTGCGAGCAGACAGGCTTAACTTCAAAGACGGGTATGTAAAGCATTCAAAAACACCATTTCAGTAAATAATTAAGACACAACACAAAATAAAAATCCAACACCAATTTATAGAAAATAGGTAATATATTTATCTTTTAAATGACACCAAAACGAAAAAAATCCACTGTAGGGAACCAGAGATATGAATTTTTAAAGATTAGTCACTTTCTAGTGCTTAGAAACCAACAGTGCCCCTTTTAGTCATTTCGTTTTCTCTGACAGGGACACACCTTTAGAAATTGTTCTGAAGAATTCTCACCACTGTTGTGCCGCCTTCTTCAGCAAGCGGGGTCCAGTTAGAACTCCTTCCTGAAGTTCTGCTTGCGGGTCCCAAAGTATCCAACACACAATCCAAGGTTCTGGGATCTCAAAGAGGGTCCTTGAAAGTGTGAAACTTCAATTCCGCAATCCACTTGAACAAAACCCTTACAAATCCACTGGTACTCCAGGCTGGGAATTCTTTGTGGGGATGTCCAGGTGAGCTCTGTTAACCTGTAGCTTGCAGGGAGTCCACTCTTGACTTCTTTTACTCAGCACAGTTAGTCCACAAAGCTGTAGTTTCAGGTGGTGCAGTCTCCAGAGGTCAGGCCTTAGAAGTCTTTGCACAGCAGAAGTTTCAGCAGGGCCAGTCTTGCTTTCTTCAGTTTCAAGCAGCAGATCTGAGGGGCAGGGCCTCTCTCAGATACTTATTCCACAGTCTCTGGGTCATCCAGGAGGTCAAGCTTCACCAATAGGAGTAGGGTACCCTCCCACTTGAGTGACTCCTTCCTGCAGAGTGTGGCATTATTCTATCCCAGAGTGCATCAAATCTTCCAAATCCATAATGTCTGATTTTCCAGCAAGGAATTAAGAGCTGGCTAAACACTCCCCCTGGGATGGCTTATCTCTATGGACTCTCCCCCTACCATCTGCACATACCTTCCTTAAGCCTAGCCCTGACTCTGGGTCAAGAGTGTCAGAGTGAAACTGAAACCCAGGCCTCCCCTCTGCCTTTGAAGAGCATGGATCTGAAAGAGACACCTTAGTTACAGATTCCTTACCTTAGAATATCCCCAGGCGTCAGGCTGGATCCGGAAAGTTTTTGCGTAGCAGTACCCTTGCGCGTCGGTAGGCGGCGTCGTGCGGCTTCGCGTCCGTCATCGGCGTCGTGATCGCCGGGATGACATCGCGGGCAGTACTTAGACGCCGCCCCTGCGCGCTGACGTCAGTTCTTCTTTTTCCGCGCCAGCAAGCGCAGATCCGGGAAGAGCAGTGCCCTAGTCATTTTTTGACTAACTTTTTGGGTGAATTGTTTCACTGTTTCTTTTTGTATCCGACTCCAAGGTGTCGTTAGGGATGCCCGGCTTCAAGCGTTGCGACGCCTGTGCTCGGATGATGTCCATCACAGACCCGCATCTGGAGTGTCTCTTCTGTCTCGGCCGAGACCACGACACGAAGTCGTTTCCGACTGCCGGTCCCTTAACCCGGAAGCTTTGCGAGAGCGGTCTCGAAAGCTCCTCGAGGCCCGGCAGTCGGCGCCGCGCCGCACCAAGCCCCGGTCGCGTGAGAGGTCGAGGGGTCGGTCGCGGAGTCTTCGCCGGTCGACGGAATCCAAGTCTTCGTCGTCCGGTAAGTCTAAACACAAGAAGTCCAAGAAGCATCGTCGCTCTAGGACTTCGCCTCGCCGGTCTCGCGACTCGGCTGAGGCTCCTCCTGGCAACGCCCCCGCGGCCCCGACCATGCCTGTGGAGTCGCCCCCGCAATACCCGTCCTTCCTGGGTTCGGGGGCGGATCCGGCCCAAATACAGGAATTCCTGTCGGCCATGGCCCGCCTCTTCGGGCCTCAAGGTCCCTCCGGTGCGCCTTCGGGCCCCGCGGGCCCTGATGGGGTTGCCCCGGCGTCGCCGACGACTCCGGTCCCGGCGTCGCTCGTGCCTCCAGCCTCGATTCCGGCTTCGGCCCCGGCCTCGATCCCGGCTCCAGTGGTACCGCAACCCCCATCGGCGCCGGTCGACCTGACCACGCCTCCGCCGACGCCGATGTCTCCGGTGCCGTTCCTGACGCCGCCCGGGGCTCCGGGCGGCGTCGTTCCCCAGTACTCTCCGGCTCCGGACATGGAGCCGGACCGACGTCGCTCAACGCCGGTTCCGGCGCCGATGAGACCTTGGGTCCCAAATGTCCCTCCTCCTCCTTATTTTGAACCGGAGAAGGACCAGGAGGACTGGGAGGGGTCTGAGGACCCTCTGGCACAACAGTGTCAGTATGATGAGGACTGGGCAGAGGAACTAGGGGATGCCAGTGGTCTAGATACTTCCCCTGACACTGGCATGCTGTCTCCTCCCGTGGCTACGGAGGAGGGAGCCAATTTTGCAACGGTGTTGCGTAGGGCAGCTGGAGCCTTACATATCCAACTCCCTACTGTGGCGGTCAAGACTAATCTCTTGACAGAAGTGCTTCAGCCGGCAGCCTCCTCCTCGGAGACTGTGCTGCCGTTTAACGATGCACTCACTGACGTTCTTTTGGCGCCTGGTCCAAGCCCAACACAGGGGCTCCTGTGGATAGGAACGTGTCCCGACGCCATCGCCCGGCTCCGGGCGACCCCTTGTTTCTCTCCGTCCACCCCACTCCTGAGAGCTTGGTTGTCCAAGCCTCGGCTTCCCAAACCGCCTTCCCTACCGCCCCTCCGGATAGGGAATCCAAACGCCTGGATCAATTTGGGAAGAAGGCTTTTTCTTCCTCCAGTGCTGGCTTGCGGTCCATCAACACCGCTTGTCTTTTGGGCCGATATACCCACTCCCTGTGGGATTCGGTGGCGACTGTTTTGCCCCAGTGTTCTGAGGCGGTCCAGACACTGCTTACCCGCGCCATTGCGGAAGGAAGGGATGCGGCCAAATACACCATACGTTGTGGCCTTGATACCGCCGACTCGCTGGGCAGATCTATTGCAACGACGGTGGCGCTGCGTCGCCACGCCTGGCTGAGAACCACTGGTTTCTCGGGTGATGTCCAGAATACACTCATGGACATGCCCTTTGATGGAGTCGGTCTTTTTGGTTCCAAAGCAGACCATGCGTTGGAGCGTTTTAAGGACTCACGGGCTACTGCCAAGTCCCTGGGCCTTTCTACTGTACGCCCTCCGCTAACCTCTGCTTTTCGCCCCTTTCGTGGCAACGGAAGGGGCGCCCAGTCACGTCAGCAGCCCAGCCACCGGCCCGCGCAGCAAGCGTCTTCGCGTGGCCAAGGACGTGGATACCGCCGTGGCGGTTCGGGCAACCAGCGTGCGGGTCAGGCCACACACCCCGCCCCGTCCGCGGCCTCCTAGTCCCTCCTTTCAGGTGCACAGCACGCCAGTTGGGGGCAGGGTCCGCCATCACCTTCACCACTGGCGTGCCATCACCTCGGACAGGTGGGTCTTGGACATTGTCCGAAGGGGCTACTCCCTCCCCTTCGAGACCCCCCAGCCATGCCACCTCCATTCCACCGCATGTCAGGGGATCACTTGGTGCTTCTGCAGAAGGAAGTCACGGCCCTCTTGGCCAAGAGGGCCATCGAGCATGTTCCGACCCCAGAAGTAGGGCGTGGTTGCTACTCCCACTACTTTCTGGTGCCCAAAAAGGACAAGGAGGACGTGCGTCCTATCTTGGACCTCCGGAACGTCAATCGCTTCCTCCGGAAGGAGAAGTTCAACATGCTCACCCTAGCTCAGGTCTTGACTGCCCTCGACCCTGGAGATTGGTTGGTAGCGTTGGACTTGCAGGACGCTTATTTCCACATCCCCGTCCTGCCAGCCCACCGGCGTTACCTTCGGCTCACGGTAGGCCTCGAGCATTTTCAGTTCACCGTGCTCCCCTTTGGCCTTACCAGTGCCCCTCGGGTGTTCACGAAAGTGATGGCGGTGGTCGCAGCTCATCTGCGCCGGGCAGGGGTCTCAGTCTTCCCCTACCTCGACGACTGGCTGCTGAAGGCGGGCTCGTCCCAGGCAGTCGTCTCCCACCTCCAGACTACGGCCGTACTCCTGCACTCGCTGGGGTTCTCCATCAATGTGCCGAAGTCGCATCTGATTCTTTCTCCACAGCTCCTTTTCATCGGAGCAGTTCTGGACACGACGCAGTTTCGGGCCTATCCTCCCGAACGGCGAGTCCGGGATATTCAGGCTATGATTCCGATCTTTCAGCCTTTATCCTGGGTTTCGGTACGGATGACCCTGAGGCTGCTGGGCCTCATGGCCTCCTGCATCCTGCTGGTCAATCATGCCAGATGGCATATGCGGGCTCTGCAGTGGGACCTGAAGTTCCAGTGGGCGCAGCACCAGGGCAACCTGTCCGATCACGTCCAGATCTCGGAGGGGACTGCAAAACAGTTGCAGTGGTGGCTCTCGAACCGGCAATGGGTCATGGGCAGATCCCTCTCCCTTCCCCAGCCAGAGCATACAGTTGTGACGGACGCGTCCCTTCTGGGATGGGGCGGTCACATGGGAGAGGCGGAGATCAGAGGCCTCTGGTCTCCGGCGGAGTCCCGGCTCCATATCAACCTTCTGGAGCTCCGGGCGATCCGACTTGCACTCAAGGCATTCCTTCCCTCTGTCAAAGGGACGGTAGTGCAGGTGTTCACAGACAACACCACCGCCATGTGGTACTGCAACAAACCGGGCGGGGTGGGGTCGTGGACCCTCTGTCAGGAGGCTCTGCGCCTCTGGACATGGCTGGAACATCCGGGCATGTTCCTGATGGTTCAACACCTGGCAGGTTCCTTGAACGCCAGGGCGGACGAACTCAGCCGCAGGTGCATGATGGATCACGAATGGCGTCTTCACTCGGAAGTGGCGCAAGGACTCTTTCTACAATGGGGAGAGCCTTGGTTAGATCTATTCGCCACCGAAGAGAACGCGCAATGTCATCAGTTCTGCGCGTTGGAATTTCCAAGGCGGCACTCGCTCGGCGACGCTTTTCGTCGCGAGTGGAGTTGCGGTCTGTTGTACGCCTTTCCGCCTATACCACTTCTACCCAGAGTGTTGAAGAAGATTCGGCACGACCGGGCCCAAGTCATCCTTGTGGCTCCGGACTGGGCTCGAAGAGTTTGGTATCCCGAGCTACTCAGTATGAGCGTAGATCCCCGATCCGTCTGCCTCTTCGGGAGGATCTTCTGTCGCAGCAGCAGGGGACGGTCCTCCACCCGAACCTGTCCAGTCTACACCTGCTTGCGTGGAGATTGAGCGGCGGCAGTTGATTCCTTTCGACTTGCCTCCCGAAGTTTGTGATGTGATTCTGGCAGCCAGGCGTCCCTCCACTAAGGTGGTATACGCCTGCAGGTGGAACAAATTTGTGGCATGGTGCACAGCAAAGGCTGTGAACCCCCTTTCTGCCCCTCTTTCTGAGGTCCTTCTGTTCCTTCTTTCTCTGGCCCAACAGGGTTCTGCCCTGGGTACCATCAAGGGTTATCTCTGTGCTATCTCGGCCTTCCTCAGGCTCCCTGATCAGCCCTCCCTTTTCAAGTCCCCTGTTAACAGGTTCTTAAAAGGCATTACACACCTCTTCCCTCCTGTTCCGTTTGTGATGCCTCAGTGGGACTTGAACTTGGTTCTTACCTTTTTAATGTGCGCTCCCTTTGAGCCTTTACATCACTGTCCTCTTCGTCTTCTGACTCTGAAGACAGCCTTTCTGGTGGCCATCACCTCCGCTCGGCGGGTGAGTGAGCTCCAGGCTCTAACATGCAAACCTCCCTTTCTGTCTGTCCATCCAGACAAGGTTGTTCTTCGGACGCGTCCGTCCTTCTTGCCAAAGGTGGTTACTGCCTTCCACATTGGGCAGACCATCACTTTGCCTACCTTCTTTCCGCCTCCGCATCCTTCAAGAGAGGAAGAGAGGCTCCACCGTCTGGACCCAAAACGTGCGCTCTCCTTCTATATCGACCGCACAAAACACTTCCGGGTGGATGACCAGCTCTTTGTTGGCTACGTGGGCGCCAAAAAAGGTCGGGCGGTGCACAAACTAACCATCTCCCGCTGGGTTACCTTGTGCATCAAGGCCTGCTATTCTTTGGCTAAGAAGGAGCCTCCTGTTGGGCTGCGTGCCCATTCCACCAGGGCAACGGCTGCTACCACGTCTTTGGGTTTCAGTGTTCCGCTGCAGGATATCTGTCAGGCAACTACGTGGGCCTCGCTGCACACGTTTACTAAGCATTACTGCCTTGACAGTCAGGTCCGGAGAGACGGCTTCTTTGGCCGTTCTGTTCTCCGTGACTTCCTTGTCTGATCTTTGTTCGCAGACCCACCACCGGGGTTGGTATTGCTGGGGTATCTATTCTAAGGTAAGGAATCTGTCACTAACGTGTCTCTTTCAGATGCACAAGTTACTATCTTGTGTAACGATATATCTGTAAGAGACAGTAGTTAGTGACAGATTCCTTACCGCCCCACCCATCCTCCCCGTTCTGCGAACTGATTTCTAGGGTTAAGGACATCCCTTTCAGGGCCCTAGTATTTTTCAGACACCTTGTCAGCTTCTTGCATGGCTCTGCGTTCCTGGCGCGGAAAGTAGTGTACAGAACTGACGTCAGCGCGCAGGGGCGGCGTCTAAGTACTGCCCGCGACGTCATCCCGGCGATCACGACGACTGACGCGGAGCCGCACGACGCCGCCTACCGACGCGCAAGGGTACTGCTACGCAAAAACTTTCCAGATCCAGCCTGACGCCTGGGGATATTCTAAGGTAAGGAATCTGTCACTAACTACTGTCTCTTACAGATATATCGTTACACAAGTTAGTAACTTGTGCTTTACGACTCCACCCCCTGGCCTGGCATTCCTATAGACCAGCACACTGCCCTCCCCGCAGAGTGGTTAACCCCAGGGGTTCTTTATCACCTCTTCAAGGCAGCCTGGCTAATCCACATAACTCTGACCAATCAGGGCAGACCACTGGAAGGCTGAATTTGGACTTACAAACAAGAAAGTCTTATAACTTCTTGTATGTACACTTTAGGAGAAATTCAACAATATAATATTGTTGGATTTACTACTACCATTCTGGGAAGTCTTTGAATGGTCCGGCTAGTCCTCTCCTATCAATATTTATTAATCAATAACTTCCTACCATGTTAACCTATGGGCCATGGGGTTTGCAATGGGGAAAATGACTTGGGCCAGTTTTCTAGCACCAGGGCTTATAAAAACATAATTTATAAGTATTTCCCTAATTTCTACAGGACCCCCAACCCTTGTGCACTTAGGGGAGACTTTAGGGGTTCTGAATCTGTAAAAATATTGCAGATCCTCAATTCCCTGTGCTCCTAGCCTCAAAGTCGAATTTGGGCAGCACTTTAACACAATGTGGGGAGTGAAATGTAAAATTTCACTTTACCCAGGCATATACAAACTCATTTTATAAGGGTGTACATTATAGATAACTGACCCCCCCACCCCTGGGATACCTAGGGAAGACCCTGGGGCCCCTAAAATGCCAAAACATTGTAGGTTATCCATTTTTAAGTGCCCCAAATCCCAAAGTCGAATTTGAGCACAATTTGCTTTTAAAAGCAGTCCTGGCACCCAGGGCTGCTTTTAAACTGACCCCTGGCTTCAGCAGTGCACCCATGCATGTGCAGAAAAGCTGCTGGCCTCTAAACTGCCATGCCCCAGGATACTGGGGACTTCTAGGTAGTATCTGAAAGAGACACGTTAGTGATAGATTCCTTACCTTAGAATATCCCCAGGCGTCAGGCTGGATCCGGAAAGTTTTGCGTAGCAGTACCCTTGCGCGTCGGTAGGCGGCGTCGTGCGGCTCCGCGTCCGTCGTCGGCGTCGTGATCGCCGGGATGACGTCGCGGGCAGTACTTAGGCGCCGCCCCTGCGCGCGGACGTCAGTTCTTCTTTTTCCGCGCCAGTAAGCGCAGATCCGGGAAGAGCAGTGCCCTGGTCAATTTTTGACCATACTTTTTGGTGATTTTTTCACTGTTTTTTCCATCTTTAAGGTGTCGTAGGGATGCCCGGCTTCAAGCGATGCGGCGCCTGTGCGCGGATGATGTCCATCACCGACCCGCATTGGGAGTGTCTCTTCTGCCTCGGCCGAGGCCACGACACCGAGTCTTGTCCCGAATGCCAGGCCCTCAACCCGAAAGCTTTGCGAGAGCGGTCTCGAAAGCTCCTCGAGGCCCGGCATTCGGCTCCACGGAGGCCCCGGTCGCGTGAGAGGTCCAGGGGTCGCTCGCGGAGTGCACACCGGTCGTCGGCGTCGAAGTCTTCTTCGTCCGGTAAGTCTAAGCACAAGAAGTCCAAGAAGCATCGTCGCTCTCGGACTTCGCCTCGCCGGTCTCGCGACTCGGCTGAGGCCCCTCCCGGCACCGTCCCCGCGGCCCCGGACTTGCCTGTGGAGTCGCCCCGCCATACCCGCCCTTCCCGGGTTCGGGGGCGGATCCGGCCAAGGTACAGGAGTTCCTGTCGGCCATGGCCCGCCTCTTCGGGCCTTCAGGCCCCTCCGGTGCGCCTTCGGGCCCCGCGGGCCCTGATGGGGTTGCTCCGGCGTCGCCGGCGGCTCCGGCCCCGGCGTCGCCCGTGCCTCCAGCCTCGATCCCGGCTCCGGCTTCGGCCCCGGCTCCTCAACCCCCATCGACGCCGGTCGACCTCACAACACCTCCGCCGGCGCCGATGTCTCCGGTGCCGTTCTCGACGCCGCCCTGGGCTCCGGGCGGCATCGTCCCCCAGTTCCTTCCGGCTCCGGACATGGACCCGGAGCGACGTCGCTCGACGCCGGCTCCGGCGCCGATGGGACCTTGGGTCCCAAATGTCCCTCCTCCTCCTTATTTTGAACCAGAGGAGGACCAGGAGGACTGGGAGGGGTCTGATGACCCTCTGACGCGCAACTGTCAGTATGATGAGGACTGGACAGAGAGTCTAGGGGAGGCCAGTGGTCTGGATACTTCCCCTGACACTGGCATGCTGTCTGCTCCCGTGGCTACGGAGGAGGGGGCCAATTTTGGTACGGTGTTGCGTAGGGCTGCTGGGGCCTTACGTCTCCAGCTCCCTACTTTGACGGTCAAGCCTAACATCTTGACAGAGGTGCTTCAGCCGGCAGCCTCCTCTGCGGAGACTGTGCTGCCGCTTAACGACGCCCTCACTGACGTTCTTTGGGCGCCTGGTCCAAGCCCAACACAGGGGCTCCTGTGGATCGGAACGTGTCACGACGCCATCGCCCCGCTCCGGGCGACCCCTGTTTCTTTCTGTCCACCCCACTCCTGAGAGCTTGGTTGTCCAAGCCTCCGCTTCCCAAACCGCCTTCCCTACCGCTCCTCCGGATAGGGAATCCAAACGCCTGGATCAGTTTGGGAAGAAAGGTTTTTCTTCCTCCAGTGCTGGCTTGCGGTCCGTTAACACCGCTTGTCTTTTGGGCCGATATACCCACTCCCTGTGGGATTCGGTGGCGGATGTTTTGCCCCAGTGCCCTGAGGAGGTCCAGGCACTGCTTTCCCGCGCCATTGCGGAAGGAAGGGATGCGGCCAAATACACTATCCGTTGTGGCCTTGACACCGCCGACTCGCTGGGCAGGTCGATTGCAACAACGGTGGCGCTCCGACGCCACGCCTGGCTGAGAACCACTGGTTTTTCAGGGGATGTCCAGAATACTCTCATGGACATGCCCTTTGATGGAGTCGGTCTTTTTGGGTCCAAAGCAGACCATGCGTTGGAGCGCTTTAAGGACTCACGGGCTACTGCCAAGTCCCTGGGCCTTTCTGCTACACGCCCTCCGCTGCCTTCTGCTTTTCGCCCCTATCGTGGCCACGGTAGGGGCGCCCTTCACGTCAGCAGCCCAGCCACCGGCCCGCGCAGCAGGCGTCTTCGCGTGGCCGAGGACGTGGATTCCGCCGTGGCGGATCGGGCAACCAGCGTGCGGGTCAGGCCACCACCTCCAACCCGTCCGCGGCCTCCAAGCCCTCCTAGTCCCTCCTTTCAGGTGCACGGCACGCCAGTAGGGGGCAGGGTCCGCCATCACCTTCCCCACTGGCGCACCATCACCTCGGACAGGTGGGTCTTGGACATTGTCCGAAGGGGCTACTCCCTCCCCTTCGAGACAACCCCCAACCATGCCACCTCAATTCCACCGCATGTCAGGGGATCACTTGGTGCTTCTACAGAAGGAAGTCACGGCCCTCTTGACCAAGAGGGCCATCGAGCATGTTCCGACCCCAGAAGTAGGGCGTGGTTGCTACTCCCACTACTTTCTGGTGCCCAAAAGGACAAGGAGGACATGCGTCCTATCTTGGACCTCCGGAACGTCAATCGCTTCCTCCGGAAGGAGAAGTTCAAGATGCTCACCCTAGCTCAGGTCTTGACTGCCCTCGACCCTGGAGACTGGTTGGTAGCGTTGGACTTGCAGGACGCGTATTTCCACATCCCCGTCCTGCCGGCCCACCGGCGTTACCTTCGGTTCACGGTAGGCCCCGAGCATTTTCAGTTCACCGTGCTCCCCTTTGGCCTTACCAGTGCCCCTCGGGTGTTCACGAAAGTGATGGCGGTGGTCGCAGCTCATCTGCGCCGGGCAGGGGTTTCAGTCTTCCCCTACCTCGACGACTGGCTGCTGAAGGCGGGCTCGTCCCAGGCAGTCGTCTCCCACCTCCAGACTACGGCCGAACTCCTGCACTCGCTGGGGTTCTCCATCAATGTGCCGAAGTCGCATCTAATTCCTTCTCCACAGCTCCTTTTCATCGGAGCAGTTCTGGACACGACGCAGTTTCGGGCCTATCCTCCCGAACGGCGAGTCCGGGATATTCAGGCTATGATTCCGATCTTTCGGCCTTTATCCTGGGTTTCGGTACGGATGACCCTGAGGCTGCTGGGCCTCATGGCCTCCTGCATCCTGCTGGTCAATCATGCCAGATGGCATATGCGGGCTCTGCAGTGGGACCTGAAGTTCCAGTGGGCGCAGCACCAGGGCAACCTGTCCGATCACGTCCAGATCTCGGAGGGGACTGCAAAACAGTTGCAGTGGTGGCTCTCGAACCGGCAATGGGTCATGGGCAGATCCCTCTCCCTTCCCCAGCCAGAGCATACAGTTGTGACGGACGCGTCCCTTCTGGGATGGGGCGGTCACATGGGAGAGGCGGAGATCAGAGGCCTCTGGTCTCCGGCGGAGTCCCGGCTCCATATCAACCTTCTGGAGCTCCGGGCGATCCGGCTTGCACTCAAGGCATTCCTTCCCTCTGTCAAAGGGACGGTAGTGCAGGTGTTCACAGACAACACCACCGCCATGTGGTACTGCAACAAACAGGGCGGGGTGGGGTCTTGGACCCTTTGTCAGGAGGCTCTGCGCCTCTGGACATGGCTGGAACATCAGGGCATGTTCCTGATGGTTCAACACCTGGCAGGTTCTCTGAACGCCAGGGCGGACGAACTCAGCCGCAGGTGCATGATGGATCACGAATGGCGTCTTCACTCGGAAGTGGCGCAAGGACTCTTTCTACAGTGGGGAGAGCCTTGGTTAGATCTATTCGCCACCGAATAGATGAATAGATGTCGCGCAATGTCATCAGTTCTGCGCGTTGGAATTTCCAAGGCGGCACTCGCTCGGCGACGCTTTTCGTCGCGAGTGGAGTTGCGGTCTGTTGTACGCCTTTCCGCCTATACCACTTCTACCCAGAGTGTTGAAGAAGATTCGGCACGACCGGGCCCAAGTCATTCTTGTGGCTCCGGACTGGGCTCGAAGAGTTTGGTATCCCGAGCTACTCAGTATGAGCATAGATCCCCCGATCCGTCTGCCTCTTCGGGAGGATCTTCTGTCGCAGCAGCAGGGGCGGTCCTCCACCCGAACCTGTCCAGTCTACACCTGCTTGCGTGGAGATTGAGCGGCGGCAGTTGATTCCTTTCGACTTGCCTCCCGAAGTTTGTGATGTGATTCTGGCAGCCAGGCGTCCCTCCACTAAGGTGGTATACGCCTGCAGGTGGAACAAATTTGTGGCATGGTGCACAGCAAAGGCTGTGGATCCCCTTTCTGCCCCTCTTTCTGAGGTCCTTCTGTTCCTTCTCTCTCTGGCCCAACAGGGTTCTGCCCTGGGTACCATCAAGGGTTATCTTTGTGCTATCTCGGCCTTCCTCAGGCTCCCTGATCAGCCCTCCCTTTTCAAGTCCCCTGTTGTTAACAGGTTCTTAAAAGGCATTACTCACCTCTTCCCTCCTGTTCCGTTTGTAATGCCTCAGTGGGACTTGAACTTGGTTCTTACCTTTTAATGTGCGCTCCCTTTGAGCCTCTGCATAACTGTCCTCTTCGTCTTCTGACTCTGAAGACTGCCTTTCTGGTGGCCATCACCTCCGCTCGGCGGGTGAGTGAGCTCCAGGCTCTATCTTGCAAACCTCCCTTTCTGTCTGTTCATCCAGACAAGGTTGTTCTTCGGACGCGTCCGTCCTTCTTGCCAAAGGTGGTTACTGCTTTCCACATTGGGCAGACCATCACTTTGCCCACCTTCTTTCCGCCTCCGCATCCTTCCAGAGAGGAAGAGAGGCTCCACCGTCTGGACCCAAAACGTGCGCTCTCCTTCTATATCGACCGCACAAAACACTTCCGGGTGGATGACCAGCTCTTTGTTGGCTACGTGGGCGCCAAAAAGGTCGGGCGGTGCACAAGAGGACCGTCTCCCGCTGGGTTACCTTGTGCATCAAGACCTGCTATTCTTTGGCCAAGAAGGAGTCTCCTGTTGGGCTGCGTGCCCATTCCACCAGGGCAACGGCTGCTACCACGGCCTTGGGCCGCGGTGTTCCGCTGCCGGTTATCTGTCAGGCAGCTACGTGGGCCTCGCTGCACACGTTTACTAAGCATTACTGCCTTGACAGTCAGGTCCGGAGGGACGGCTTCTTTGGCCGTTCTGTCCTCCAGGACTTCCTTGTCTGATCTTTGTTCGCAGACCCACCACCGGGGTTGGTATTGCTGGGGTATCTATTCTAAGGTAAGGAATCTATCACGAACGTGTCTCTTTCAGATGCACAAGTTACTAACTTGTGTAACGATATATCTGTAAGAGACAGTAGTTAGTGATAGATTCCTTACCGCCCCACCCATCCTCCCCGTTCTGCGAACTGATTTCTAGGGTTAAGGACATCCCTTTCAGGGCCCTAGTATTTTTCAGACACCTGTGTCAGCTTCTTGCATGGCTCTGCGTTCCTGGCGCGGAAAGTCGTGTACAGAACTGACGTCAGCGCGCAGGGGCGGCGCCTAAGTACTGCCCGCGACGTCATCCCGGCGATCACGACGCCGACGACGGACGCGGAGCCGCACGACGCCGCCTACCGACGCGCAAGGGTACTGCTACGCAAAACTTTCCGGATCCAGCCTGACGCCTGGGGATATTCTAAGGTAAGGAATCTATCACTAACTACTGTCTCTTACAGATATATCGTTACACAAGTTAGTAACTTGTGCTTCAATCCCCTGCCCTAGTATATACTAGGGGCTTATGGGGTAGGTCATGCCAATTACAGGGGTACCCCACCATACCAGAGTGTACCCTAGTGTATGTTGGGTGTCTTAACTGTATTCTAATGTGTTCCTTTCAGCTTGGCACTGGCCCTGGGCCTGGTTAGACAGAGCCCAGGGTCAGTCAGTCAGTTACCACCAGTTCCAGTCAGCAAAAAGTTGGGGGGTGCCCAGGGCACAGGATGACTTTACAACAGTGGCACAATAAGTGCTGCAGCCCTTGGAGGCCTTCTCTGGTCACAGTGCCCTGGGTACCTATGGTACCATTTACCAGGGGCTGACATGTGGCCAGAGAAGCCAATTGGGTTTAGGCTTCAATGCAGTTTTAGGGAAGGAACACAGGCCCCCTGGGCACCTGATTGGCAGGAACCCAGGGCACACTCAGTCAAAGTACATCAGCAATTCAGTAAAAAGTGGGGGCATACCATGGAAGAAAGATGGCACTTTCTCACACACACTGATGCCAGTGTGGGATTTAATGAAAAATGCACACCGAGGGCATCTTAGAAGATGCCCCCTGAAACCTAACCCACCTCTAGTGTCCAGGCTGAGTGGCTGCTTCAGCTGCCACCACCAGACATGTTTCTGGACCACTGGGTCGAGAGCCTGCTACACCAAAATGAGGTATAGTGTGTATAGAGTCCAGTTGACCCCAGAGGTTAAAGTTGGATAGAACCTTACTCTCGATTTGTGGTAGAGTGGTCGAGCAGTAAGGCAGTATCAGAGGACAGTGTTAAGCATTTGATGTAACCACTCAAGTCAGCCAATGAATTCACACACTCAAAGACTGAACTCTAGACCAATTGATTTTGTATAAAAAATATACTGATCTGAAAGAGACAAGTTAGTGACAGATTCCTTACCTTAGAATATCCCCAGGCGTCAGGCTGGATCCGGAAAGATTTTGCGTAGCAGTACCTTTGCGCGTCGGTAGGCGGCGTCGTGCGGCTCCGCGTCCGGCGTCGGGATCGCCGGGATGACGTCGCGGGCAGTACTTAGACGCCGCCCCTGCGCGCTGACGTCAGTTCTTCTTTTTTCTGCGCCAGTAAGCGCAGATCCGGGAAGAGCAGTGCCCTAATCCTCTTTTTTGACTAACTTTTGGGTGATTTTTCACTGTTTTTCTATCCAAGTCTCTCAACTCCGAAGGTGTCGGTTGGGATGCCTGGCTTCAAGCCCTGCGACGTCTGTGGTCGCATGATGTCGATCACAGACCCGCACTTAGAGTGTCTCTACTGCCTCGGCCGCGACCACGACACAGTCGTGCTCCGACTGCCGGGCCTTGCACCCGAAGGCTTTGCGAGAGCGGTCTCGAAAGCTCCTCGAGGTCCGGCAGTCGGCACCGCGCCACACCAAGCCCCGGTCACGGGAGAGGTCGAGGGGTCGGTCACGGAGTCCTCATCGGTCGTCGGGGTCCAAGTCTTCGCACTCCTCCGATAAGTCGAAGCATAAAAAGTCTAAGAAGCGTCATCGCTCCAAGCCTTCGCCTCGCCGGTCTCACGACTCGGCTGAGGCTCCTATCGGCTCCGGGAGTGCCTGTGGAGCTGCCCCCGCATTACCCGTCCTTCCCGGGTTCGGGGGCGACTCCGGCCGAGATACAGGAATTCCTGTCGGCCATGGCCCGCCTCTTCGGGCCTCAAGGTCCCCCCGGTGCGCCTTCGGGCCCCGATGGGGTTTCCCCGGCGTTGCCGGCGACTCCGGTCCCGGCACCGCCTGTCACACCAGCCTCGGCTCCGGCTTCGGCCCCGCCCTCGATCCCGGCTCCGGTGCTGCCGCTACCCCCATCGACGCCGGTTGACCTAACTACGCCTCCGCCGGCGCTGATGTGTCCGGCGTCGTTCCCCGGTTCTCTCCGGATCCGGACATGGCGCCGGACCGGCGTCACTCGACGCCGGCTCCGACGCCGCTGGGACTTTGGGTCCCACATGTCCCTCCTCCTTATTTTGAACCTGACTTGGAGGACGGAGATAACTGGGAGGGGTCTGATGACCCTCTCACACAGCAGTGTGAGTTTGATCAGGACTGGACTGAGGAACTTGGGGATGCCAGTGGGCTGGACACCTCTCCTGACTGGCATGCTGTCTCCTCCATCCGTGGCAACGGAGGAGGGAGCAAACTTTGCAACGGTGTTGCGTAGAGCAGCTGGGGCCTTAAACCTCCAGTTGCCTACAGTGGCTGTCAGGACTAACATCCTGACGGAAGTGCTTCAGCCGGCGGCTACCTCCTCGGAGCCTCTGCTGCCGTTTAACGAGGCGCTTTCAGACGTTCTTTTGGGCACCTGGTCCAAGCCCACCACAGGGGCTCCTGTGGATAGGAACGTGTCCCGACGCTATCGCCCTGCTCCGGGCGACACCCTGTTCCTCTCCCAACACCCCACCCCTGAGAGCTTGGTGGTCCAAGCCTCTGCTTCCCAAAGCGCCTTCCCTACCGCTCCCCCGGATAGGGAATCCAAACGCCTGGATCAATTTGGGAAGAAGGTCTTTTCTTCCTCCAGTGCTGGCTTGCGGCCCGTCAATACCACTTGCCTCTTGGGCCGATATTCCCACTCCTTGTGGGATTCGGTGGCGCAAGTTCTGCCCCAGTGTCCTGAGGAGGTCCAGACACTGCTTACCCGCACCATTGCGGAGGGAAGAGATGCGGCAAAGTACACCATCAGATGTGGCCTTGATACCGCCGACTCACTTGGCAGATCGCTTGCAACGACAGTGGCGCTGCGCCGTCACGCCTGGTTGAGAACCACTGGTTTCTTGGGTGATGTCCAGAGCTCTCTTATGGACATGCCCTTTGATGGAGTCTGTCTTTTTGGAGCAAAGGCAGACCATGCGCTGGAGCGCTTTAAGGACTCTAGGGCTACAGCCAAGTCCCTGGGCCTTTCTGCTGCGCGCCCTCAGCAACAGTCTGCTTTTTGCCCCTTTCGTGGTCACGGAAGGGGCGCCCAGCCACCGGCCCGCGCAGCAAGCGTCTTCGCGTGGCCGAGGACGTGGCTCCCGCCGTGGCGGGTCAGGCAACCAGCATGCGGGTCAGGCCACCAACCCCGCCCCGTCCGCGGCCTCCAAGCCCTCCTAGTCCTTCCTTTCAGGTGCATAGCACGCCAGTAGGGGGCAGGGTCCGCCATCACCTTCACCACTGGCGTGCCATCACCTCGGACAGGTGGGTCTTGGACATTGTCCGAAGGGGCTACTCCCTCCCCTACGTGACTGCCCCCCCCAGCCATGCCACCTCAATTCCACCGCATGTCAGGGGATCACTTGGTGCTTCTTCAAAAGGAAGTTGCGGCCCTCTTGGCCAAGAGGGCTATCGAGTGTGTTCCAACCCCAGAAGTAGGACGTGGTTGCTACTCCCACTACTTTCTGGTGCCCAAAAAGGACAAGGAGGACATGCGTCCTATCTTGGACCTCCGGAACGTCAATCGCTTCCTCCGGAAGGAGAAGTTCAAGAAGCTCACCCTAGCTCAGGTCTTGACTGCCCTCGACCCTGGAGACTGGATGGTAGCGTTGGACTTGCAGGACGCATATTTCCACATCCCCGTCCTGCCGGCGTTACCTGCGGTTCACGGTAGGCCTCGAGCATTTTCAGTTCACCGTGCTCCCTTTGGCCTTACCAGCGCCCCTCGGGTGTTCACAAAAGTGATGGCGGTGGTCGCAGCCTATCTGCGCCGGGCAGGGGTTCCAGTCTTCCCCTACCTCGACGACTGGCTGCTGAAGGCGGGCTCGTCCCAGGCAGTCGTCTCCCACCTCCAGACTACGGCCGAACTCCTGCACTCGCTGGGGTTCTCCATCAACGTGCCGAATTCGCACCTGATTCCTTCGCCACAGCTCCTTTTCATCGGAGCAGTTCTGGACACGACGCAGTTTCGGGTTTATCCTCCCGAACGGCGAGTCCGGGATATTCAGGCTATGATTCCGATCTTTCGGCCTTTATCCTGGGTTTCGGTACGGATGACCCTGAGGCTGCTGGGCCTCATGGCCTCCTGCATCCTGCTGGTCAATCATGCCAGATGGCATATGCGGGCTCTGCAGTGGGACCTGAAGTTCCAGTGGGCGCAGCACCAGGGCAACCTGTCCGATCACGTCCAGATCTCGGAGGGGACTGCAAAACAGTTGCAGTGGTGGCTCTCGAACCGGCAATGGGTCATGGGCAGATCCCTCTCCCTTCCCCAACCAGAGCACACAGTTGTGACGGACGCGTTCCTTCTGGGATGGGGCGGTCACATGGGAGAGGCGGAGATCAGAGGCCTCTGGTCTCCGGCGGAGTCCCGGCTCCATATCAACCTTCTGGAGCTCCAGGCGATCCGACTTGCAATCAAGGCATTCCTTCCCTCTGTCAAAGGGACGGTAGTGCAGGTGTTCACAGACAACACCACCGCCATGTGGTACTGCAACAAACAAGGCGGGGTGGGGTCGTGGACCCTATGTCAGGAGGCTCTGCGCCTCTGGACATGGCTGGAACATCAGGGCATATTCCTGATGGTTCAACACCTGGCAGGTTCCCTGAACGCCAGGGCGGACGAACTCAGCCGCAGGTGCATGATGGATCACGAATGGCGTCTTCACTCGGAGGTGGCGCAAGGTCTTTCAGCAGTGGGGAGAGCCTTGGTTAGATCTGTTTGCCACCGAAGAGAACGAGCAATGTCAGCAGTTCTGCGCGTTGGAATTTCCAAGGCGGCACTTGCTCGGCGACACTTTTCGTCGCGAGTGGTGTTGCGGTCTGTTGTACGCCTTTCCGCCTATACCACTTCTACCCAGAGTGTTGAAGAAGATTCGGCGCGACCGGGCCCAAGTCATCCTTGTGGCTCCGGACTGGGCTCGAAGAGTTTGGTATCCCGAGCTACTCAGTATGAGCGTAGATCCCCGATCCGTCTGCCTCTTCGGTAGGATCTTCTGTCGCAGCAGCAGGGGACGGTCCTCCACCCGAACCTGTCCAGTCTACACCTGCTTGCGTGGAGATTGAGCGGCGGCAGTTGATTCCTTTCGACTTGCCTCCCGAAGTTTGTGATGTGATTCTGGCAGCCAGGCGTCCCTCCACTAAGGTGGTATACGCCTGCAGGTGGAACAAGTTTGTGGCATGGTGCACAGCAAAGGCTGTGAATCCCCTCTCTGCCCCTCTTTCTGAGGTTCTTCTGTTCCTTCTTTCTCTGGCCCAACAGGGTTCTGCCCTGGGTACCATCAAGGGCTATCTTTGTGCCATTTCGGCCTTCCTCAGGCTTCCTGATCAGCCCTCCCTTTTCAAGTCCCCTGTTGTTAACAGGTTCCTAAAAGGCATTACACACCTCTTCCCTCCTGTTCCGTTTGTGATGCCTCAGTGGGACTTGAACTTGGTTCTTACCTTTCTCATGTGCGCTCCCTTTGAGCCTCTACATAACTGTCCTCTTCGTCTTCTGACTCTGAAGACAGCCTTTCTGGTGGCCATCACCTCCGCTCGACGGGTGAGTGAGCTCCAGGCTCTATCATGCAAATCTCCCTTTCTGTCTGTCCATCCAGACAAGGTTGTTCTTAGGACGCGTCCGTCTTTCTTGCCAAAGGTGGTTACTGCCTTCCACATTGTGCAGACCATCACTTTGCCCACCTTCTTTCCGCCTCCGCATCCTTCCAGAGAGGAAGACAGGCTCCACCGTCTGGACCCAAAACGTGCGCTTTCCTTTTATATCAACCGCACACAACACTTCCGAGTGGATGACCAGCTCTTTGTTGGCTACGTGGGCGCCAAAAAAGGTCGGGCGGTGCACAAGAGAACCATCTCCCGCTGGTTAACCTTGTGTATCAAAGCCTGCTATTCTTTGGCTAAGAAGGAGCCTCCTGTTGGGCTGCGTGCCCATTCCACCAGGGCAACGGCTGCTACCACGGCTTTAGGCCGTGGTGTTCCACTGCAGGATATCTGTCAGGCAGCTACGTGGGCCTCGCTGCACACGTTTACCAAGCATTACTGCGACAGTCAGGTCCGGAGGGACGGCTTCTTTGGCCGTTCTGTCCTCCGGGACTTCCTTGTCTGATCTTTGTTCGCAGACCCACCACCGGGGTTGGTATTGCTGGGGTATCTATTCTAAGGTAAGGAATCTGTCCCTAACGTGTCTCTTTCAGATGCACAAGTTACTAACTTGTGTAACGATATATCTGTAAGAGACAGTAGTTAGTGACAGATTCCTTACCGCCTCACCCATCCTCCCCGTTCTGCGAACTGATTTCTAGGCTTAAGGACATCCCTTTCAGGGCCCTAGTATTTTTCAGACACCTATGTCAGCTTCTTGCATGGCTCTGCGTTCCTGGCGCGGAAAGTCGTGTACAGAACTGACGTCAGCGCGCAGGGCCGGCGTCTAAGTACTGCCCGCGACGTCATCCCGGCGATCGCGACGCCGACGACGGACGCGGAGCCGCACGACACCGCCTACCGACGCGCAAGGGTACTGCTACGCAAAAAACTTTCCGGATCCAGCCTGACGCCTGGGGATATTCTAAGGTAAGGAATCTGTCACTAACTACTGTCTCTTACAGATATATCGTTACACAAGTTAGTAACTTGTGCTTTGGTTATTCGTGCGATTTTTAAAGAATATTTTTAGATTTCAAAACTCCACACTGACACTTTTTCTTCCCAAAAGTTTCTATGTTATCCTATGGAGGTAAAGCAGGTTATCGGTTCACAGGTAAGTTATCGACTGTGGGAGTTAAGGTTCTGGGGTTAGACTCGGGGGGTCCCCCAGGGTCAGTGATGCACTCTTGTTACACCCTCAGCGGCACTAGGGCGGCCGGGTGCAGAGTGTTGAGGCCCAATGTTATCCTATGGAGGATAGGGGGTCTCCGATTGGTGGCTGCTGGCAAGCAGGCCACTGGGATGTGGGAGCAAAGCTCCTAGACTTAAGCTGTTTACCCATTTGCCCTGAGCTAAAGTCTAGGTGCTTTGCTCCCACATCCCAGTGGCCTGCTTGCCAGCAGCCACCAATCGGAGACCCCCTATCCTCCATAGGATAACATTGGGCCTCAACACTCTGCACCCGGCTGCCCTAGTGCCGCTGAGTGTGCACCTTTTGTGCTAAGCTGTTTACCCATTTGCCCTGAGCTAAGCACAAAAGGTGCACCCTCAGCGGCACTAGGGTGGCCGGGTGCAGGGTGCTGTTTCGACGTCGGAAGCCCTGTTTCCAATGGAGAACCTCCGGTCAGCAAAAACACTGCAGGCAGGAAGACTAAGGACTTCTGGGTGCGACCACCACTTCGAGAGGTAAGTTGGGAAGTTGGGGGTTGGTGAGGCACCGTTGGTTTGGGCACACAAGGCCGTGGGACGCCGGGTGCAGGGGTGCCTTTTGGGGTCGGATCGGCTAACCAGCTGCGGGTCGCGGTTAGAGGGGCCTTCTGGATTTCGACTGCAGGTGTCGGCTGGAGGCTTGAGGCAGGTCAGGGGTCGCCGGATCTCTGTTCAGGATCGCCAGGGTGCCCTTGTGTGTTTGCCCACTCAAGCTCGGGCCGTGGACGGCGGGTGCAGAGTGGGGCAGGTTTGCAGTCTCCGGCTGCTGCCAGAGGTTGCAGTTTGAACAAATCCGGTGTTCACGAGAGAAGCAGTCTTTGGAAGTGAAGGCGGGCAGGTTCTCCGGGGTTTTTGAGGTTGCTGGCTGCAGGACACACCGGGATTTCGCAGGAGCAGGTTCGAGGGGAGACAGGCCGGTAGGACTGGGGCCAAGTCCGTGGGCGTCTTCCTCTTGTTAGCTGGCTGCACGGCTGTTCGGTCCTTCTTCTTTTCTTCTTGTTTCTTGGCTGGATCTCCGGAAGCAAGGTTCAGGGTGCCCCCTAAATACTAGAATCTGAAAAACACACAGTGATAGATTCCTTACCTTAGAATATCCCCAGGCGTCAGACTGGATCCGAAAAGTTTTCGTCAGCAGTACCCCTGCGCGTCGTTAGGTGGCGTCGTGCGGCTCCGTCGTTGGCGTCGTGGTCGCCGAGATGACATCGCGGGCGCTACTTAGACGCCGCCCATGCGCGCTGACGTCAGTTCTTTCTTTTTCCGTGCCAGCAAGCGCAGATCCGGGAAGAGCAGGAACCCCCAGTAAATTTTTGACTTACTTTTTGGAGGCTTTTTGTCTTTATTTTTCTTCTAGTCATCGACTCCTGGTGCAGTAGGATGCCCGGTTTCAAGTCCTGCGGGGATTGTCACCGCATGATGTCGGTGACGGACCCACACCTTGTGTGTCTTTTCTGCCTGGGGCGCGACCACGACCCAAAGTCGTGTTCTGACTGCCGGGCCATGGCGCCGAAGACTTTGCGGGAGCGGTTCCGAAAGTTGCTAGAAGCCCGGCAGTCGGCTCCGCGCCGTTCGAAGTCCCGGTCCAGAGGGAGGTCGAGGGACCGTGCGCGGAGTCATCATCGGTCTTCGGTATCCACTCTGGGTCAGGTAAGAAGAAGCACAAGAAGTCGAAGAAACGCCATCGTTCTTCGACTTCGACGCGGCTGAGGGTGTGGGTGGTGCCACCCCCGCGGCTCCGGCGGAGCCTATGTAGTCGCCGCCAGACTAACCGCCCTTCCCGGGGTCGTCGGCAACTCCGGCCCAAATACAGGAGTTCCTGTCGGCCATGGCTCGCTTCTTTGGGCCGCCGGTGCGCCTTCGGGCCCGCGGTCCCGCATGGGTGTCCTCGCGTTTCTCCCCGGCGTCGCTGTCGGCTCCGGCCACAGCGCCGCAGGACACCTTTGGATCCAGTCCTGGATCCCGGTTGACCTTGTTACGCCTCCACTCACGTCTACTCCACCGGCACCAGTTCTGACGCCGCCCGCTCCTCAGGACGACGTCGACCTTAGTTTCAGCCCCGAAGTGGTCGCGGCGTGGATCGATGCCGTTCTCGACTATTTCTATCCCCATGTCCCTGCTCCTTATTTTAGGCCTGTTGAACAGCCTGAGGAGCAAGGGGAGGACTGGGAGGGGTTTGAGGACCCTCTCGCTGCAGCCTGCGAGTCTGAACAGGACTGGGCTGAGGAATTGGGGGACGCCAGTGGTCTGGATACCTCACCAGACCTTGGCATGCCGTCTCCTCCTACCGTGGCTAGTTATGCTGTGGTGTTGCGTAGGGACTAACCTCCTGACAGAGGTGCTTCAGCCAGCAGCTACTTCTGCGGAGCCGCTGCTTCCTTTCAATGAAGCCCTTTCTGATGTTCTTTTGGGCACTTGGTCCAGGCCCACCACAGGGGCTCCTGTGGATAGGAACGTGGCCCGACGCCATCGCCCGGCTCCGGGTGACCCCATTTTCCTCTCCCAACACCCCACCCAGAGAGCTTGGTTGTCCAAGCCTCTGCTTCCCCAACCGCCTTCCCTTCCGCACCACCGGATAGGGAATCCAAGAAGCTGGATCAGTTTGGGAAGAAGATTTTTCTTCCACCAGCTCTGCGCTGCGGTCCGTGAACACCGCATGCCTCTTAGGCCGTTATTCCCACTCTCTGTGGGATACCGTGGCGAAAGTGCTGCCCCAGTGTCCGGAGGAGGCCCGGCCTGCTCTCTCCCAGGCTGTTGCAGAGGGGAGAGACGCAGCAAAGTTCACGATTCGTTGTGGCCTAGACACTGCCGACTCACTGGGCAGATCGATTGCAACGACGGTGGCGGTTCGCCGTCACGCCTGGTTGAGGACCACTGGATTTTCCGGGGATGTCCAACACACCCTTATGGACATGCCCTTTGATGGCCGTCGCCTTTTCGGCGACAAAGCGGACAGCGCGTTGGAGAGGTTTAAGGACTCACGGGCTACGGCCAAGTCCTTGGGTCTCTCAGCAGTCCGCCCTCCTCCGCCTTCTGCTTTTCGCTCCTTTCGTGGCACAGGAAGGGGTGCCCGCAGCGTTCGCAACAGAGCCACAGGCCGGCGCAGCAATCATCCCAGCGCGGACGGACCAAGGGGCCAGCGGGCGGGTCAGTCCACCACCACCCTGGGCACCACTGCCTCCAAACCTTCCTAGTCCGAACTTTCAGGCCCATCAAACGCCAGTGGGCGGCAGGCTTCGCCATCACCTCCCCCACGGGCGCACCACCACTTCGGACAGGTGGGTTTTAGAGATAGTCCGGAGGGGCTACTCCCTTCCCTTCGAGACTACCCCTCCAGCCATGCCACCTCAGTACCACCGCATGTCGGGGGATCACTTGGTGCTTCTTCAGCAAGAAGTTGCGGCCCTCTTGGCCAAGGGGGCCATCGAGCGCGTTCCGACGCCAGAAGAAGGTTGTGGTTGCTATTCCCACCTCTTTGTGGTGCCCAAGAATGACAAAGGCCTGTGTCCTATCTTAGACCTCCGGACCATCAATCGCTTCTTCCCCAAAGAGAAGTTCAAGATGCTCACTCTATCTCAGGTCTTGTCTGCTCTCGACCCAAAAGACTGGATGGTGGCGCTGGACTTGCAGGATGCCTATTTCCACATCCCCGTCCTGCGAGCCCACCGGCGTTACCTACGGTTCACAGTAGGCCACGAGCACTTTCAGTTCACCGTGCTCCCCTTTGGCCTTACCAGCGCCCCTCGGGTGTTCACCAAGGTGATGGCGGTGGTCGCAGCTCATCTGCGCAGATCAGGGGTTTCAGTCTTCCCCTATCTCGACGACTGGTTGTTAAAGGCGGGCTCGCCCCAGGCAGTCGTCTCCCACCTCCAGACTACGGCCGACCTCCTGCACTTGCTGGGGTTCTCCATCAACGTGCCGAAGTCGCACCTGACCCCCTCTCAGAAGCTCCTCTTTTTCGGAGCGGTTCTGGACATGGCGCAGTTTCGGGTCTATCCTCCAGAGCAGCGAGTCCGGGATATTCGGGCTCGGATTCCCATCTTTCAGCCCTTGTCCCGGGTTTCGGTCAGTGTGACTCTGAGGCTGCTGGGCCTGATCGCCTCCTGCATCCTGCTGGTCAATCATGCCAGATGGCATATGCGGGCTCTGCAGTAGGACCTGAAGTTCCAGTGGGCGCAGCATCAGGGGAACCTGTCCGATCACGTCCAGATCTCGGAGAGCACTGCACGACAGTTGCAGTGGTGGCTCACAAACTGGCATTGGGTCGACGGCAGATCCCTCTCCCTTCCCCAACCGGAGTTTACAGTGGTGACGGATGCGTCCCTCCTGAGATGGGGCAGCCACATGTGAGAGGCGGAGATCAGAGGCCTCTGGTCTCCGGCAGAGTCCCGGCTCCACATCAACTTTCTGGAGCTGCGGGCGATCCGGCTTCCACTGAAGGCATTCCTTCCCTCTGTCAAGGGGAGAGTAGTGCAGGTGTTCACAGACAACACCACCGCCATGTGGTACTGCAACAAACAAGGCGGGGTGGGGTCGTGGACCCTCTGTCAGGAGGAACATCTGAAAGAGACACGTTAGTGACAGATTCCTTACCTTAGAATATCCCCAGGCATCAGGCTGGATCCGGAAAGTTTTTTGCGTAGCAGTACCCTTGCGAGTCGGTAGGGGGCGTCGTGCGGCTCCGCGTCTGTCGTCGGCGTCGTGATCGCCGGGATGACGTCGCGGGCAGTACTTAGACGCCGCCACAGCGCGCTGACGTCAGTTCTTCTTTTTCCGCGCCAGCAAGCGCAGATCCGGGAAGGGCAGTGCCCTAAGTCATTTTTTGACTGATTTTTTTGGTGAATTTTTTCCCTGTTTTCTTTCCATACTCGACTCCAAGGTGTCGTTAGGGATGCCCGGTTTCAAGCGTTGCGACGTCTGTGCTCGGACGATGTCCATCACCGACCCGCATCTGGAGTGTCTCTTCTGTCTCGGGCGAGACCACGACACGAAGTCGTGTTCCGACTGCCGGTCCCTCAACCCGAAAGCTTTGCGAGAGCAGTCTCGAAAGCTCCTCGAGGACCGGCAGTCGGCTCCGCGCCACACCAAGCCCCTGTCGCGTGAGAGGTCGAGGGGTCGGTCGCGGAGTCCTCGCCGGTCGTCGGGATCCAAGTCTTCGTCGTCCGGTAAGTCTAAGCACAAGAAGTCCAAGAAGCATCATCGCTCTCGGACTTCGCCTCGCCGGTCTCGCGACTCGGCTGAGGCTCCTCCCGGCACCGTCCCCGCCCACGCGGCCCCGGACTTGCCTGTGGAGTCGCCCCCGCAATACCCGTCCTTCCCGGGTTCGGGGGCGGATCCGGCCCAAGTACAGGAATTCCTGTCGGCCATGGCCCGCCTCTTCGGGCCTCAAGGTCCCTCCGGTGCGCCTTCGGGCCCCGCGGGCCCTGATGGGGTTGACGCGGCGTCGCCCGTGCCTCCGGCCTCGATCCAGGCCCCGGCCTCGATCCCGGCTCCGGTGGTACCGCAACCCCCATCGACGCCGGTCGACCTGACCACCCCTCCGCCGACGCCGATGTCTCCAGTGCCGTTCACGACGCCGCCCGGGGCTCCGGGCGGCGTCGTCCCCCAGTTCTTTCCGGCTCCGGACATGGATCCGGACCGACGTCGCACGACGCCGGTTCCGGCGCCGATGGGACCTTGGGTCCCAAATGTCCCTCCTCCTCCTTATTTTGAACCGGAGGAGGACCAGGAGGACTGGGAGGGGTCTGAGGACCCTCTGGCACAACAGTGTCAGTATGATGAGGACTGGGCAGAGGAACTAGGGGATGCCAGTGGTCTAGATACTTCCCCTGACACTGGCATGCTGTCTCCTCCCGTGGCTACGGAGGAGGGAGCCAATTTTGCAACGGTGTTGCGTAGGGCAGCTGGGGCCTTACATCTCCAACTCCCTCCTGTGGCGGTCAAGACTAATCTCTTGACAGAGGTGCTTCAGCCGGCAGCCTCCTCTACGGAGACTGTGCTGCCGTTTAACGATGCACTCACTGACGTTCTTTTTGGCGCCTGGTCCAAGCCCAACACAGGGGCTCCTGTGGATAGGAACGTGTCCCGACGCCATCGCCCAGCTCCGGGCGACCCCTTGTTTCTCTCTGTCCACCCCACTCCTGAGAGCTTGGTTGTCCAAGCCTCGGCTTCCCAAACCGCCTTCCCTACCGCCCCTCCGGATAGGGAATCCAAACGCCTGGATCAATTTGGGAAGAAGGGTTTTTCTTCCTCCAGTGCTGGCTTGCGGTCCATCAACACCGCTTGTCTTTTGGGCCGATATATCCACTCCCTGTGGGATTCGGTGGCGACTGCTTTGCCCCAGTGTCCTGAGGAGGTCCAGACACTGCTTTCCCGCGCCATTGCGGAAGGAAGGGACGCGGCCAAATACACCATACGTTGTGGCCTTGATACCGCCGACTCGCTGGGCAGATCTATTGCAACGACGGTGGCGCTGCGTCGCCACGCCTGGCTGAGAACCACTGGTTTCTCGGGTGATGTCCAGAATACACTCATGGACATGCCCTTTGATGGAGTCGGTCTTTTGGTTCCAAAACAGACCATGCGTTGGAGCGTTTTAAGGACTCGCGGGCTACTGCCAAGTCCCTGGGCCTTTCTACTGTACGCCCTCCGCTAACCTCTGCTTTTCGCCCCTATCGTGGCAACGGTAGGGGCGCCCAGTCACATCAGCAGCCCAGCCACCGGCCCGCTCAGCAGGCATCTTCGCGTGGCCGCGGACGTGGATACCGCCGTGGCGGTTCGGGCAACCAGCGTGCGGGTCAGGCCACCCACCCCGCCCCGTCCGCGGCCTCCAAGCCCTCCTAGTCCCTCCTTTCAGGTGCACAGCACGCCAGTTGGGGGCAGGGTCCGCCATCACCTTCACCACTGGCGTGCCATTACCTCGGACAGGTGGGTCTTGGACATTGTCCGAAGGGGCTACTCCCTCCCCTTCGAGACCACCCCCCCCAGCCATGCCACCTCAATTCCACCGCATGTCAGGGGATCACTTGGTGCTTCTGCAGAAGGAAGTCACGGCCCTCTTGGCCAAGAGGGCCATCGAGCATGTTCCGACCCCAGAAGTAGGGCGTGGTTGCTACTCCCACTACTTTCAGGTGCCCAAAAGGACAAGGAGGACATGCGTCCTATCTTGGACCTCCGGAACGTCAATCGCTTCCTCCAGAAGGAGAAGTTCAAGATGCTCACCCTAGCTCAGGTCTTGACTGCCCTCGACCCTGGAGACTGGTTGGTAGTGTTGGACTTGCAGGACGCCTATTTCCACATCCCCGTCCTGCCGGCCCACCGGCGTTACCTTCGGTTCACGGTAGGCCTCGAGCATTTTCAGTTCACCGTGCTCCCCTTTGGCCTTACGAGTGCCCCTCGGGTGTTCACGAAAGTGATGGCGGTGGTCGCAGCTCATCTGCGCCGGGCAGGGGTTTCAGTCTTCCCCTACCTCGACGACTGGCTGCTGAAGGCGGGCTCGTCCCAGGCAGTCGTCTCCCACCTCCCACCTCCAGACTACGGCCGAACTCCTGCACTCGCTGGGGTTCTCCATCAATGTGCCGAAGTCGCATCTGATTCCTTCTCCACAGCTCCTTTTCATCGGAGCAGTTCTGGACACGACGCAGTTTCGGGCCTATCCTCCCGAACGGCGAGTCCGGGATATTCAGGCTATGATTCCGATCTTTCAGCCTTTATCCTGGGTTTCGGTACGGATGACCCTGAGGCTGCTGGGCCTCATGGCCTCCTGCATCCTGCTGGTCAATCATGCCAGATGGCATATGCGGGCTCTGCAGTGGGACCTGAAGTTCCAGTGGGCGCAGCACCAGGGCAACCTGTCCGATCACGTCCAGATCTCGGAGGGGACTGCAAAACAGTTGCAGTGGTGGCTCTCGAACCGTCAATGGGTCATGGGCAGATCCCTCTCCCTTCCCCAGCCAGAGCACACAGTTGTGACGGACGCGTCCCTTCTGGGATGGGGCGGTCACATGGGAGAGGCGGAGATCAGAGGCCTCTGGTCTCCGGCGGAGTCCCGGCTCCATATCAACCTTCTGGAGCTCCGGGCGATCCGACTTGCACTCAAGGCATTCCTTCCCTCTGTCAAAGGGACGGTAGTGCAGGTGTTCACAGACAACACCACCGCCATGTGGTACTGCAACAAACCGGGCGGGGTGGGGTCGTGGACCCTCTGTCAGGAGGCTCTGCGCCTCTGGACATGGCTGGAACATCAGGGCATGTTCCTGATGGTTCAACACCTGGCAGGTTCCTTGAACGCCAGGGCGGACGAACTCAGCCGCAGGTGCATGATGGATCACGAATGGCGTCTTCACTCGGAAGTGGCGCAAGGACTCTTTCTACAATGGGGAGAGCCTTGGTTAGATCTATTCGCCACCGAAGAGAACGCGCAATGTCATCAGTTCTGCGCGTTGGAATTTCCAAGGCGGCACTCGCTCGGCGACGCTTTTCGTCGCGAGTGGAGTTGCGGTCTGTTGTACGCCTTTCCGCCTATACCACTTCTACCCAGAGTGTTGAAGAAGATTCGGCACGACCGGGCCCAAGTCATCCTTGTGACTCCGGACTGGGCTCGAAGAGTTTGGTATCCCGAGCTACTCAGTATGAGCGTAGATCCCCCGATCTGTCTGCCTCTTCGGGAGGATCTTCTGTCGCAGCAGCAGGGGACGGTCCTCCACCCGAACCTGTCCAGTCTACACCTGCTTGCGTGGAGATTGAGCGGCGGCAGTTGATTCCTTTCGACTTGCCTCCCGAAGTTTGTGATGTGATTCTGGCAGCCAGGCGTCCCTCCACTAAGGTGGTATACGCCTGCAGGTGGAACAAATTTGTGGCATGGTGCACAGCAAAGGCTGTGAACCCCTTTCTGCCCCTCTTTCTGAGGTCCTTCTGTTCCTTCTTTCTTTGGCCCAACAGGGTTCTGCCCTGGGTACCATCAAGGGTTATCTCTGTGCTATCTCGGCCTTCCTCAGGCTCCCTGATCAGCCCTCCCTCTTCAAGTCCCCTGTTAACGGGTTCTTAAAAGGCATTACACACCTCTTCCCTCCCGTTCCGTTTGTGATGCCTCAGTGGGACTTGAACTTGGTTCTTACCCCTTTAATGTGCGCTCCCTTTGAGCCTTTACATAACTGTCCTCTTCGTCTTCTGACTCTGAAGACAGCCTTTCTGGTGGCCATCACCTCCGCTCGGCGGGTGAGTGAGCTCCAGGCTCTATCTTGCAAACCTCCCTTTCTGTCTGTCCATCCAGACAAGGTTGTTCTTCGGACGCGTCCGTCCTTCTTGCCAAAGGTGGTTACTGCCTTCCACATTGGGCAGACCATCACTTTGCCTACCTTCTTTCCGCCTCCGCATCCTTCCAGAGAGGAAGAGAGGCTCCACCGTCTGGACCCAAAACGTGCGCTCTCTTTCTATATCGACCGCACAAAACACTTCCGGGTGGATGACCAGCTCTTTGTTGGCTACGTAGGCGCCAAAAAAGGTCGGGCGGTGCACAAACGAACCATCTCCCGCTGGGTTACCTTGTGTATCAAGGCCTGCTATTCTTTGGCTAAGAAGGAGCCTCCTGTTGGGCTGCGTGCCCATTCCACCAGGGCAACGGCTGCTACCACGGCTTTAGGCCGCGGTGTTCCGCTGCAGGATATCTGTCAGGCAGCTACGTGGGCCTCGCTGCACACGTTTACAAAACATTATTGCCTTGACAGTCCGGTCCGGAGGGACGGCTACTTTGGCCGTTCTGTCCTCCGGGACTTCCTTGTCTGATCTTTGTTCGCAGACCCACCACCGGGGTTGGTATTGCTGGGGTATCTATTCTAAGTTAAGGAATCTGTCACTAACGTGTCTCTTTCAGATGCACAAGTTACTAACTTGTGTAACGATATATCTGTAAGAGACAGTAGTTAGTGACAGATTCCTACCGCCCCACCCATCCTCCCCGTTCTGCGAACTGATTTCTAGGGTTAAGGACATCCCTTTCAGGGCCCTAGTATTTTTCAGACACCTATGTCAGCTTCTTGCATGGCTCTGCGTTCCTGGCGCGGAAAGTCGTGTACAGAACTGACGTCAGCGCGCAGGGGCGGCGCCTAAGTACTGCCCGCGACGTCATCCCGGCGATCACGACGACGGACGCGGAGCCGCACGACGCCCCTACCGACGCGCAAAGGGTACTGCTACGCAAAAACTTTCCGGATCCAGCCTGACGCCTGGGGATATTCTAAGGTAAGGAATCTGTCACTAACTACTGTCTCTTACAGATATATCGTTACACAAGTTAGTAACTTGTGCATCAGGGCATGTCCCTGGTGGTTCAACACCTGGCAGGTTCTCTGAACGCCAGGGCGGACGAACTCAGCCGCAGGTGCATGCTCGATCACGAATGGCGTCTTCACTCGGAGGTGGTGCAAGGTCTCTTTCAGCAGTGGGGAGAGCCTTGGTTAGATCTATTCGCCACCGAAGAGAACACGCAATGTCATCATTTCTGCACTTTGGAATTTCCAAGGCGGCTCACTCGGCGACGCTTTTCGTCGCAAGTGGAGTTGCGGTCTGTACACCTTTCCGCCTGTACCACTTCTGCCCAGAGTGCTGAAGAAGATCAGGCGCGACCGGGCCCAAGTCATTCTTGTGGCTCCGGACTGGGCTCGAAGAGTATGGTATCCCGAGCTACTTCGTATGAGCATCGATCCTCCGATCAGACTGCCTCTTCAGGAGGATCTTCTGTCGCAGCAGCAGGGGACGGTCCTCCACCCGAACCTGTCCAGCCTCCACCTCTTTGCGTGGAGATTGAGCGGCGGCAGTTGATTCCTTTCAACTTGCCTCCTGAAGTTTGTGACGTTATTCTGGCAGCCAGGCGTCCCTCTACTAAAGTGGTATACGCCTGCATGTGGAACAAGTTTGTGGCATGGTGCACAGCAAAGGCTGTGGATCCCCTTTCTGCCTCTCTTTCTGAGGTCCTACTGTTCCTTCTCTCTTTGGCCCGGCAGGGCTCTGCTCTGGGCACCATCAAGGGCTACCGTTCTGCAATTTCGGCCTTTCTCAGGCTACCTGATCAGCCCTCTCTTTTCAAGTCCCCTGTTGTAAATGGATTTCTCAAAGGCATTACTCACCTTTTTCCTCCTATTCCTTTCGTGATGCCTCAGTGGGACTTGAATCTGGTTCTTACATACTTGATGTGCGCTCCCTTTGAGCCTCTTCACAACTGTCCTCTTCGTCTCTTGACATTGAAGACTGCCTTCCTGGTGGCCATCACCTCCGCTAGGCGGGTGAGTGAGCTCCAGGCTCTTTCTTATAAGCCTCCTTTCCTTTCAGTCCATCCGGACAAGGTTGTGCTCAGGCCTCGTCCTTCCTTTTTGCCAAAAGTGGTTACGGCCTTTCACATTGGGCAGACTATTAACTTGCCCACCTTCTTTCCGCCTCCTTCCAGAGAGGAAGAGAGGCTCCACCGTCTGGACCCAAAACGTGCGCTCTCATTTTATCTCAACCGCACACAGTTCCGGGTGGATGACCAGCTCTTTGTTGGCTACGTAGGCGCCAAGAAAGGCCGGGCTGTACACAAGAGGACTATCTCCCGCTGGGTCAAAGCCTGTTACTCTTTGGCTAAAAAAGAACCTCCGGTGGGGCTGCGCGCTCATTCCACCAGAGCTACTGCAGCCACTACTGCATTGGGACGTGGTAAAAAAAAAAAAAAATATGTAAGTCTGTTTTTATATAGCGCAGCTACTCACCCTTACGGGTCTCAAGGCACTGGGGGCCGGAGTGGAAATTAAGTGAGCTATTGCCCAGAGTCAAATGGTGCTGAGCTGCCGCCGGAGCCGGGGATCGAACCGTGAACCCTGTGCTCCGGAGTCAGCTGCCCTGGCCGTGTCCCCCTGCAAGACATCTGTCAGGCAGCCACGTGGACCTTGCTGCACACGTTTACCAAGCATTATTGCCTGGACAGCCAAGTCCGGAGAGACGGCTTCTTTGGCCGTTCTGTTCTCCGTGATTTTCTGGTGTGATCTTAGTTCGCAGACCCACCACCGAGGTTGGTATTGCTGGGGTATCTATTCTAAGGTAAGGAATCTATCACTGTGTGTTTCTTTCAGATGAACAAGTTACTTACCTTCGGTAACGATATATCTGTAAGAAACATTAGTAGTGATAGATTCCTTACCGCCCCACCCATCCTCCCCGTTCTGCGAACTGATTTCTAGGGTAAAGGTCATCCCTTTCAGGGCCCTAGTTTCAATGCACCAGTGGTCAGTATCTTGCATGGCTCTGCGTTCCTGGCGTGGAAAGTCGTGTACAGAACTGACGTCAGCGCGCGTGGGCGGCGTCTCGGCGACCACGACGCCAACGACGGACGCGGAGCCGCAAGACGCCACCTACCGACGCGCAGGGGTACTGCTGACAAACTTTCCGGATCCAGTCTGACGCCTGGGGATATTCTAAGGTAAGGAATCTATCACTACTAATGTTTCTTACAGATATATCGTTACCGAAGGTAAGTAACTTGTTCATTAAGTGAGTTTTTAAAGATGAACTGAGAATCATTCCTGCCCCGATGACAATGTTATTTGGAGCAACTTTTAGTTTTTTAAATCAAACCAAATAGTTTTTTTTTGTACAGCAGGAATGCTGAACTCCAGTATTGGAAGGTGCTATCATACGTGATAATGAAGAAAAAGGTGATTCTGCAAAATAAAAGATAAGGCCAGTTTACGGATCAAGTACATTAGTTAGGTTGCGTATATAATTCATGTTACTAGACCTGCAAGTGTAATAACATTTTAATGATTTTTCGAGGCCTGGTGCGCTGTCAACACTTTTGTGCGCTGCAGTTTCCAAGAAGGCTCTCTCTCCGACACATTCGAGATAGTGTGATTCACCAGAATCCTGCAGCCCTTTCTGCCACTTCCTTTCCTTCCGAGTTCTGAAGATCAGGAAGACTGGATCCAATTCATCCCCCTGCCTCCAGACTGCAAAAGGAGTCTGACACACACTACTTCTGGGCATGAGCATCAGTCTTCTGATCAGGCTACTGCTTCAGGACAACCTCCTGTCGCAGTAACGGGTCAGAGTTCTGCACCCAAATCTGCACAATCTATACCTACATTTGTGGCAATTGAGCAGCTGCAGTTAACTGCATTTGATCTTCCTCCTGGAGCTGTGGATGTCATCCTGTCTGCCAGACGTCTTGGTCTGTCTTCATTGAACGCTTAGAAGTTTATAGCCTGGTGTACACCTGCAATACTGATTCATTGCAGGCCAAACTTTCTAATGTCTTTTTGTGTATGACCCAGCAAGGACTTGCATTGAACTCTGTTTAAAGGTTAACTGGTGAACCTTTCAGTCTTTTTACATTTACCAGACCAAAGTCACTGTTCAAATCACTTGTGATAAGAATTTTGAAACGTTTGACTCCTGTATTGCCTCCAAAACCATTGTGGCACCACAGTGGGACCTTAATTTGGTTCTCACTTTCTTAATATGCACGCTATTCAATGCGCAGCTGTCCTTTTCGTCTCCTGACTTTGAAGACTGTTTTTTGTTGGGGCGGCTTGTCATGCAAGTAAACCTCAAGCTCTCTCAGTGCAGCCTGCTTATACCACATCTTTTCCAGATGAAGTGGAACTGCGGACAAAGGCAGCATTGTGCCTAAATTTAGTTTTTTTCATGTAGGGCGATCCTTCACTCTTCCAATGTTCTCTAACCCGCCTCACCCCTCCGAAGATTAGGTGAGGTTCCTTCGACTGGATCCTAAAAGAGCTTTAAGTTTCTCCATTGGATGGACTGCTAGCTTTTTTTCAGCGGCAAAGCATGTCAAGGCAATGCAGAAAAGGACTTTGTGAAGGTGTATAGTCCTGCATCAGGTTTTGCTATGCACTGACCAAGAAGCAGTCCCCTCGGATTAAGTGCCCGTTCTTAACCCCCCCCACTCACACACACACACACACACACACACACACACACACACACACCACCTCGTGACTGCAACGTGGGCGTCATTACACACGTTCACGAAACTCTACTTCGTTGCCAGCCAGGTCAGACGGGAGGGATATTTTCCTGCAGGTGTTTGTTCTGAGCCATTTCTCAGGCCCACCACCTCAGGAGTTACTCCTTTTGGTATGCATTCGAAAGTGAGGAATCTGTGGTTAGCAGTATCCATCAGAACACAATTCTTACCTTTGGAATATTTGGTTGGATAAAGTATCCACCAGAAAGAGCGTTCTAGAAGGTTAGTAACTTGATCTTGTGGGGTTCCTGTTCTAAAACTAATAGGGATGCCAAATATCTGCGTTGATTACGCTTAGTTGTGTAGGGTTCCCTATGCATGAATACCAATCATGGAATGGTTTACTTACCTTGCACATTATTTGCATTTGTCTTCCAGGCCCTTGTCCCCATCACCACGGAGGTGGAAGTACCATATGATCTCCATCGTTTCATCATTGGTCAGAAAGGAAGTGGAATCCGTAGAATGATGGATGAATTCGAGGTATTTGACTACTTTGTAGGACACATTGCTCAGCCATGTGTTGTATTTTGTACTGTTAGGCATATACAAGGATATTGAACAGTTTAGGGCTTGAGGATTGCTGAATGCTAACCTCATCCGAATATATGTGCTAGTCACTTAAGTTAATGGTTGCGTTAGTTGATTTTGTTTTCTCTTCAGACAGGTTTCCAATTGCTATTTTTCTTTTTAAGTAATCTGGGTAGATTTTGTTTGGTGTAGACTATCTGCAAAGTAATGTTGTTCTCTCTTCCACAGGTGAACATCCAGGTCCCATCCCCTGATATGCAGTCTGATATCATCACCATCACAGGACTCTCATCGCATCTGGAGCGTGCAAAGGCTGGCCTGTTGGAACGTGTAAAAGAGCTCCAGGCAGAGCAGGAGGATAGAGTATGTATCACTTCTAAGGAGGATAATTTATTTATTTCTAGGCAAGAAGTTAGAGCATGTAAAATTGAAAAAGAGGTAGAACATAAGAGGCAGATCACGAGGGTCTGACCTATTTATTTCCCTGGTTATGAATAGTTTTTCATCGGAGTATGACATCATTAAATAGCCATTTGATTATATGGCTCAATCTGTCGGGTTTAGGCCCAGTATCACTAGCCAGTTATGATATAATTGACCCCAAATATGCCAATGAACCTTCACTTATACATGTATTGCCACTCAAATGGTTTCTGAAGGCTCATTTAAAGGCAGTGGAGTGTGCAACAACTGTGCAGTACGCTACATGGGCACTTCAATGTCATATCACAGCACTGGAGCACTCCAAATTTGATAACCAACCAAGGTTCTTCTGTTGAGCACATGAGTGTTAGTGTAGAATGTTAAGTAGGGGCTTTGAAACACGAAATCACTAGGATACTCTAGATGGAACACAATGACTCCAGTGTGTAAGCAGAGCTTCACTTTATAAAAGGAAAGTTAGTGATTGATAAATGCATGACACATTTAAGATTACAACAGGCAAGTCAATCCAGAACACCCTTTGCCTTTTGGCCCAAATGACAACTGCAGAGGTTTTTATGAATGCATCTCAGTAGGTGTGAGACCTGCGGTTATTAGTGTACCTTATGGACAATGTTATCCCGAGGGTAAGGCTTTGAGTTGATCCTGTAAAGACTAGAAGTTTTGTGTTATGAAATAAAGGGAAGGATACTGGTATAAGTTTTGCAGCGTGAATCTTTCTGGATTCACTATGCTGTGCATTATTCTGCCATCTTGTGGTTGGATCCGGAATCGTAGTATCTTTTCTCTTTTTTTTTTTTTCGTGGCCCAGGTGGGCGGCGACGTCCCACCATTTGGTGTCCTTCGTGACGTCGACGCTCTTCCTGCAGAAGCTCCCACCTTTGGTCGCCATCTTCAGATTCTTTTTTCCGCCGTTGGGTCTGGATCATCGCCGAAGAGTTCCAGAAGTTTGGAAGAGGAATCAAGGAAAATCGAAGAAAACCGACGAAAATCAGTTTCAACTACACCGGACTACAGGTCAAGTAACCGTGACGACGAGGGAGAAGGTTTACGACCAAGATCTCAACGTCCTACAGAGAATGCGCTCGCAGGGGGCTCCCTGAGCGCGGGTATGGACAAGACACCTTTCAAGTTTTGCACCAACTGCTACCACAAGTACGCCCAGAAGGACCAGCATCCAGTCTGCAACCTCTGCCTGCCGCTCAACCACAGCAGCGAGGACTGCAACGCGTGCTCGGCATTTGCACCCAAGACCCTCAAAGTGAGGGAGAGGCAGAGAAGGGCAAACCACAACATGCAGGGGCAGGGACCACCCCCATAGCTCCGAGACCTGGGCCTCCAGTGGAGAGGAGGACAACATCGCCGAAGGACCGGAGGACTGCGCAGTCGTCTAGGTCCAGAAGAAAACGTCGAAGGAGGTAAGGGAGTGGTCGACCCCTAAACACTCGAGCGTCGCTCGAAAGGGTGAAGCCAAAGCCCCGAGCGACACTCGTAGAAGTGAAGCTAAGTCCTCGAAGGGAGCATTGCCGCTGAAACATTTGACGAAGGCAACAGCAACCAAGGACAGTCAGCCGAGCGGATCCTTCGAAAAGGACTCCCAATCGGCAAAAGCCCTCGAAAAACCAAGGGCGTCGAAGGTTGCCCCCGAAAAGCACACCTCGGCGCCGAGAAGGGAAGGGCAGACATCGTCGTCGACGGCCCCGAAGAGAGCCGCTCCAGCCCTCGACGCCGAACAGGCACAAGAGATGGAGAGGAAGAAGAGGAGGCTCGAGGCCGAAATGGCGAGCATCCTACAGCGGAAGAAGGAATTCGACCGCAAGATGAGCGAATACTCCATCCCGTCGAGACCCGCGCTCGAGGTCGAAATAGATTACGAAGACGCCGAAAACGCCCGAACCAGTCGAGGAACAGGGGGACGAAGACTATTACTTCGAGGGAGAAGGCGACGAAGACCTGCAATCCTACCGGGACTCTACGTCCTCGGAGGCACAAGACCTGGAATGGTAAGACCTCGACGCAGAATCGCCGGAAGAAGGGGTAGACACTTACCCTTCGAGGCCCTCGCCGCCAGACGACATCGGGGTCTACAACATGGTAGTCCTGAAGGCTGCACAAACCTATGGGGTGAAAATGGAAGAAAAGCCCAAGGCATGTTTCCTCCTGGAAACTCTACTGCCTCAACAAACAAGGAGCCTATTCCTACCCATGCTCCCTAGTGTGCTGGACCAAGGAAGAGAGGCCTTCAGGGAACCAGCAGTATGCAGGGCTGTGACCCCAAGAACTGAGAAAAAGTATAAACACTCTTCACAAGACCCTGCATACATACAAGGATCAATGCCAGCTGACTCAATAATTACAGCAACGGCCGGGAAAAGGGCCAATGTGTCCACTAATGCCGGACCACCTCCAGACAAGGAGAGTAAGAGGATGGATCTTACAGGGAGAAAGGTGAGAGAAATGCGGCAGTCCAGTGGCGTATCGCAAACTAAAACGCCCTGATCAACAGGCACGCATACCATCACTGGGGCGAAGTGGGGCAACTCCTCAAGCATCTACCAGATGAGTTCCAACAAAGGGCAGCTCACCTGGTAGAAGAAGGCAAAAGCATGGCAAACACATGCTTTAAGTCAGCCTTGGATGCTGCAGAGACATCCAGCAGACTAATGATGATAGGGGTGACCGAGAGGAGGCACGCATGGCTCAGGATTTCTGGTTTCAAGCCAGAGGTGCAAAGTAACATCCTGAACACACCCTTCAACGGCGAACAACTGTTTGGCACGCCAGTTGACGAAAAGCTGACGCAGCTCAAAAAGGACAACGAGACAGCAAGGTCCATGGGAGCGCTGCAGTTCAGAGGGATGAGAAGAGGGGCACCCACCAGAAGGCCGGGCGGTAGAGGAGGCAACGTGCCTGCCACATCGCACCAAACGTTCCAGCAAGGCTACCAAAGGAACAACCAAAGCCAGCAGCAGCAAGGACAGCAGCAGCAAAACTGGCAGTACCAGCCCCGGGGCCAGTCCTTTCGAGGGCGCGGAAACGGACGAGGACAATCTCGTAGAGTAGGCCAACAGCCCACCTCCAAGTGACTTCACCATCCAGCCCACAACCACCCTAGCAACACCTTGGGGTGGGGGCAACGACAAACAAAGAAACAAAAATCTGACGTTTCACAAAAAACCGTCCCTCGAACACACAACACCAGTAGGAGGCAGGATAAAGGACTTCCTCAAGCAGTGGAGGAAGGTCACTACAGACAAGTGGATACTAAACATCGTACAATATGGATATTGCATAGAGCTGGAAAGACAACCTCCAACAAAAAAAACAAGAAACAAGGCCCACTCAGCAAAAGAACTCTCGCTCTTGCAGCTGGAGGCGAAGGAACTGCTCAGCAAAGAGGCAATAGAGACAGTACCGCGCAACCAAAGAAACAAAGGGGTTTACTCAACTTACTTCCTCGTGCCGAAGGTGGACGAAACACTACGACCTATCCTAGATCTGAGATTCTTAAACAAATTCATAAGAACTCAAAGATTCAAGATGACTTCCCTTCAGGAGGTAATACCACAAATACAACAAGGGGATTACATGGCAATGATGGATCTGAAGGACGCGTACTTACACATCCCCATCAACCACAGGCACAAACGTCTACTAAGGTTTGTGATCAACCAGGCTCACTACCAGTTCACAGTACTAGCGTTCGAACTCAAATCCGCACCAAGGGTGTTTACAAAGTGCTTAGCTGCAGTAGCAGTGCACCTACGAAGACCAGCAATACAGGTATATCCCTACCTCGACGACTGGCTCGTAAAAGCAAGCTCTCACAACCACCGCAAAGAACACATCCAGCAGGTCGTGCAAACACTGTCAACTGGGTTTCTCAATTCATTGGGAGAAATCGTCAACCGAACCAGAGCAGATCAAGATATTCTTAGGGGCCGAGATTAACACCATACAGGCCAAAGTGTTCCCCAGCAGGAAGAGAACATTGGCGATGCTGAAGGAAACACGCCCTTACCGCAAGGGGCAAGTTCTGACAGTGAGGACGGTGAGCAAGCTAATGGGAATGATGGCGTCATGCATCCACCTAGTCCCAAATATTCGGCTACACATGAGACCATTCCAGGAATGGATTCAGCAGCAATGGTCACAGGCAACAGGAAGTTGGGAAGATCTTGTGGTTGTCACACACGCAGTGCATCAGGAAATGGCGTGGTGGAACAAGGAAAACATATATCAGGGGAAACCATTCACACAACCAACTCCAACAGTGACCATCACAACGGACGCCTCCCAGCTGGGGTGGGGCGCACACATGAACAAGCTCAGGGTGAGGGGTCTATGGGCACAGCAAGATGCGGTCAGACACATCAACTACCTGGAGCTAAAGACTGTGTTTCTAGCCTTAAAAGCCTTTCAGAAACAGCTGTACGGAAACAGGGTATTGATCCAAACAGACAACACAACCACCATGTTCTAAATCAACAAACAAGGAGGAACACAATAGTGCCACTATCGGGGCTAGCACAGGAAATATGGAAATGGGCCACCCTGCTAAAAATAGACCTACTGGCAATACATCTCCCGGGGAAGGACAATGTGGAAGCAGACCTACTCAGCAGGCAGACGTCGGATTCCCACGAGTGGGAGCTCAATCAACAGGAAACAAAGAAGCTATTCTAGAAATGGGGTACACCGCAATTAGACCTATTTGCAACACACCAGAATGCAAAATGCCAACACTACGCATCCAGACAACCAGACCGTTGGTCACAAGGGAATGCGCTATGGATAGATTGGTCAAAGACATTTGCATACGCTTTTCCCCCCGATACCACTGATACACAGGGTGCTCAGCAAATGCAGAATCAGCAACATGACGCTAATACTGATAGCACCCCAGTGGGCCAGGCAGTCCTGGTTCTCACAGATAGTGGAGATGGCGCAAGAACCAGCACACAGGTTCCCAAGAAGAAAAGACCTGTTAGCAATGCAGAACGGAAAGGTGCTACACCCAGAACCTGAGAGCCTCAGCCTAGCAGCATGGCTCCTGAAGCCTTAGAATTTGCACACCTCAAATTACCACCAAGTACCATGGCAGTACTCAGGGAGGCAAGGAGACCTTCCACAAGGAAGTACTCCGTAGCAAAGTGGAAGAGGTTCTCCGAATGGTGCATCAAGGAGAATCTACAACGAAAGATCACAAAAGAATCAACGGTACTAAAATACTTAACACCTGCTACAAGGCGGATTAAGCTACACATCCCTGAGGGTGCACTTGGCTGCGGTAGTGGCCTACACAAGAGGAGAGACGGGGAGAAGTTTCTTCACCTCTCAGGTTGTGAAAAAATTTCTGGAAGGGGCGAAAAGAATTGCACCCCCAAAAAGGATGCCAGCACCAGCATGGAACCTCAACGTAGTGCTAACTCAGTTGATGAAGGCGCCCTTTGAACCTATTCACAAAAGTACACTGCACATGCTCACACTAAAGACAGCCTTCTTAGTGGCTATCACGTCACTACGAAGAGTAAGTGAGTTGCAAGCTCTGACACTCCAAGAGCCCTACCTGCAAATACACAAGGACAGGATTGTAATGAGGACGGACCCACACTTCATGCCTAAGTTGGTGTCTCGGTTCCACATTAACCAAACAATCCAAATACCAAGTTTTTTCCAAAACCCTTCCACACAAACCGAAAGGGCGCTGCACACACTAGACGCCAGAAGGGCGGTAATGCACTATATGGAAAGGACAAAGGAGTGCAGGAAAACAAAAAAGTTCTTCGTCTCCTTTGCCAGCAGTTTTCTGGGACGACCAGTCACCAAGAATACCATTGCACGATGGATTGCGCAGACAATTCAACTCTGCCACAAACAGGCAGGACAACAGTTACAAGGAGCAGCTCAAGCTCACTCAACAAGGAAGAAGGGAGCAACAATTGCGTTTCTAGCGACCACACCTATCCAAGACATTTGCCAAGCTGCAACATGGTCTTCAGTGCACACGTTCACTAAGCACTACTGTGTGGATATTCAAATGAACAAAGAAGCGCAAGTAGGACAAAAGGTCTTACAACATATTTTCAGTAACCAATGCTCATCTTCCACCCAGCCACCACAATAAGGGAAAAACCGCTACTAAGTCTATGCACAGCATAGTGAATCCAGAAAGATTCACGCTGCAAAACATATAGTTTCTTACCTGTCGGTGTAGTTTTGCAGCTTGAAGACTTTCTGGATTCACTAGCAATCCCACCCTCCTCCGCCAGAAAGATGAGGCATAAGGACAAAGGAGGCTAAAATTGCATACATAGCTAAAGGGATCAAGCAAAGCGGACAACAAAACAGGAAAAGAGAAAAAAGAATCCGAAGATGGCGACCAAAGGTGGGAGCTTCCGCAGGAAGCGCGTCGACGTCACGAAGGACACCAAATGGAGGGACGTCGCAGCCCACCTGGGCCACGGAAAAAAAAAGGAGAGAAAAGATACTGCGATTCCGGACCCAACCACAAGATGGCGGAATAATGCACAGCATAGTGAATCCAGAAAGTCTTCAAGCTGCAAAACTACACCGACAGGTAAACTATACGTTATTGTAGCCTGAGCCTATTCTACAATCACGTGATGTGCATATTTACATCAAGTGGTTGTATCTTTGCATAGTTAGAAACAATTATTTTTGGGCAGCGGTCAAAGGTGGAGACCAGTACTTCTCTGACATCAGCCATAAGCTGCTGTGAGGAAATGGGTTGTATTATGGTGTGGTTGTGCACCTCACAGTGTATTACACTTACCTACCCATTTAGGACCCTTCGGTTTCCCTTACCAAACCTTCATCTCAACCCTGGGTAGCTGCGGCTCTGAGCAGCAAGGCTTACACAAAGGAACAAGTGTAGGCTTAGCCCCTACTTTTTGCCCCCATTTTATCTACTAGCTACTGATGTAATGACTCTGAAATGCCATGAGCCCTGCTAAACAGGACACAGTGCATGTGCTCTGACCCTTAAAATGGTGCACGTTTCATTGGCTTGTCCCCAATTGGCATAACCTGACTTACTTGTAAGTCCCTAATAAATGGTACCAGTGGTACCTGTAGGTTGAAGTCTCTGATGAACTTCAGCAATAGTTGTGGCCCCACGCATACGATAAGGTAAGACATTGCTTTGTCTGCCACTGCAGACTGGAAGGGTAGTTTAAAACTGCTAACTCGACTTTGCCATTTAAATTAATGGGAAAGCCCACACCTTCCTTTTTGATATATGTAAGTCACCCCTATGGCAGGCCTAACAAGCACTAAGGCAGGGTGCTGTATGTTAAAGTGAAACCTGTACTTTTACATGTTCCAGCAGTAACAAACCGAAATTGAAGTTTTCAGGTCGTAGCCTACCAGACAGTACAGCTGTCTGTTATGCAAAAGACATCTTGTGGATTTTTAGAAAGTTGACCTGGGAATCCTTGCCCGTCGCTTGCCATTAGCTGTGGTTTGTAACTCAAGTTTTCTTGCTTCCTAATGGCTGGCTTAGGCTCTCCGAGATCACTTTTCCCCTCCTGCTGTGAAAACCTGATTTACCAGTATCCTTCTGATAGCTCTGTTACTGTAAACAATTGTAAATCTTGTTCTTATCTCGACACATTTGCTGTGCATTTTAAAGACCGAGGTCAAATGTCAAGCTGTGCCTTGAGGGAGCCTGGTGTTTACTTTGCTTTTGGCTGACTTCAGAGTGAGAGCATTTATTATTTTCAGTATTCAGCAGTCACGTCCATGTTCATGATGCTTATTGGAAGGCCTAAAGTTCTTTACATACATGGAATATGCATTCCCCTCTCCTTGCATGTTAATACCAGACAGCCCGCACCAAGTACTCTGATGTTCTATGAAACACAAAAAAATATATATATTTGCAGTCACGCGAGTTGCCACTGGAGTCCTTCATTTACAAAGAAGCTTACGGCTGCCTGTTAGTTCAGGGATAAAAATAATTCATTATTCTTTGCTGTTTTACTAACATGCAAGCTGTAGTAGGATCCAGAAACACCCGCACATGTGTAACCATGTTGACCTAATCAATATCTAATGATGGATTCCCCGCCCCTCGGCCACGAGTGTTTCCATCACTTTAGAAACCATGTACACACACCATCTTCCTTAACAATCAAATTTCTCCCCCAAAATAACCATCTTAATGCGCCACCTGTGCGCATCTTTGATGCACAGTCTGACAAACATGGGATTTACTGCAACAGACTATTTTAGTTGCCACAGACATTACTTGTTATGTTATTAAATGCCGTGATTGATTGTTACAGTCACAGTAACCGGTTACGGTTTCTGCCCAATACTGACCTCTGCCTAAAACCTCCAATGCTTCTTGCTGTGGTAGTTGGTGTTAGCTCCTATGTATTTTCTTTTTGATCTTGTGACCGAATACTCTTATAGCCAAACCACATACACGTTTTCTATAACACGTGCAAACTTGCAGTTATATTTACTTTTTCTTTCTCGGACTTCAAAGTGAGAGGCACAAAGCATACTTCAGTAGATACCAATGGCACAAAGTATAACATGCAAGCCACACATTTATACTTCATTGAGCCAGACAGCTCAGTCGGTTACTGCCTTGTGTGAGAAAGTGCCCTCTTTCTGCATGGTATGTCCCCACTTTTTGCTGAATTGCTGATGTTCTTTGACTGAGTGTTCCCTGGGTTCCTGCTAATCGGGTGCCCAGGGCCTATGTTCCTTCCCTAAAACTGCATTGAAGCCTAAACCCAATTGGCATCTCTGGCCACATATCAGCCCGTGGTAAATGGTACCACAGGTACCCAGGGCACTGTGACCAGAGAAGGCCTCTAAGGGCTGCAGCACTTATTGTGCCACCCTTGGAGGCCCTGTACCCTGACACTCACACACTGCCTTTGCAGGCTGCGTGTCTTGGTGCAGAACAAAGTGAAGAGTCGACATGGCACACATCCCTGTGTGCCATGCCCACAAACCACTGCCCCGGCATACATCAGTCACCCCTCTAGCTGGGTGCCCTATGCCAGTGTTGAGGGTACAGGTGCATGAGCCCTGTACCCCTACAGTGCCCAAGTCCATTCCTGGGCACTGTAAGTGCAGTGCTGCCATTAAGAGTATATGGTGCTGGGAGTTTGTCATTACGAACTTCACAGCACCATGATGGCTACACTGAAGACTGGGAAGATTGGTATCAAACTTCTCAGCACATTAAACCCACACTGATGCCAGTGTGGGATTTAATGTAAAATGCACAACAGAGGGCATCTTAGAGATGCTTCCTGAAACTCGACCAACTTCTAGTGACCTGACTGAGTGGCTGCTTAGGATGTCACCACCAGACCTGTTTCTGGACCCCTGGGTCGAGAGCCTGCTGCTCTCGGGGGCCTGAAACAAGGCACATCCTGGGACGAGGTGCCAAACCTCCTCCCCCAGGATGGGCAGGGTTCACGAAGGAGAAGCTTCAAAGGCAATGCCGCCTTTGTGAGCCTCTCCAGACCATTTGCTGCTTTCAGCAACTGGTCCCCACTGGTTCTACCCCCCACTTTGGGCGGGAGAACTGGCGGGAAAAACAAGTGAGGAAGGGAGGTGTACCCACCTCTGCCAACTCCACCCCTCAGGTGGGGGAGGCAAGGTGAAGCACAACCTCGAGTCCCCGCCATCTTGAGGATGGGGGACCCAGCCAACCAGGGACAAGCTCCTGCCCCCCTCCCACTGGAGAGTGGCAAAATAGGGGGTGTACCCACCCCAGGGAAGGGACCCATTGGTCCCTGCCCTTTACCTACCTGTAACGCCCCTATATCTAGTATTTAGGGGACACCCTGAACCTTACTTCCTCAGATCCAGCTTGCCTACAAGAAGAAAAGAAGGACGAAGAGTCGTGCAGAGCTAAGGGGACGATGCCCACTGACTTGGCCCCAGACCTACAAGCCTGTCTCCCCTCGAACCTGCTTCTGCGAAATCCTGGCGTGTCCAGCAGCCAGCAACCTCACAAACCCCGGAGGACCTGCCTGCCTTCACTTCCAAGACTGTTTCTCCCGTGAACACCGGTCGTGTTTAAACTGCAGCTTCTGGCTCCGGCCGGGCACCGCGAATCCAGCCCACTCTGCACCCGCCAAACCCGGCCCGAGCGGAAAAACACCACGAGGTCGTCACTCCGGCGATCCTTACCTGAGATCCGGCGACTCCTGACCTGCCTCAAGCCTCCAGACGACGCCTGCAGCCTCAATCCAGGGGCTCCCCTCTACCACAACCAGAGCGGGTAAGAAAATCTGACCCTAAAAGGCACCCCTGCACCCGACGCCCCACGGCCTTGTGTGCCCAAACCAACGGTGCCTAACCAACCCAAGACATCCCAACTTACCCCTCGAAGTGGTGGTCGCACCCAGAAGGTCCTCGTCCCCGAGCCTGCAGTGCTTCTTCAAACCGGAGGCTCTCCATAGAAAAACGGGGCGTCCGACGTCGAAACAGCACTCTGCACCCGGCCGCCCCAGTGCCGCTGAGGGTGCACCTTTTGTGCCAACTTGTTTCCCCATTTGCCCTGTCCTAAACCCTAGGAGCTTTGCTCCCACAACCCAGTGGCCTACTTGCCAGCAGCCACCAACCGGAGACCCCCTATCCTCCATAGGATAACATTGGGCCTCAACACTCTGCACCCGGCCGCCCTAGTGCCGCTGAGGGTGCAACAACAGTGCATCACTGACCCTGGGGGAACCCTTGTTCTAACCCCAGAACCTTAACTCCCACAGTAGTTTACTTACCTGCAAACCGATAACCTGTTTTTCCTCCATAGGATAACATTGACAATTTTTCTTCCGAAAAACGACTAAGTGTGGAGTTTTGAAAACTAAAGATATTCTTTAAAAATCGTACAATTAACCAAAACTTGTTTACTTACCTGTTTGCAGGACATGTCCCACTGCTGAATCTAGGCATCCAGCACTGAGTTAGAAAAAGTAACGTAAAAGTAACTTCCCTGCAATTTGTTGAAACAGCCCATTCATTTCAATGTACTGCTCCAAGTTTCTAAGTGTGGAGTTTTGAAATGTGAGAATATTCTTTAAAAATTGCACGAATAACAAAAACGCATTTACTCACCTGTTTCCAGGAAATGTCCCAGTGCTGAATCCAGGCATCCAGCACTGAGTTAGAAAAAGAAAAGTAACTTACCTGCAATTTACTGAAAAAGCCTTTTCATTCCAATGTACTGCATTTGCTAAGTGTTGCAACTACTGCTCCCCTGTAAATCAAACAAAGTACAATTTCCATTGCACTTTCAAACTGTTCGACATTCAGTAACTTATTACTACAAAGTATTTTATGCTTACCTGTGCCAGGCTTGCTTGGTTCTAAAATAAACAGTATATTTTTTATACAAAAACAATTGGCCTAGAGTTCAGTTCTTGTGTGTGAATTCATTTGCTGACTGAGTGTGTACATCAAATGCTTAACACTGTCCTCTGATATTGCCTTACTGCTCGACCAAGCTACCACTATTAGAGAGTAAGGGTCTATCTAACTTTAACCTCTGCCTACCTCTAGAGTCACCTGGACCCTATACACACTATACCTCATTTTGGTGTAGTATATATATAGAGCCAGTTTCATACAGGTGGCGATCAGGGGACTCTGGTCTCCGGTGGAAACCAAGCTCCATATCATTCTGTTGGAGCTTCGGACGATCTGACTGGCACTGAAAGCCTTTTTGCCGTCAAAAAAGAAGGCTCTTACAGGTGTTCACTGACAACACTACCGCCATGTGGTACTGCAACAAACAGGGCGGAATGGGGTCGTGGACTCTTTAAGAGGCCCTGCCTCTCTGGACTTGGCTAGAACAGGGCATTTCCCTGGTGGTTCAACACCTGGCCGGTTCTCTGAACGCCAGGGCGGACGAGCACAGCCGAAGGTGCCTTGCAGATCAAAAATGGCGTCTCCGGAGGTGGCACAAGGTCTCTTTCATCGGTGGGTAGAGCCTTGGTTAGATCTGTTCGCCTCCGAAGAGAATGCGCAATGTCCGAAGTTTTGCACGTTGGAGTTTCCAAGGCGGCTCTCGCTCTGCAACGCTTTTTGGCGCGAATTGAGCTCAGGCCTCCTATGCGCCTTTCCGCCCATACCACTCCTGGCAAGAGTGCTCAAGAAGATCAGGAGCGACTGGGCACAAGTTATTGTTGTGGCTCCGGAATGGGCATGGAGAATTTGGTATCCCGAGCTTCTAGACATGAGCATCGATCCTCCAATCAGGTTGCCCCTTCAGGAGGATATTCTGTAGTAGCAGCAGGGGAGGGTTCTCCACCCGAACCTGTCCACTCTCTGCCTCCTTGTGTGGAGATTGAGCGGCGACAGTTGACAGCTTTTGACCTCCCTCCCGAAATCTGTGAGGTTATTGTGGCAGCCAGGCGTCCCTCTGCAATATCGGTATACACCTACGGCCACAGTGGTCCAAATAGACACATGCGAGAGGTCTGTCTGAAATCAGTAATGGTGTTTGTGGTGGCCTGTGAATGTTGGAAACCTTCATCTGCTGGCAAATATCGCACTTCAGGACATAGTCCTTTGTTTGTTTTGTCAGCCCTGACCACCAGTAACGTGAAATTGTTGCAGTGACTCCTGCGTGTGCAGAGCCCAGACCCTCGTGTGCAGCTAAAATTAAACCTAACCTGCGATCTTTGTTTGGTATTACTCTAGCCCCCACTCCTGGAATTTGAGCATACATGTGTTTTGCGCATCTAACTTGTAGGAGTACTTGAGTGGAAAGCCTTTTGGCAGTACGGCAGAGCCGTTCTTTGTGGCATTAATAGCTACTAGTATATCTCCGTCTATTCTTGTGTGTGAACGAGTGATTGCAGCAACGACAGCAGTTCGCACTGTCACCTTGGCGGCTTCATCAGCCAGTGAATTCCCTTCAATGTGTATGCCAACACGCTGATGACTCAAGGTGTGATTAACCTGAGCCTGTGGCAGGCATGCTTTCAGCTTTGTCTATCACTGGAGGGTAAGTGTTCCTAATAAAGTAGCTTGCCCATTTGGCCGCCTAAATCGTAGATGAAAGGAGACCTGACTCCTTTATGGGTTAATGGTTGGATATGCAGAGAGAGGGGGGGTGGGGGAGAAAGTCCTCCTGATTAGAGAAGTGCCCTCACACACCCATAAGAGTGTCATGACTATCATTGGGCGTTGCTCCTTGTGGGGGTGGCGCTGCTGTCCCCCACGGGCCCAGCGAGAGGGCTCTTTAGCGGAGATCTTTTCAGAGGAATGCCGCAGTGGTGTGTGTGGGGAATAGTGCGAGTGAGTTAAAAATATCGTACTGGTACCCTAAGAGAATTTTACTCTGGGGTCCGTCCAATATGGTTAAAAGGAAGCAAAGAGGGGGGACTCGTGACCTGGTTGTCAGAACTGGGAGTATTTTCCTCTGCAAATCTCAGTGAAAGTGGTGATAATAAACAGGTTAAGTGGAGAAAATGGTCATTTCAGGTCGACATGTTTCATGCCTATTGTGGTCCCTAATGGACCCAATGGCGATTCTTCAGGGCCATGCAAATATTAAAAAGAGAGAAATAGTGATACAGGGGTTCAAGACGGAGACACTCAATACACCCTGCAGTTATACCCAGATTCGAGTGTGTGGTCAGGGCGGCTCTGCACCTATACGAAATCGACCACCTTAGTATCAGTATCCAACCTGAGAAAAGGACCAAAATGTATAGGTCTGAATAAGTGTTGTTAATCCTGTAACGATGGGTCTAAACGCTGCAAATGCGAAGATAAGACATGCCTGAACAAACATGGCATACACGCCGGAATCCGGTTTTAAGGTGACAAACACACTGCTCATCTGTGCACATACATAACGTTATGGCAGTGAGTGGGTCAAACACACCAGAGCACACGAGGTGTGGACATGCCTGAAAAAGCATGGCTTCCAAGCCGTAGTCCGGCTTGTTCTGCCCAATGCATTTGGACTTAGGCAGTACTCGCATCTGGCCCTGTGGCCCTAGTATGATGTTTCTTTGTCTCCTCATTTCCAATATGGCCTCAGATTAGTGCCTCCCCTGAGACATGCACCACACACGTAGTTCTCTCCTTCACCTTCTGGGACTTACTTGGCCAGTAGAAGTGGGTGACTGACCTACTCCAAGTTTTGGTCTGGCCAAGATGCCCAGCTATGGGGATGTCATGAGCTAAAGAGAGTAAGAGCTCCCTATACTGCTGAGGCACTACTACTCTCCAAGTAGCACCAGGTTTGGGGTTATGGCGTCAGTGTACCGGAGTCCCTCCTCCCAATAGGTTTGGTGGGAGCCGCTGACATCTCCCTTCTCCTGGTCAGCAGCTTTCCTTCTCAGGCTTTTGAAGAGTAGGAAAGGTACTCTGTCCTTGGCACAACTCTTCCCTAGAGGGTCCCCCTGAACCTAGGAGCTCTGCCAGGTAGGGCCCAAGTTCCTGGGGTTCTGTTCCCTCTGGGGCTCACAGGTCTCGCTGAGGAGAAGGGGACCTGAGCTTGTGGCTGGTCAAAAACTTGCTTCCCCGACTTGTTGCCTTTTCTCCTGGAGAATTAGGCTATTATTCCAGGCTCCAATTCCTCTTTTTCTACCTGGCCTCTGCGCTGTGCTTTATTTTTGCGCACACATCCATTCAGAGAAGGCCTCTAAGGACTGCAGCACATATTGTGCCACCCTTAGAGGTCCTGTACCTTAACCCACACTGCCATTGCAGTCTGCGTGTTTTGGTGCAGAGAAAGGTGAAGAGTCGACATGGCACACATACGTGGGCGCTCTATACTACTGGTGAGGGTTCAGTTGCATGAGCACCGTACCCCTACAGTGTCCAAGTCCATTATTTGACGTATGTGCAGTAAAGCCATAAAAGAGTATATGGACTGGTAGTTTTTCATTATGAACTCCACAACACTATAATGGCTTTACTGAATTCTGGGAAGTTTAGTAGCAAACTTCTCAGCATAATAAACTGATGCCAGTGTGGGATTTATTATACCATGCACTCAGAAGGCATCTTAGAGATGCCCTCTGAAGAACGACCAGCCTCTGGTGAGTTCCCGGACTGGTAAACACCAGCCTGCCACCACAAGACATGTTTCTGGACCCCTAGGGTGGGAGCCTTCGCTCCCTGGGCCCAGAAACAAAGCCTTTCCCGAGTGGAGGTGTTCACACCTCCCTCATGTCAGAAAGAGCCATCTGTGGCAGGGGAGCTTCAAAGACCTTGCTATCTTTGTAACTTGACCCCCAGCCTCTCTATCTGGAGCAGGTCCCTTTCCTGTTTCACCCCCTTTTCGGCGGGAAGACAGGTGGGAAAAATTAGATCAGCCTAGAAGGTGTGCCCACCTCTGCCACCCCACCCCTCAGGTGGGGGAGGCGAGGTGAAGCCCACTCTTCAGTGCCCGCCATCTTGCAGATGGCAGGCACTCCCCAATCCGGATTAGGAATTGTGCCCACTCCCCCACGTGGGGTGAGCACACCAAGGGTGTAGTAACCCTAAGGTCAGCCCATTGGCTACTGACCTTGAGACCCCTAGAACACCCCCCTAAATACAGTGTTTAGGGGGCATCCCTGAACGAAGATTCCAGATTACCGCAACCTACGAAGAAGGATGAAAGAAGATGCCCAGCAGAAGAGACTGCAGAGAAGAACTGACTTGGCCCCAACCCTACTGGCCCGTCTGCAGTTTCCAGAGATCCTGTGCCAAAAGTCACAGCCAGTGACCTCCAGAACCCCTGAGAGGACTGACTGCCTTCAACAAAGACCGGATCTCCTGTAAACAGCAGCTCTGTTCAAAAGAATCAACAAAAAAAGACTCTGAGCCTGCTGAGGACAAAGCAACCCGACAGCTGGAACCCCTACCCCACCCGACGCCTACGGCCTGAGTCAGAGTGGCCCAACGGTCCCATTGAGGTCCCCCAACTCTCCAGAGTCAGAGCTCAATATGGGTTGACCCCTCCAGGACTCCCCGACGTCGCCAAACCTCAAAAGACACCCCTGCATCCAGCCGCCCTGAGAAAAGGACCTGAGGTGCATCTATGTCTCCGAGCCCTCCAACGTACCTGCCCAGCTGTTGGTTCCTCCCGGAAGACTTCCTGGACTGAGCCTGCAGACAAAATCCAAAACCGGCAACTCCCATGGAAAACAGGGCACCAGACGCCAAATCAGCACTCTGCACCTGGCTGCCGCTGTGGGTGCACCGTGTGTGCTAACTCGAATCCACCTTTGCCCTCAGCTGGACCCTGGGAGCTTTACTCCCACATCCATGTGATGTGCCAGTGAGCAGCCACCAACCGGAGGCCCCCTACTCACAGTGGAAAATATTGGGCATCAGCACTCTGCACCCGGCCGCCCTAGTGCCGCTGAGGGTGCGTTTTGAGTGTATCCTTGACCCTGGGGGGAACCCTTGTTCTAATCCCAGAATCTCAACCCCAAAGACCATTTAATTACCTGCAAACCGATAACCTTATTATTCTCCATAGGATTGCATTGACTGTTTTCCTCAGAAAAACTTGTTGAGGGTGTTTGTATGGAAACATAAGAAACTGTGTTTTTGTGAAAACTGTTTTACTTACCTTTTCTCTAGGAGATGTCCCAGTGTGATATCTAGGCATATCCCACTGAGTAGAAAAAGTAATCTAAAAGGTACTCTAAAAAGTAATCAAAAGTAATTACAACTGTATTTGAAAATATTACAAACCTGTCACGTCATTTTCATCCAACTTGCTTGTTGATCAATCGGTCTTAAAGTATAATTCCACTTACGTGTACCAAGTCCTGCTTGGTTCTAAAAATAGAATACAACAAAAGAAATACTTTTTATACAAACAGTTGGTCTGGGTTCAGTCTTTCAATCAATCAAGCATTTGTAAAGCGCGCTACTCACCCGTGAGGGTCTCAAGGCGCTTTGACTGTGTTGAATCATTTCTAGCCTGAGTGTGTACTATACATGCTTAACGCTACCCTCTGATAAAGCCTTACTGCTCGCCCACACTACCACAAATAGAGAGTAAGGTGTTATCTACTTTAGCCTCTGCCTACCTTCGGGGATCCACTGGACTCTGTGCACACTATACCTTACTTTGATATAGTATAAACAGAGCCAGATGCCCACATCCCACAGGAAGTGGTCATATAGGGACGTAGTGACCCCAAGGGTCCGTATCCCATAGTCTACTACCCTACAGTCCCCTGCTGCCCCTAAATTCAGTATTTAGGGGAGCACCTGGCACCAGAGAAACATATCCTGGTGACCGACGAAGGACGACACGAAGAGCCGCAAAAGCAGAAGGCTGAAGAGCACCTGACTTGGCCCCAGCCCGGCTGGCCTGTCTCCTGTTCTGTCAAACCAGCGGCAAAGACTACTCGTCCTGCAGCTGTGTGCCTCCAAAACCTAGGAGGACTGCCTGCCTTCAATAAAGACCAAGACCTCACGAAGAACAGCTGAACTGTTCCCTGCTAGCTGCAGAAACTCCAAATGAGAAGACTGAGGCCTCCGGAACCGCCAAAACCTGACACCCGAATCCATCACTGCATCTGTCGCCTCAGGCCCGAGTTGAAGTGGGCCACCTGTACCAACAAGGTTCCCCAGCCCTCCAGAGCTTGAGTCTATTGTGGTTTCACGCCTCATGGACTCCCCGACGTCGCCTGCAGCCTCTGCACGCAGGCTCCCTCGACTGCAACTGCTCCCGATAAGAGAACCCCGACGTGAAGAGGACCCCAGGTTTCCCTACATCCCTGAGCATCTCGAGCCTTGAACCCTCCCTGTTGTTTCACCCCTACTGGCTTCCTAGCCAGAGCCGGAAGCCTCTTTTTTACAGTGACCTATCCCCATTAAAACGCATTGGGCTCCCGAAGCTGATTTGCACCCGGCTGCCCTCGTCCGCTGGTGGTGTACTGTTGGTGCTGCCTTGGACTTTGCCCACCACTTACCTTAACTCCTAGAGATTAGTATTGTAAGTCAATGTACTGTGCCTTTTTGTAGAACTTGTTCTTCCATGGGATAGCATTGCAGAGCTCGGAAATTTCACTGGGTCCATTTTTTAAAGTGAAAATAAGTTTATATTTAAAAACGTACTTACCTGAATGATTTTTCTGATTACTAAACATTTATAAAGATACTTGCTATTTTTATAAATTGGTGTAGATCTCCTTGAGTCGTGTTGTCATTTAATGATCATTGTGTGTATTTGTAAATGTCTTACACTCCTCTGTGTTAAGCATAAGGCTGCTCAACCACACTACCCCCTTAACAAAGCACTTTTGGATTGCATAGCAAGACCTGTCCACTCATAAGAGAACCCCTGGACTCTTTACATGGTATATCAGCTTTTGATTGTCGCATAAAGAGCCAGCTTCCTACACCAGGTCTGACTTAAGGTTTTGCAAGTTTCCCTGAACCCGATCCAGTACTCATCTGTGTAGAGTCCAAAGCCTTCAATCAAGTTATCTTTCATGAGGTCATAGGACTCCGGATTTGTCTCATCCCGTGTCAGGAGTCTATCCATACACTTTCCTGAAAACAGCACCCAGAGTAGAAAGCCCCAATACTTCTGGCTGAGTCTCCTCATCTTACAAGCCCTCTCAAAGGCTGTAAACCACCTGGCGAGATCATCCCCCTCTACCTATTTGGGGACAATCCCTTTGGGGATTTAAGTGTCAAAAGCTTATTCTTTCTCCCTGTTTGAAATTGTTAATCCATCAGAGATGGGTGCTAGGTCAATCTCAGCTCTCCTTTTCTATGGCTAAGATTTTAGACTCAAGAGCTAATCTCCTAGCTAGTTTCTGAAGTTCAGGATCCTCCTCCTCAACTTCATCTGGGGCAGTACTAGCAGTACTCCCAGTAGAGGTGCTGCCATTAGGGTAGGGTGAGGGCCCCACAAACTCATCTCTGGCATCCGCTTCCTCTATAATTTTAATTTCCCTTTCTTGCCCTGACTTTATCATGCTCAGCAAGTTGAGTCTGGAAATGAGCCTTAGTAGGCTTAGTCCCCATGGCAAGGTTCCATGCTGTACAGAGGCCTTTAAGTTGGGTCATCGTAAGTTTCTTGTACGGGTCCAGGTTGAGCTACTGGCTTGGACCCTCTGTATCAGACATGTTTTAAAACAGTTGGGATCTTATTAAAAAGTTAAAGAATTTTTTTAACAGAACTTTTTAAAGGCCTAACTACTGGTATTCTTTTAAAATTCTAAACCGTTCGGACTGAGTCACTTAACACAAGGCCCTAATAGTTATTTTAAACAATTTAGAAACCTTTTACATTTGAGAATTTTTTTGTAACTAAAGGCACTTTTGGATTCCTTAGTGGAATCACCTATCAACAAAGTGGTACAACAAATGTCAAGCCGTGTACCCCACGGCAGCACCACCAATATAGGAAGCCTGGTCTCTATATAATTTACCACAAAGATGTATATTGTGTGGAGTCTAGGTATTCGTTATGAGTGGGTAGGGCTTGGTTTAACAACCCGAAGGTGCTCTTTTTAGGTCTCGCCTGACCCAGCGCATGCGCTGGTCTGGCGAGACTTTTAGTGAGGGCTCAAAAAATGCTACCATGGCCAGCCTAGAGCTACAGTGCATGTGCGCGGGCGTGCGCTTACGAGCAGAGACTCCATATGGCTTTCCTCGTCATGCTCATTAAGCGCATCGCTCGCCGCGCTTGATCGCGATCACTTTCACTTTCGCGGCCGCTTTGATGTTCACGGCCGCGTTACTTTTACGGCCGTGCGCCAGTATTAACAAGCATTGGCATAGCCAATAGGTCTCACTTTTGGGACCTTATAAGTGTTTAGCCATGCAACAGTTGCATAACTAAATACTTATAAGGTCCCAAAAGCGAGACCTATTGGCTATGCCAATGCTTGTTGTGGTAGTGTTGTCAAGCAGCCTTAGGCTTATCAAGGAGGAGTGTTGGACATTTGTTGCATACACTCTACTCAGTCAATAAATGATACATACACACTCGATAAGGAGATCCACACCAGTGAAGAAATAAAGACACCAAGAATGTAGTTATTGCGTAAGTACTTTTTAAAGTAGCAGTTTTGAAGAAAACGGGTAGGTAACTTGTATTGTCTCTAATGCGGTAATGTTATCCTATGGGAGAAAAACGCACATACTGCATACGGGTGCTTAGCAGCAACTTACAGTACCAATCTTATGGAGTTAAGGTAAGTATGGGGCAAGGTCCAAGGCAGCACCAACAGGTCACTTCGGTAGGCTCTGGGTGTCCGGGCGCAGAGGTGCTTTTCAGCGTCTGGTGCCCTGTTGGTTTCAATGGGAAATGGTCCTGGGGAAAAAAGGCTGCAAGCTGGGACTAGGGGTCCAATCAGGTTAAACCCACAGGTGAGCTCATCCTTGAGATGCTTGGTCATGTAGGGACACTTTTGGTCCACTTCTCAGGCTGTAGGGCTCGAGTGCAGTGGTGTCTTTAGGCATCAGGTCCGTGCTGAAGGACACTCGCGGTTGGGTGGGCCTGAACAAAGAGTCTGCAGGCGGCGACTAGAAGTCCAGTCTGGGCAAACCTAAGTTGGGGTTCGACTCTGGTGGGTCTCAGGACCTCATTGGCACCATTGTCCAACTTCGACTTGGGCTGGGGGGCACGGTTGCAGTGGGGCTTTACGGTGTCTGGTTTTCGTGGTCCTAAGTCCTCTTGGTTCTTCCTGGGTGCCTGCGCAGGGAAGTAGCTTTGCTACTCTACAGGAGATGTTGGTTGCTCCTTGAAGTGCTGGCAGTCCTCCCAGGCTTTTGGAGGCAGAGCCGCTGCAGGACGAGTCTTTGGTTCATTTGTCGGGGACAGCAGGTAGGCCAGCAGGGTTGGCGCCAAGTCGGTTGCTGCTCCTCAGGTCTTGCTCTTCGCAGCTCTTCGGTGTCCTAAGGTGGTCGGACTGTGCTTTTCTGGTGCCAGGGCTCCCCTAAATACCAGATTTGGTGTCATTAAGGGGTGTGAAGGGTGGTAGCCAATGGGCTACTTGCGCTTGGGGTCACTACACCTCCTACATGGCCACTTCCTATGGGAAGTGGGCATAACCCTGTCCCAGAGTTCCTAATTCTTCCTTCACCAAGATGGTGGAATGTTTCTAAAGGGGGGTGTAGGAAAGTGGGTGTTCGAGGCATGTGAGCTGCAGAGCTCACACTGTGCATTAGATCGCCATCTGGTGTTGGGCTCGGATGCTTGCACTTTGTTGTCTTCGAAGAAGTCTTTTGTAGTCATGTGATAGATGACTCCTCCTTTGGACAATAGTGCGCATGGGCATCGACTCCATCCTCAGATTGTTTTTTTCCGCCATCGGGTTCGGATGCAACTTTCGACACTCCGGTTAGAAACTTTACTTCTACTGTTTTTTCATACTTCAAAACGTCTATCGATATCAACATCTCAACGCGTCTCTTCTTCGATCCCCTTTCCAGCCGTCGACGAGGGCCATTGGGCCCATCGACGCTGTAAGGCCTACAGCTAATGGAAAGGACGCCCTTCCGGAAATGCCCCCAGTGTGGAGCAAAGTTCCCCCACAGTGACCATCACAAGGTCTGCAACCGGTGCCTCTCACCCGACCACAACGAGGCCACCTGCCCAGCTTGCGCCTCCTTCCGCTCGAAGAAAACCATTCGGGATCGTCGAGCTCGAAGACACGTTAAGGCGCAGCGGTCCGCTCCAGAACCTGTCGACATCTTCGAGGGCCCCGATGTCCCGGAGGAAGATTCCGAGGAACTAACCATCCTGTCGGAGGCAGAGAACTCAGACGGTTCCATCACTCCTGGGCAACGAGTGAGTACTCTGCCCCTGCCCCAATCCCCCCATCAAAACAGAAGGCACCGGTCAAGACTTCGCCTGCTGGCCCCAGTCGCGACCGAAAGCATGCTTTAGACGCCCCGCCTTCCGACTCGGCACCAAAGAAAAGACTAAAGCCTTCCAGTTCCTCGGCACCGACCAAGCCGCATATACCAGTTCCACCGGCACCTTCGGCGCCGAAGCCAAAGAAACACACAGCTCCGAAGTCCACCTCGGTCCCAAAACCCGCCTCCAAGCATGCAGATAAGTCGGCGTCGAAACCAAAGCTCCACGACACTGCCCCTAAGCCAAAGCTGTCGGAGCAGAGTGCCAAGCCGAAGGACTCTTCCACGCCTTCAAAGGCCAAAGAGCACACAAAGCACCCATCCCCGCGCTCGGAACCGAAAAAGTCTGCGCCGAAGCCAAATCTCCAGGAGGAGGAACTGTTTCAACCGGATCCTATCAATCCTAAACAACATAAACTTTATATTAACCCTAAAACTGGACATATCAAAACTGTGCCACGCCACAAGCCCGTCCCTGTCGAAAAGGACTCTGCTACTTCCCCTATGCCTCCTTCTTCCCCTGTCCTTCCACCTAACACCCCTCCTCTCTACCTCCCTGTTAGACCGCCTCAGCATGTAACATCTCCACCACATGACTATCAGGACGACCTAGGGGATGGTGGTGACCCTGATGACGTATTCCCAGACCCAGATGACCCACCACAGGACGATTGGGGCTACAATGATCCCATAGATCTTCCAGACCTCCCAAGCCCTCCACCATATCCCACAAAACCATCTCCTCCAGATGATACCATTGGTTTTGGGCAACTTATTCACAGGGCTGCTGTCTTTCATGGGGTACATATACACACCAACCCACCAGAGGAACATTTCCTCTTAGACACATTCGAACAGTCTCAAAGAACTGTACAAACATTGCCCATGCTTAAAGGAGTCATCAAACATGCTCCTGAAATATTTAAAGATCCTGTACGGGCCAGGATCCTTAACCCTAGGATAGACAAAAAATATAGACCTGCCCCTGATGACCCTGCCTACATCAAAGGCCAGCTCCCTCTCGACTCCTTGGTCGTCTCCAATGCTCGTAAACGGGCTAATTCTCAGACTTCAGGGGACGCTCCGCCCCCTGATAAGGAGTCAAAATTGTTGGATGCCTCTGGCAAACGAGTGGCTGCGCAGGCCACCAATCACTGGCGCATAGCTAACACCCAGGCACTGCTGGCAAGATATGTTAGGGCCCACTATGACCAGCAAGAAACCCTATTGCAACACCTACCTGACCAGTACAAGACGCAGGCAAATGATCTCATTCAGGAGGGCAAATTAATCTCCAATGCGTCCATTAAGTGTGCCCTTGATGCAGCCGACACCGCCGCTAGGTCTGTCAACACCAGCGTACTTATTAGAAGGCATGCCTGGCTACACATTTCAGGCTTCAAGCCAGAGGTTCAAACCACCATTTTAAACCAGCCGTTTAATCAGAACCAACTCTTTGGTCCGGCTGTAGACACGGCACTTGAAAAATGAAGGACACTGACACTGCCAAATCAATGGGAGCATTGCAGTCTCCACAACAACGTGGCTCCTTTCGCCGCTCCTTCTATAGAGGAGGCTCTAGGAACACCAACACAGACAATTCCTCTTCTTATAGAAACACCACCCAAACATCTCCCAATAGAGGATACTTTAGAGGTGGTTACCGAGGCAACAACAGTAAGGGCAGAGGCCGAGGTAGTACCAACACCCGTACCTCCCCCACTCCTAAACAGTGACTTCCCTCCACTTCCCCCGACCGTTCCACTCCTGTCGGGGACGACTAGCACAGTTCCTACCTGTCTGGAACTCCATTACAACACTCAGGTGGGTGAGACAAATTATCCAACATGGTTACTGCCTAGAACTTACAGCTGCCCCCCCCAACATACCACCCAAGCAGCGTCCAATGTCCGCAGACCATCTTATACTTTTAAAGCAAGAAGTTCTTTCCCTGCTTCAAAAGCACGCCATAGAGCCAGTCCCTCTACTACACCAGGGCACAGGGGTTTACTCCCTGTATTTCCTAATCCCCAAAAGGATGGGACTCTAAGGCCTATTCTAGACCTCAGACCCCTCAATCAGTACATACATTCGGATCATTTTCACATGATCACTCTCCAACAAGTGCTTCCCTTACTACAACAAGAAGACTTCCTTGCCACACTAGACCTCAAGGACGCCTACTTCCACATTCCCATACATCCTGCTCACAGGAAGTATCTAAGGTTCGTACTCAATTGACAGCACTACCAGTTCAAAGTACTTCCATTCGGAGTCACCACTGCTCCAAGAGTGTTTACCAAATGCCTTGCAGTAGTAGCAGCACACCTACGAAGACAGCAAATACATTTCTTCCCATACCTGGACGACTGGCTCATCAAAGCCAGATCATTCAACCAGTGTGTCCAACACACTCATCAGACTATACAAACACTACACAACTTGGGGTTCACAATCAACTACACCAAGTCGCACCTCCAACCATCCCATATACATCAATATCTGGGAGCCACAATAAACACTTCCACGGCTCTAGCTTATCCCAGCCCAGCCAGGATAGCCAGTATACAAACCCTCATCACCAGGTTTCAAATACAACACTCTCTCCCAGCCAGAGTGTTCATGCAACTAATCGGCATGATGGCATCTTGCATTTTCATCGTCCCTCATGCAAAACTTCAAATGCGTCCCCTACAAGAGTGTCTAGCGCACCAATGGAACCAGGCTCACGGACAACTTACAGATCTGGTGTTGGTGGACAGCCGCACACATCGCTCTCTGCAGTGGTGGAACACAAAACATTTGTCCAAAGGGCGGCCGTTCCTAGAGCCTGTTCCACAAATAGTACTGACAACGGACGCATCACTCACAGGATGGGGAGCACACCTGTTGGATCATACAACACAAGGCAAGTGGACCATTCAACAAAAGCTGCTCCACATCAATCATCTGGAGTTACTAGCTATATTCCTAGCTCTCAAATCCTTTCAACTCCACGTACAAAACAAGGCTGTCCTGATCCAAACAGACAACATCACAGCCATGTACTACATACAAAAACAGGGGGGGGACACACTCTCCACAACTATCCCAGCTGGCACAGGACATCTGGAGGTGGGCCATTCCACAAAACATATACCTTCTAGCAGAACACCTACCAGGAGTTCACAATCAGATTGCCGATCTGTTAAGTCGACAGACACAACAGATTCACGAATGGGAACTACATCCACAAGTTCTTCTACCTTTTTTTCCAGATGTGGGGACAGCCAGACATAGATCTGTTCGCCACACACCAAAACGCAAAATGCCCAACCTTCGCCGCCAGGTTTCCACACCCGCAGTCCAAGGGCAATGCGATATGGATGAACTGGTCCGGCAGATTTGCGTACGCTTTTCCACCACTCCCACTCATTCCACTTGTGGTACGCAAGCTCCGACAACAGTCTCTAAAAATGATCCTAGTAGCTCCCACATCGGCACGCCAACCGTGGTTCTCCACACTGCTGGAACTATCAGTAGTCCCATATCAAAAACTACACCTCTCCCCATCAATGCTAACGCAGAGCCATGGAGAGATAAGGCACCCAGATCCATCACAACTGAACCTTGCGATCTGGCTCCTGAAGTCCTAGAATTCGGTTACCTTAACCTACCGCCAGACTGTATGGACATTATTAAAGAGGCTAGACGCCCTACTACCAGAGCTTGTTATGCAGCAAAATGGAAAAGATTCGCTATCTACTGCACTAACAATAATATCCAGCCATTACAGGCCTCCACGCAAAACATCATTTGCTACTTACTACATTTGCAAAGATGTAATCTTGCATATTCATCCATACGTCTGCATCTAGCAGCCCTTGCTGCTTACCTACAGAACAGGCAACACTTATCACTCTTTAGAGTCCCAGCCATTAAAGCCTTTATGGAAGGCCTTAAACGGGTCATACCTCCCAGATTACCACCTTCCCCAGTGTGGAATCTTAACATAGTACTTACTAGGCTCATGGGACCACCATTTGAACCCCTGCATAAATGTTAACTTCAATTCCTCACATGGAAAGTCGCATTCCTCATTGCAATCACCTCTCTCAGAAGAGTAAGTGAGAACCAGGCTTTAACTATACAGGAGCCTTTCTTACAAATACATCATAAAATAGTTCTCAGAACAAATCCAAAATTCCTTCCTAAAGTAATTTCGCCTTTCCACCTTAACCAATCTGTAGAACTACCCGTGTTTTTTCAAAACACAGATTCTGTAGCAGAAAGAGCTCTCCACACTCTAGATGTCAAAAGAGCTCTAATGTATTACATTGACAGAACCAAGTCATTTCGCAAAACAATTGTTTGTAGCTTTCTCTCCACCACATAAAGGCAACCCCATCTCAAAAGCTGGAATTGCAAGGTGGATCGTTAAATGTATCCAAATATGCTACCAAAAAGCCAAACGCACATTATCAATTTCCCCTAGAGCGCATTCAACACGCAAACTAGGGGCTTCCATGGCATTCTTAGGGAACATCCCCCTAGAAGACATATGTAAGGCAGCCACATGGTCTACAACACACACCTTCACTAAACACTATTGTGTTGATGTGCAAGCCAAGCAACAAGCTTCTGTGGGCCAAGCTGTCCTTAGAACACTTTTTCAAACTACTGCAACACATACAGGTGACCACCGCTAGGGGAGATACTGCTGTACAGTCTATGCACAGTGTGAGCTCTGCAGCTCACATGCCTCGAGCGAAAAATGCTACTTACCAGTATGCATCTGTTCTTGGCATGTACAGCTGCAGATCCTCACACGCCCACCCACCTCCCCGGGACCTGTATGTGTTCCAGTCCTATCTTATTTAGATATATACACATGGACATCCTTTTCCTTTTCTACTAACTCCATCACTCCCCATTATGGCGAAAAACAATCTGAGGATGGAGTCGATGCCCATGCGCACTATTGTCCAAAGGAGGAGTCACCTATCACATGACTACAAAAGACTTCTTCGAAGACAACAAAGTGCAAGCATCCGAGCCCAACACCAGATGGCGATCTAATGCACAGTGTGAGGATCTGCAGCTGTACATGCCAAGAACAGATGCATACTGGTAAGTAGCATTTTCCTCCTGTTGCAGTAACCCCCCCACTTTTTGCCTGATAACTGATGCACTTTTCCTTGGTGTGCCCTGGGTCCCTGCCAATCAGGTACCCAGGGCCTGTGTTCCTTCCCTAAAACTGCATTACAGCCTAAACCCAATTGGCCTCTCTGGCCACAGGTAAGCCCCTGGTAAATGGTACCCAGGGCACTGTGACCAGAGAAGGCCTCTAAGGGCTGCAGCACTTATTGTGCCACCCTTGGAGGCCCTGTACCCTGACACACACACACTGCCATTGCAGGCTGAGTGTCTTGGTGCAGAACAAAACAGAGTCGACATGGCACACATCCCTGTGTGCCATGCCCACAAACACACTGCCCTGGCATACCTTAGTCACCCCTCTAGCTGGGTGCCCTATGCCAGTGGTGAGGGTACAGGTGCATGAGCCCTGTGCCCCTACAGTACCCAGGTCCATTCCTGGGCACTGTAAGTGCAGTGCTGCCATTCCGAGTATATGGTGCTGGGAGGTCGTCAGCACGAACTCCACAGCACCATGATGGCTGCACTGAAGACTGAGAAGTTTGGTATCAAACTTTCAGTACAGTAAACCCACACTGATGCCAGTGTGGGATTTACTGTAAAATGCACGACAGAGGGCAACTTAGAGTTGCCCCCTGAACCTAACCTACAATCCACGTCTTGTCTGAGGGGCTGCCTAGGCTGTCACACAGCAGACATGTTGCTGGACCCCTGGTTAGAGAGCCATCCGCTCTCCCGGGCCTGCAACAATGAACGTCCTGGGCGAGGTGCTAGGCCTCCTCCCCCAGGATGGGCAGGGGGAAGCTTCAAAGGCATTCCGCCTTTGTGAGCTTCCCCAGACCACTTGCTGTACTCAGCAACTGGTCCCCACCGGTTCTCGCCCCATCCTGGCGGGAAACACCAAGGGAGGAAATGGGGTGTGCCAGCCTCTGCCAACCCCACCCCTCAGGTGGGGGAGGCGAGGTGAAGCACATCTCTGGGCTCTCGCCATCTTGAAGATGGGGAGCCCTGCCCAATCAGGACTAGGCTCCTGCCCCCCTCCCACAGGAGAGTGGCAGGATAGGGGGTGTACCCACCCCAGGGCAGGGACCCATTGGTCCCTGCCCTTTACCTACCTGTAACGCCCCTAAATCTAGTATTTAGGGGCACCCTGAACCTTCCTTCCTTAGATCCAGCAACAAGAAGAAAAGGAAGGACGAGAAGCTGTGCAGAGCTAACAAGAGGACGACGCCCACTGACTTGGCCCCAGCCCTACAGGCCTGTCTCCCCTCTAACCTGCTCCTGCAAAACCCCGGCGTGTCCAGCGGCCAGCAACCTCAAAAACCCCGGAGGACCTGCCTGCCTTCACTTTCCAAGCTGTTTCTCCCGTGAACACCGGACGTGTTTGAACTGCAGCTTCTGGTGTCAGCCAGAGACCGCGAATCCCGCACACTCTGCACCCGCTGACCCCGGCCCGAGCTAGAGTGAACAAATACCCTGAGGAGGTCCCCCCGGCGATCCTGACCCGAGATCCGGCGACCCCTGGCCTGCCTCAAGCCTCCTGACGACGCCTGCAGCCTCAATCCAGAGTACCCCCCCTACCGCGACCAGAGCGGTAAGAAATTCCGACGTCCCAAGGCACCCCTGCACCCGACGCCCCATGGCCTTGTGTGCCCAACCCAGCGGTGCCTAACCAACCCTCTACATCCCAACTTACCCCTCGAAGTGGTGGTAGCTCCTGGAAGGTCCGCGTCCCCGAGCCTGCAGTGTTTCTTTGTCCCGGAGAATCTCCATTGAAATCAACAGGACACCCGACCTCAAAACAGCACTCTGCACCCGGCCGCCCTAGGGCCGCTGAGGGTGCCCCTTTGGTGCGAACTTGGTCCCCAACGTGCCCTGAGCTTAACCCTAGGAGCTTTGCTCCCACAACCCCGTGGCCTGCTTGCCAGCCGCCACCAACCGGAGTCCCCCTATCCTCCATAGGATAACATTGGGCCTCAACACTCTGCACCCGGCCGCTCTAGTGCCGCTGAGGGTGCAACAACAGTGCATCACTGACCCTGGGAGACCCCGAGTCTAACCCCAGAACCCTAACTCAAAAGACAGATTACTTACCTCGAAACCGATAACTCATTTTTCCTCATAGGATAACATGGACACTTTTTCTTCCAAAAAGTTTCTAAGTGTCGACTTTTGAAAACTAAGAATATTCCTTAAAAATCGCACAAATAACCTAACCAAATTTTCTCAACTGTTTGCAGGAAAGGTCCCAGTGCCGAACCTAGGTGTCCAGCACTGAGTAACAAAAGTCATTAAAAAGTAACTTACCTGTGAATTGAATTTCCTTCCATAGGATAACATTGGTGGTTCTTTGTGAAAAAGTTTCTAAGTGTCAACTTTTGAAATACAAGAATATTCTTTAAAAATCGTACAAACTACAACAACGTAATTACTTACCTGTTTTAAGTAAATGTCCCAGTGCTGAATCTAGGAGTCCAGCACTGGATTACAAAAGTAACGTTAAAGTAACTTACCGGCTAATTGAATTTCCTTCCATAGGGTAACATTGACTGGTTTCACTTGGAAATTCTTCTAAGTGTCGAGTTTTGAGACTTTAAAATATTCACCTAAAATCAGCCGAATTACGAAAACGAATTTACTCACCTGTTATCAGGAGAGATCCCAGTGCTGTACTTTGGTGCCCAGCACTGACCCTGAAAAGTAATCATAACTGTACTTACCGGTAACTCGAATTTCCTTCCATAGGATAACATTGCCTGGTTTTTGCTGAAAAAGTTTCTAAGTGTCGATTTTGCAAACTTACAAATATTCGTTAAAAATCGCCTGTATAACAAAAACACATTCTTCCAACTGTTTACAGGAGATGCACCAGTGCTGGATCCAGGATCCAACACTGAGTTAGAAAAAGTAACAATAACCCCACTTACCTGCAAAGGGAATTTCCTTCCATAGGATAACATTGGTGATTCTATGTGAAAAAGTTTCTAAGTGTCAACTTTTAAAATGCAATAATATTCCTTAAAAATCACAACTGTAACCAAAACGCTTTTACTCAACTGTTTACAGGAGATGTCCCAGGACTGAATCTAGGATCCAGTCCTGTGGTAAGAAAAGTAATCCAAAAAGTAATCAATTGCATTTAACTAGAAATTCCCATTGAGCTGAATGTATAATTGTTTAAAATTGTGTTGCCTATTGCAACAACTGTAACTATTGCATTCAAAAGTCTATTGCCTATTGAAAGTATTTACCTAAAGCATCTCAATCTGAGAAAGTATATTTTGATACCTATTGTTGGTTCTAAAATAAAACAAGCATATATTTTTATATACAAACCATTGGCCTAGAGTTCAGTTCTTGAGTGTGTTGCTTCATTTGCTGACTGTGTGTGTACAACAAATGCTTTACACTGTCCTCTGATACTGCCTTACTGCTCGACCAAGCTACCACTTTAGAGAGTAAGGTTATATCTAACTTTAGCCTCTGCCAAACCTCTGGGGACTGTGGACTCTGTGCACACTGAACCTTACTTTGGTTCAGTATATACAGAGCCACTTTCTTACAGGGGGCACATCAAGCAGTTCACCGTAGGGGTGAGACTGGCCTTTAAGTGCACCCTGCCCCCCTGCATATCTAATTTCCCATTTGTCCTGGTGCCAAATGGGCCAGGGCAGGGGGTTGTTATTTCCCCAATCTGTGGAAGTCATGGTCACACGTCAAAGGCGTCAGAGGCCTTTGAAGCCTTCTGTCTTGATATGCTGATTACATAGCCATCCTGCTTGGATGAGTTGACAACACCGGCCAGAGTAGGCATTGTTTCTGCCCTCCGAGAGCATAGGCTCTCACCTGCAGGGGGTCAGAAACCTGTCTGTGGTGGAAGGCTGGTCTACACCAGTCAGCCAGGCTGGTAGGTTTTCAGGGGGCACCTCTAAGGTGCCCTCTGGGTGCCTGTATTAATAAATCCACCACTGTAATCAGTGTGGGTTTCTCTGATAGACATTTAGCCGCAGATTCCTTACCTTTGAACTTTCAGCAGTCAGGCTGGATCCAGAGATTTCTTAGCAGTACCCCTGCGCGCCGGTAGGTGGCATCAGTCGACTGCGCGTGACGGCGGCGTTCGTCATCATCGCGACGTCCGCATCGTCAATACAACCGCCACTCTGGCGCGCTGACGTCCGTTCTTTTCTTTCTGCGCCAGCCAGCGCCGATACAATGAAGAGCGCTATCCCCTGTCATTTTTTGACACTTTTTTCAACTTTTTGTAGACTTCTTTTAGTGTGTAGGAATGTCAAGCCGTGTGACGCCTGTCACCGCACCATGTCGATCACAGACCCCCGCTTAGTGTCTTTGGTGCCTGGAGCACGACCACAACACGGTCATGCTCCGTCTGCCGGGCCATGGCGCTGATGGCTTTGAGGGAGCGGTCCCTAAAGCTGCTCGCGGCCCGCCGTCCGACACCGCTGAGGTCGCCTCGTCTGTCTCGAGGAAGGTCGAGCATTGCTCTGGTGAGTCGAAGTCAGGTAAGAGGCACCACAAAAAACACAAGAACTCGAAGCGTGCTTCAACTTCACCCCGCCAGTCTCGTGACGCGGCAGAGGATCCTCAGCGTTCGAGGTCCCTCAGCGTTCGAGGTCCCTCACCGTGGAGCGGGTGCCTGGGTCAGCTCCGCGTTTCCCTGTATTGCCTGCTCCGGGAGCGACCCCCGCCCAGCTTAAGGAATTCTATGACGCCATGTGCGCCATATTTGTGCTGCCTGAACCTGCCGGCACGCCTTGGGCCCTGCAGGCTCGGATGATGGAGGGGTCCCCGTGGGTCCTCCGGCTCCAGCACCACGGCCTCAGATTGGACCTGTTCCCGTGTCCGGACCGGCGCCGGTCGCACCTCCACAGCGACCTTCCCCGGTGTCACGTCCGACACAAAGGTCCTCGCCGGCGGCGCCTCCGTGATCCTCATTCCAGACGATACAGAGCCGGTCGGGCGTCCTCCGACACAGACTGCCGCCGATGGAGCCATACGGCCCCATGCCGTTCAACCTGCCCTATTCTGACGGGTAAGGGATGGTTGAAGAGGATTGGGAGAGGGAGCAGGATCTCTTAGAAATTCCGCACCCACAAGATATGGACAGGTACGAGGGACTGGGTGATACCAGTGGTTTGGACACCTCCCCAGACTCTGGTATGCTGTCTCCACCTACCCTGGCTATGGAGGAGGGGGCATCATTTGCTATGGTGGTGCGTAGATCTGCGGAGGTTCTGGACCTGCAGCTCCCTACGGTGGCGGTCAAGAGTAACGTCTTGACAGAGGTCCTGCAGCCTGGGGTCTCCAGCTCGGAACCCTTACTGCCCTTTAATTTGGCTTAAATGGATGTCCTTCTGGGCACCTGGTCCAAACCTTATACAGGGGCTCTGAATAGGACAATTGCCCTCCGCCATTGCCCTGCACCAGGCGACCCAGTTTTCTTCACTGCCGACCCCACAAAGCTTGGTGGTCCAGGCTTCCACTTCCTGTTGAGCATTCCCTTCCGCACCCATGGACATGGAATCCAAGAGACTGGAGGGTTTTGGAAAGAGAATTTTGCTATTGCGGTTGGTGAACACACTGTGCCTTTTGGGCCGTTATTCGATCTGGGACACGGTTGCGCAAGTGCTGCCTATGGTCTCGAAGGAGGACTGGGCTCTACTCTCCCAAGCTATTTCAGACGGGAGAGATGCAGCGAAGTTCGCCATCAGATGTGGCTTGGACACGACAGACTCGCTGGGTAGAGTGATTTCCATGACTTTGGCTGTTCGTCACCAAGCCTGGATTTAGCACATCTGGTTTTTCGGGGGATGTCCAAGGTGACCTCATGGACATGCCCCTCAATGGCTCCCGTTTCTTCGTAGACAAAGCAGATGCTGCCCTTGAGCGTTTCAAGGACTCACGGGCCACGGCCAAGTCCTTGGGCCTCACCACAACTCCCTGGCTGGTGTCTGCTTTTCGCTACTTTCGTGGCTACAGAAGGGGCTACCAACCACGCCAACCCTGTTCCAGCCAGAGGGCCCCGCAAGCTTAGCAGCCTCTGCGGTGCCGTGGGCGCAGTTCACCCCAACCCCGTGTGTTGGAAGGCCAGAAGCCAAGCCACGGCCCCCTCCTCCACTGCAAAACCTTCCCAGTCCGATTTCACAGGATCATTTACAGCCAGTCAGTGGCAGAGTACGCCATCATCTCCATCACTGGCCAAACATCACATCGGACAGGTGGGTGTTGCAAATAGTCCGAAGGGGCTACTCCCTCCCCTTCAAGACTATTCCTCCATCTATGCCTCCAGTGTACGATCAGCTGACTGAGGATCACCTTCCTCTGCTCCGCGAGGAAGTCAAGACACACTTGACCAAGGGAGCTGTAGAGAGGGTTCCCGGTCCAGAAATAGTCTGTGGTTATTCCTGCTATTTTCTGGTCCCCAAGAAGGGCGGAGGCCTTCGTCCTATCCTCAACCTCAGAACCCTCAACTACTTCCTCAAAAAAGAGAAGTTCAAGATGCTAACCCCAGCTCAGGTCATGTCTGCCCTGGACCCGGGAGACTGGTTGGTAGCGCTGAACTTGCAGGATGCCTATCTTCATATTCCCGTCCTGCCTGCGGTTTACGGTGGGCCACAAGCACTTTCAATTTGCAGTGCTCCCCTTTGGCCTTACCAGCGCCCCTCGGGTGTTCACAAAGGTGATGGCGGTAATCGCAGCCCATCTACTGAGATCAGGGGTTCCAGTCTTCCCCTATCTCAATGACTGGTTGTTGAAGGCGGGTTCATCCCAAACAGTTGTCTCCCACCGCCACACTACAGAGAACCTCCTGCATTCGCTGGGGTTCACTATCAATGTGCCGAAGTCACACCTGACCCCCTCTCAGATTATCCCTTTCATTGGAGCAGTTCTGGGCATGGTGCAGTTTCGGGCTTATCCTCTTGAACGGCAAGTCCAGGATATCCAGGCTGTGATACCGATGTTTCAGCCTCTATCCTGGATTTTGGTGAGAATGACTCTGAGGCTGTTTGGCCTCATGGCCTCTTGCATCCTGCTAGTGAACCATGCACAGTGGCACATGCGGGCTCTGCAGTGGGACCTGAAGTTCCAATGGGCACAGCATCGAGGAAATCTCACCGACCTGGTTCAGATTTCGGAGGGCACTGCAAAAGACCTCCAGTGGTTGCTAACAGACCGCAATTTGATCAAGGGCAGACCCCTCTCCCTTCCTCACCCTGATCTCACAGTAGTGACGGACGTGTCCCTTCTGGGATGGGGCGGCCATCTGGGGAACGTGGAGATCTGAGGACTCTGGTCTCCGGCGGAGGCTTGGCTCCATATAAATCTATTGGAGCGTAGAGCGATCCGGCTGGCACTAAAAGCCTTCTTGCTGTCCATCAAGGGTAGACTAGTTAAAGTGTTCACAGACAACATGACCGCCATGTGGTACTGCAGCAAGCAAGGCAGAGTGGGGTTGTGGACCCTGCGGCAAGAGGCTCTGCGTCTCTAGACTTGGCTGGAACAACAGGGCATTTCCCTGGTGGTTCAACACCTGGCCAGTTCTCTTAACCCCAGGACTGACTAGCTCAGCGAAGGTGCCTTGCGGATCACGAGTGGTGTCTCCATCCAGAGGTGGCGCAAGGTCTTTCTTTGGTGGGGAGAGCCTTGGTTAGATCTGTTCTCCTCCGAAGAGAACACGCAATGTCAGCAGTTCTGCGCATTGGAGCTTCCAAGGCGGCTATCGCTCGGCTACGCTTTTCGTTGCGAGTGGATTTTAGGCCTCCTATATGCCTTTAAGCTCATACCACTCCTGCCCAGAGTGCTCAAGAAGATCCGGAGCGACCGGACTCAAGCCATTCTGGTGGCTCCGGACTGGGCATGTAGAGTTTGGTATCCCTAACTTCTAGACATGAGCATTGATCCTCCGATCAGTTTGCCCCTTCGAGAGGATCTTCTTCTGTCGCAGCAGCAGGAGAGGGTTCTCCACCCGAACCTGTCCACTCTCTGCCTCCATGCGTGGAGATTGAGCGGTGACAGTTGACAGATTTTGACCTTCCTCCCGAAGTCTGCGAAGTTATTATGGCAGCCAGGCGTCCCTCTACGAAATTGGTCTACGCCTGCCGATGGAACAATTTTGGAAATATTGTACAGAAAGGTCTATTGACCCCTTGTCTGCCTCCCTGGCGGATAACCTCCAGTTTATCCTTTCATTGGCACAGCGGGGCTCTGCCTTGGGCACTTTGAAGGGCTACCTTTCAGCCCTCTCTGCTTTTCTTCGGCTTCCAGATCAGCCTTCACTTTTTAAGCCCCCTCTGGTGCAGAGGTTTCTGAAGGGGTTAACCTATTTGTTTCCCCCTTCCCATTTTATTATGCCACAATGGGACCTTAACTTGGTCCTCACCTTCTTAATGTGTGCACCGTTTGAGCCGATTCACAACTGCCCTCTACGGTTGCTCACCATCAAAACTGCATTCTTGGTGGCAATTATCACTGCTAGGAGGGTGAGCGAACTTCAGGCACTGTCATGACAGCCTCCTTACCTGACAGTTTTTTGGGAAAAAGTGGCACTCTGTACTAGGGCGTCCTTTCTCCCCAAGGTTGTAACTCCTTTTCATCTGGGGCAGTCAGTTACTTTGCCCACTTTCTATGCACCTCCGCATCCTTCTAAGGAAGAGGAGCGTCTCCACCGTCTGGGCCCAAAAAGAGTGTTCTCGTTCTACCTTGATCGTACTAAAGGGTTCCGGATGGATGACCAGCTCTTTATAGGATACGTGGGAGCAAAGAAGGGGCGAGCTGTTCAAAAGAGGACCATCTCTCGTTGGGTCATCCTCTGTATAAAAATCTGTTACGCCTTGGCAAAGAAGCAGCCTCCTGAAGGCCTTGGGGCCCATTCCAAACAGGGCAAAGGCAGCCACCACAGCCCTCCAGCATGAGGTTCCGATTGCTGATATATGCCAATCTGCCACGTGGGCGTCTCTGCACACGTTTACCAGACACTATTGCCTGGATTCTCAAGTTCACAGGGAGGGCCTGTTTGGCCGCTCTGTTCTGCAGGATTTTCTGGTCTAGAACTTTTCCGCAGTCCCTCCTCCGAGGAAGGTATTGCTTGGGTATCTTTTCAAAAGTAAGGAATCCGCAGCTAGATGTCTCTATCAGATGGACAAGTTACTTATCTTCGGTAACGCCTTATCTGGTAGAGACATGATCTAGCTGCAGATTCCTTACTGATCCTCCCTGCACTGTGGAATTGTTTTTAGTGTCAGATGTTACCCTTCAGAGCCAAGCTGTTCTTGTTAACACACACCATGGTCAGTCACTTCATCATGGCTCTTCGCTTCTGGCGTGGAAAGTTATTCGGTCAGCGTGCCAGAGTGGCGGTTGTATTGATGATGCGGACGTCGTGACGATGATTAACACGACGCTGACGACATCACTCGGAGTCGACCGACGCCACCTAACGGTGCGCAAGAGTAATGCTAAGAAAAATCTTCCGGATCCAGCCTGATGCCTGGAAGTTCAAAGGTAAGTAATCTGCGGCTACCAGATACAGCGTTACCGAAGGTAAGTAACTTGTCCATTAATGCAAGGTATTTGATACCAAACACCAAAAGTTTCAGTGAAGCAGTCATGTAGCTGGGGAGCTCGTTTTTACCAGTGTCCAGCACGTACTTAAAATGGCTTCCCTGTTCACTTGTGATATCTAAGAATTGAGTTCGTAATCACAAGGGCATATTTGCTCATGCAGATGTGCCCACAGATGTAGTATAGTGCACCTTGCCTTAGGACTGTAAACCCTGTTGTAGGGTGGCTTACCTATACTGCATGCAGTGTCTGCAGGCTTGGCACACAAAGGACTGTGTGCCATGTCATGTTTTCACTTTCTCTGCACCATGGCACACAGCCTGCAATGGCAGTTTGCATGTTGATGCTGAGGGGCCTCTTAGGGTGCGCAAAAGGGTGGCACAAAATACATGCTGCATCCCTTAGAGACCCTCTTTAGCTACTCTGCCCTAGGTACTAGTGGTACCATTTACTAGGGACTGAGAGGAGGTGTAAACTTATTGCCAAATGAGGAGCAATTGTAAAGTATAAGGAAAGAGACCTGGCACTGGGGACCTGGATAGTAGGACCCCAGTGCATTCTTGTCAGAATTGCATCAGATACCAGTCAAAAAGTGGGGGTGACCATGTCAAAAAGGGGCACTTTTCTACAGTTATTTTTACCGAAACCAAGGGTGGAGGTGTATATGTAAAGAAGGGAAAAAAGTAGACTAGGATTTTCTGGTCTTAATAATTGGTAAGATAGAGTCCCAGGGCAAGACTGTTGATTTTACTAATGATTGACTTGTATTTTCTCACCCAACAAAATGTTTCAGGCATTGAGGAGTTTCAAACTTGTCATCTCTGTGGATCCAAAGTATCATCCGAAAATCATTGGACGTAAGGGAGCTGTGATCACCCAGATTCGCACAGATCATGAAGTCAACATCCAGTTTCCTGATAAAAACGATGAGAACCAGGTGAGGATTCAAGAAGGGGATAGATTGATTCTTGGGGTGAGTAAATCGCGCACACACAAACGTATGTTCGAGGAATGTATGCTGTAGATACACATGTCTTGCATACTCCTACCATCTAGTGTTGGGTACGGATGTTTGCAAGTTGTTTTTCTTCGAAGAAGTCTTTCCCAGTTACGAGGTAAGGTGACTCCTCCTTTCGGTGATAGTGTGCATGGGCATCGACTCCATTGTTAAATTGTTTTCTTACCGTTCGGACGTGTATTGCTGCGCTCCAGTTCGAAATCATTCTTTAGGTTCACCCTCGGTGGTCAATCCACTTTACCCTCGACGGTATTGTTATTGTACGTGTTTCACTATTCTCCACATATTGATTCGATTGGGAAACTCCATCTTCGGTCAAAAACATTGTGGGCGGCCTTCGTGCCTAACCACGTCAGTCCAGCCTTCTGCCGATGGAATGCGTTTCAATTTTGGCCTCGGTGCCACTCCAAGTACCCTCGCATCGACCTACATAAAGTCTTCAACTTGTGCCTCTGACCGGAGCACAAGGAACAAGATTGTGAGGCTTTTCGGTCGTTCCGATCGAAAACGACTCTTCAGGATCGTCTGGCTCGACGACGAGAAATGCAACTCCAAAGCATACAGCATACTCCAGATATCTTCGGAGAAGAATCCGAACAGGAAGAAGCGACAGTGGCCGAAAAAGAGGGGGCCTTCTCTGTCCCAGAAGCGGATTTCAAGCTGGAAATCAAATTGAAATCCGAAGACGTTCCAGTGGGACAGGGTGTCGTGAGTAATAAAGCCCCTTTACCCCATAAACTCTCTTCCACCAAACATAAGGCTTCGGCACCACCTCTGCCTTCGGGCCCTGGTCGGCACCGAGACAATGTTTCAGACGCCTGCCCTCGGGCCCAGCACCGAAACAAACGGTCAAGCCTTCTGGCTCGGGATAGAGTCGATACAGATCGACTTCGGATCCGAATACTTCTGCTCCAAAAGACAAGTCTGGTTCGGAACCAAAACATTCCGCTTCGAAGGACAAGTCCAGTTCGACACCGATACTTTCAGCGTCAAAATCCAAAGATCTTCTAAAGCCCCCAGAACCAATCCTAAACGTTATGATGGAAAGATTAGACCCTAAACAGAAAAGGCTATACATTAATCCAGATACTGGACACATTTCAGCTAAAACACCTTCCAAAAGGAAAATCAGTTCAGAGCACACTAGTTGCAAGATTCTTCTCAAAAAGGACATGGCTAAAACGTCCTGACACATTGGGGTACCAAGATCGTCCCCACTCGACTGGGATGGCTCCATCGTCTGTGGGCCATCCTGGGGATGGAAAAGATCTCCCTCTCCTTGACCAACCCGGGGGCTTCCTTCCAGGATTTATGGGCGCCTTTTCTCACACTACTGACTTCGGAATTTACGGAGCTTACCTGCCCCAAATATCTACGACTCCTGAGACTAGCAGACCCCCCTACGCAGACAACCCCTAGTATGTCCGCCGCATAGTAGGCCTTAGAAGGTCCCTTTTCAGATCATGGTTTGTCCCCTTTGTAAATGGGAGTAATTATTTTCAGGGAGGAGGTGGGGGTGGGTGGGGGGGTGTTCCTTTTTTCGTTTATATTGTTTATGACAGCCGAATTAAGCAATACAAATTCCGGGTTGCATCCCGATGACTGTGGAGCACACTGGCTTGTTAGTGTTCCGGTTTTTCTAAAATCAATAAAGAAATTTAAACAAAAAAAAAGGACATGGCTACAAGTCCTATTCACCCTATTTTGCCATCCCCGCCACCTCCACCACCATTACCACAACTGCCAGGCTCAGATCCACTACACAACACCTCAGGGGTCTCCTCATACACAGCCTGATTTACAGGATGATGAAGATGACAATGGCCATTTGTCAGCAGAGCCATGGGATGACTAATATTGATCCACCCATGGATAATTACCCAGATTTATATCCTGCAAAGCCATCACCTCCAGATGATAATGTAGCTTATCGAGAGCTAATTTCAAGGGCAGCAGCCTATAATGGAGTTGCATTACATAAAGCGTCTTTGGATGAAGACTGTTTATTTGCGACACTAGGGTCTTCACATAGGACTAGTCAGAGTCTACCCATGTTAAAGGGAATGATGAGACATGCAGATGAGATATTGAAGGACCCGGTTTGTGCCCGCATTTTAACACCTAGGGGTTGACAAAAAATATAAACCCCCCCACCATCTGATCCCATTTTTATTAAAGGACAGCTATCCTCAGACTCACTGGTAGTCTCTAATGCTCGTAATAGAGCAAACTCACAAACCTCTGCAGATGCACCGCACCCAAAGAGTCTAAATTGATCGATGCGTCTGGTAAGAGTGGCAGCTCAAGCCGCTAACTTCTGGTGCATTGCTAACACGCAGGGTTTGCTAGCTAGATATGACAGGGCACACTGGGACGAGATGGAGAGTCTGCTTCAACACCTCCGAGAAGAGCAGAAACAAAAAGCACAAGAGTTGGTTCAAGAAGGCAAACTTGTATCTAATTCCTCCATTTGATGTGCTTAAGATGCAGCTGACACTGCAGCGAGGGGAGTTACCACCAGCATTCTCCTGCGTCGACATGCTTGGCTTAGAATTTCAGGTTTTAAACATGAGGTCCAGCAGTCTATTTTAAATACCCCTTTTGACAAGCAGCATCTTTTCGGACCCCAAGGAGATGAGGCCTTAGAAAAGATAAAAAAAGACAGACATGGCAAAATCCATGGGAGCGCTTCAATCCCCATCAAACAGACTCCTTTCGCCGCTCATTTTATAGGAGAGGGTCCAAAAGCACATCCTCAGACCCTAACGCTTCCTCATATAAACCTAACAAACGACGCTCTTCCTCTAGAGGCTTCTATAGAGGAGGGTATAGAGGAAACCACTTCAAATGTAGGGGTAAGAGCACGCCAGCATGTAACTCCCCTTCCCCAAATAAACAGTGACTTGTCCACACTTCCCCCCCGATCATTTAACACCTGTCGGGGGAAGACTTCAACATTTTCTCCCCATTTGGCAATGCATTACATCAGACAAATGGGTGCTAGACATTATCCAACATGGTTATTGCCTGGAGCTCACCAGCAATCCTCCCAGGATTCCACCTCTGTAAGAAACTGGCTCTATATATACTACACCAAAATGAGGTATAGTGTGTATAGGGTCCAGGTGACTCCAAAGGTAGGCAGATGTTAAAGTTAGATAGAACCTTACTCTCTACTTGTGGTAGCTTGGTCGAGCAGTAAGGCAGTATCAGAGGACAGTATCTGAAAGAAACATTAGTAGTGATAGATTCCTTACCTTAGAATATCCCCAGGTGTCAGACTGGATCCGGAAAGTTTGTCAGCAGTACCCCTGTGCGTCGGTAGGTGGCGTCGTGCGGCTCTGCGTCGGTCGTTGGCGTCGTGGTCGCCGAGATGACGTCGCGGGCGCTACTTAGACGCCGCCCACGCGCGCTGACGTCAGTTCTTTATTTTTCCGCGCCAGCAAGCGCAGATCCGGAGAGGGCGGTACCCCAGTCAATTTTTGACTGAGTTTTTGGAGATTTTTGTCTCAGCTTTTTGAGTCGATCCACTCCTGGTGCAGCAGGGATGCCCGGGTTTAAATCTTGCGAGGACTGTCATCGCATGATGTCGGTGACGGACCCGCACCGCGTGTGTCTCTTCTGCCTGGGGTGCGACCCCAAGTCGTGCCCCGAATGCTGAGCCATGGCGCCGAAAACTTTGCGGGAGCGGTCCTGAAAGTTGCTGGAAGCCCGGCAGTCGGCTCCACGCCGTGAGAGGTCCCGGTCCAGAGGGAGGTCGAGGGACCGGTCGCGGAGCCGTCCTCATCGGAAGTCATCCGAATCGAAGTCTTCGCACTCGGAATCTGAAAGAGACACGTTAGTGATAGATTCCTTACCTTAGAATATCCCCAGGCGTCAGGCTGGATCCGGAAAGTTTTGCGTAGCAGTACCCTTGCGCGTCGGTAGGTGGCGTCGTGCGGCTCCGCGTCCGTCGTCGGCGTCGTGATCGCCGGGATGACGTCGCGGGCAGTACTTAGACGCCGCCCCTGCGCGCTGACGTCAGTTCTTCTTTTTCCGCGCCAGTAAGCGCAGATCCGGGAAGAGCAGTGCCCTGGTCAATTTTTGACCATACTTTTTGGTGATTTTTTCACTGTCTTTTTCCACCATTCAGGTGTCGTAGGGATGCCCGGCTTCAAGCGATGCGGCGCCTGTGCGCGGATGATGTCCGTCACCGACCCGCATTGGGAGTGTCTCTTCTGCCTCGGCCGAGGCCACGACACCGAGTCTTGTCCCGAATGCCAGGCCCTCAACCCGAAGGCTTTGCGAGAGCGGTCTCGAAAGCTCCTCGAGGCCCGGCATTCGGCTCCGCGGAAGCCCCGGTCGCGTGAGAGGTCCAGGGGTCGCCGCGGAGTGCACACCGGTCGCCGGCGTCGAAGTCTTCTTCGTCCGGTAAGTCTCGACACAAGAAGTCCAAGAAGCATCGTCGCTCTCGGACTTCGCCTCGCCGGTCTCGCGACTCGGCTGAGGCCCCTCCCGGCACCGTCCCCGCCCCCGCGGCCCCGGACTTGCCTGTGGAGTCGCCCCCGTCATACCCGCCCTTCCCGGGTTCGGGGGCGGATCCGGCCAAGGTACAGGAGTTCCTGTCGGCCATGGCCCGCCTCTTCGGGCCTTCAGGCCCCTCCGGTGCGCCTTCGGGCCCCGCGGGCCCTGATGGGGTTGATCCGGCGTCACCGGCGGCTCCGGCCCCGGCGCCGCCCGAGCCTCCAGCCTCGATCCCGGCTCCGGCTCCGGCCCCGGCCTCGATCCCGGCTCCACAACTCCCATCGACGCCGGTCGACCTCACGACACCTCCGCCGGCGCCGATGTCTCCGGTGCCGCTCTCGACGCCGCCCTGGGCTCCGGGCGGCGTCGTCCCCCAGTTCCTTCCGGCTCCGGACATGGTCCCGGAGCGACGTCGCTCGACGCCGGCTCCGGCGCCGATGGGACCTTGGGTCCCAAATGTCCCTCCTCCTCCTTATTTTGAACCAGAGGAGGACCAGGAGGACTGGGAGGGGTCTGATGACCCTCTAACACGCAACTGTCAGTATGATGAGGACTGGACAGAGAGTCTAGGGGAGGCCAGTGGTCTGGATACTTCTCCTGACACTGGCATGCTGTCTCCTCCCGTGGCTACGGAGGAGGGGGCCAATTTTGGTACGGTGTTGCGTAGGGCTGCTGGGGCCTTACGTCTCCAGCTCCCTACTTTGACGGTCAAGACTAACATCTTGACAGAGGTGCTTCAGCCGGCAGCCTCCTCTGCGGAGACTGTGCTGCCGCTTAACGACGCCTCACGGACGTTCTTTGGGCGCCTGGTCCAAGCCCAACACAGGGGCTCCTGTGGATCGGAACGTGTCACGACGCCATCGCCCCGCTCCGGGCGACCCCCTGTTTCTTTCTGTCCACCCCACTCCTGAGAGCTTGGTTGTCCAAGCCTCCGCTTCCCAAACCGCCTTCCCTACCGCTCCTCCGGATAGGGAATCCAAACGCCTGGATCAGTTTGGGAAGAAAGGTTTTTCTTCCTCCAGTGCTGGCTTGCGGTCCGTTAACACCGCTTGTCTTTTGGGCCGATATACCCACTCCCTGTGGGATTCGGTGGCGGATGTTTTGCCCCAGTGCCCTGAGGAGGTCCAGGCACTGCTTTCCCGCGCCATTGCGGAAGGAAGGGATGCGGCCAAACACACTATCCGTTGTGGCCTTGACACCGCCGACTCGCTGGGCAGGTCGATTGCAACGACGGTGGCGCTCCGGCGCCACGCCTGGCTGAGAACCACTGGTTTTTCAGGGGATGTCCAGAATACTCTCATGGACATGCCCTTTGATGGAGTCGGTCTTTTGGGTCCAAAGCAGACCATGCGTTGGAGCGCTTTAAGGACTCACGGGCTACTGCAAAGTCCCTGGGCCTTTCTGCTACACGCCCTCCGCTGCCTTCTGCTTTTCGCCCCTATCGTGGTCACGGTAGGGGCGCCCTTCACGTCAGCAGCCCAGCCACCGGCCCGCGCAGCAGGCGTCTTCGCGTGGCCGAGGACGTGGATTCCGCCGTGGCGGATCGGGCAACCAGCGTGCGGGTCAGGCCACCACCTCCAACCCGTCCGCGGCCTCCAAGCCCTCCTAGTCCCTCCTTTCAGGTGCACGGCACGCCAGTAGGGGGCAGGGTCCGCCATCACCTTCCCCACTGGCGCACCATCACCTCGGACAGGTGGGTCTTGGACATTGTCCGAAGGGGCTACTCCCTCCCCTTCGAGGCCACCCCCCAGCCATGCCACCTCAATTCCACCGCATGTCAGGGGATCACTTGGTGCTTCTACGGAAGGAAGTCACGGCCCTCTTGGCCAAGAGGGCCATCGAGCATGTTCCGACCCCAGAAGTAGGGCGTGGTTGCTACTCCCACTACTTTCTGGTGCCCAAAAGGACAAGGAGGACATGCGTCCTATCTTGGACCTCCGGAACGCCAATCGCTTCCTCCGGAAGGAGAAGTTCAAGATGCTCACCCTAGCTCAGGTCTTGACTGCCCTCGACCCAGGAGACTGGTTGGTAGCGTTGGACTTGCAGGACGCGTATTTCCATATCCCCGTCCTGCCGGCCCACCGGCGTTACCTTCGGTTCACGGTAGGCCCCGAGCATTTTCAGTTCACCGTGCTCCCCTTTGGCCTTACAAGTGCCCCTCGGGTGTTCACGAAAGTGATGGCGGTGGTCGCAGCTCATCTGCGCCGGGCAGGGGTCTCAGTCTTCCCCTACCTCGACGACTGGCTGCTGAAGGCGGGCTCGTCCCAGGCAGTCGTCTCCCACCTCCAGACTACGGCCGAACTCCTGCACTCGCTGGGGTTCTCCATCAATGTGCCGAAGTCGCATCTGATTCCTTCTCCACAGCTCCTTTCATCGGAGCAGTTCTGGACACGACGCAGTTTCGGGCCTATCCTCCCGAACGGCGAGTCCGGGATATTCAGGCTATGATTCCGATCTTTCGGCCTTTATCCTGGGTTTCGGTACGGATGACCCTGAGGCTGCTGGGCCTCATGGCCTCCTGCATCCTGCTGGTCAATCATGCCAGATGGCATATGCGGGCTCTGCAGTGGGACCTGAAGTTCCAGTGGGCGCAGCACCAGGGCAACCTGTCCGATCACGTCCAGATCTCGGAGGGGACTGCAAAACAGTTGCAGTGGTGGCTCTCGAACCGGCAATGGGTCATGGGCAGATCCCTCTCCCTTCCCCAGCCAGAGCATACAGTTGTGACGGACGCGTCCCTTCTGGGATGGGGCGGTCACATGGGAGAGGCGGAGATCAGAGGCCTCTGGTCTCCGGCGGAGTCCCGGCTCCATATCAACTTTCTGGAGCTCCGGGCGATCCGGCTTGCACTCAAGGCATTCCTTCCCTCTGTCAAAGGGAAGGTAGTGCAGGTGTTCACAGACAACACCACCGCCATGTGGTACTGCAACAAACAGGGCGGGGTGGGGTCTTGGACCCTTTGTCAGGAGGCTCTGCGCCTCTGGACATGGCTGGAACATCAGGGCATGTTCCTGATGGTTCAACACCTGGCAGGTTCTCTGAACGCCAGGGCGGACGAACCTCAGCCGCAGGTGCATGATGGATCACGAATGGCGTCTTCACTCGGAAGTGGCGCAAGGACTCTTTCTACAGTGGGGAGAGCCTTGGTTAGATCTATTCGCCACCGAAGAGAACGCGCAATGTCATCAGTTCTGCGCGTTGGAATTTCCAAGGCGGCACTCGCTCGGCGACGCTTTCGTCGCGAGTGGAGTTGCGGTCTGTTGTACGCCTTTCCGCCTATACCACTTCTACCCAGAGTGTTGAAGAAGATTCGGCACGACCGGGCCCAAGTCATTCTTGTGGCTCCGGACTGGGCTCGAAGAGTTTGGTATCCCGAGCTACTCAATATGAGCATAGATCCCCCGATCCGTCTGCCTCTTCGGGAGGATCTTCTGTCGCAGCAGCAGGGGACGGTCCTCCACCCGAACCTGTCCAGTCTACACCTGCTTGCGTGGAGATTGAGCGGCGGCAGTTGATTCCTTTCGACTTGCCTCCCGAAGTTTGTGATGTGATTCTGGCAGCCAGGCGTCCCTCCACTAAGGTGGTATACGCCTGCAGGTGGAACAAATTTGTGGCATGGTGCACAGCAAAGGCTGTGGATCCCCTTTCTGCCCCTCTTTCTGAGGTCCTTCTGTTCCTTCTCTCTCTGGCCCAACAGGGTTCTGCCCTGGGTACCATCAAGGGTTATCTTTGTGCTATCTCGGCCTTCCTCAGGCTCCCTGATCAGCCCTCCCTGTTCAAGTCCCCTGTTGTTAACAGGTTCTTAAAAGGCATTACTCACCTCTTCCCTCCTGTTCCGTTTGTAATGCCTCAGTGGGACTTGAACTTGGTTCTTACCTTTTAATGTGCGCTCCCTTTGAGCCTCTGCATAACTGTCCTCTTCGTCTTCTGACTCTGAAGACAGCCTTTCTGGTGGCCATCACCTCCGCTCGGCGGGTGAGTGAGCTCCAGGCTCTATCTTGCAAGCCTCCCTTTCTGTCTGTTCATCCAGACAAGGTTGTTCTTCGGACGCGTCCGTCCTTCTTGCCAAAGGTGGTTACTGCTTTCCACATTGGGCAGACCATCACTTTGCCCACCTTCTTTCCGCCTCCGCATCCTTCCAGAGAGGAAGAGAGGCTCCACCGTCTGGACCCAAAACGTGCGCTCTCCTTCTATATCAACCGCACAAAACACTTCCGGGTGGGTGACCAGCTCTTTGTTGGCTACGTGGGCGCCAAAAAGGTCGGGCGGTGCACAAGAGGACCATCTCCCGCTGGGTTACCTTGTGCATCAAGACCTGCTATTCTTTGGCCAAGAAGGAGCCTCCTGTTGGGCTGCGTGCCCATTCCACCAGGGCAACGGCTGCTACCACGGCCTTGGGCCGCGGTGTTCCGCTGCCGGTTATCTGTCAGGCAGCTACGTGGGCCTCGCTGCACACGTTTACTAAGCATTACTGCCTTGACAGTCAGGTCCGGAGGGACGGCTTCTTTGGCCGTTCTGTCCTCCAGGACTTCCTTGTCTGATCTTTGTTCGCAGACCCACCACCGGGGTTGGTATTGCTGGGGTATCTATTCTAAGGTAAGGAATCTATCACTAACGTGTCTCTTTCAGATGCACAAGTTACTAACTTGTGTAACGATATATCTGTAAGAGACAGTAGTTAGTGATAGATTCCCTACCGCCCCACCCATCCTCCCCGTTCTGCGAACTGATTTCTAGGGTTAAGGACATCCCTTTCAGGGCCCTAGTATTTTTCAGACACCTGTGTCAGCTTCTTGCATGGCTCTGCGTTCCTGGCGCGGAAAGTCGTGTACAGAACTGACGTCAGCGCGCAGGGGCGGCGTCTAAGTACTGCCCGCGACGTCATCCCGGCGATCACGACGCCGACGACGGACGCGGAGCCGCACGACGCCACCTACCGACGCGCAAGGGTACTGCTACGCAAAACTTTCCGGATCCAGCCTGACGCCTGGGGATATTCTAAGGTAAGGAATCTATCACTAACTACTGTCTCTTACAGATATATCGTTACACAAGTTAGTAACTTGTGCGTCAGGTAAGGCGAAGCACAAAAAGAAGTTGAAGAAACGTCCTCGTTCTTCGACTTCGCCTCGCGCGATGTGGCTGAGGGAGCGGGTGGTGCCACCCCCGTGGCTCTGGCGGAGCCTACGCAGTAGTCGGTGACCTAACCGCCCTTCCCGGGTTCATCGGCGGCCCAGGTATAGGAATTCCTGTCCGCTATGGCTTGCCCATTTGGGCCGTCTGGCCCCTCCGGTGCGCCTTTGGGCCCTGCGGGCCCGACTGGGAGTCCTCGCCCTTTGACGCTGGTGGCTCCGGCCCCGGCGTCTGCCCCGGCCCCGCAGGACTCCCATGGATCCCGTTGTGGATCCCGGTTGACCTAGTAACACCTCCACCGACGTCGACCCCACCAGCACCACGTTGGACGTCGCCCGGCACGCCGGATGACGTCGGCCCCAGTATCTGAAAGAGACACGTTAGTGATAGATTCCTTACCTTAGAATATCCCCAGGCGTCAGGCTGGATCCGGAAAGTTTTGCGTAGCAGTACCCTTGCGCGTCGGTAGGTGGCGTCGTGCGGCTCCGCGTCCGTCGTCGGCGTCGTGATCGCCGGGATGACGTCGCGGGCAGTACTTAGACGCCGCCCCTGCGCGCTGACGTCAGTTCTTCTTTTTCCGCGCCAGTAAGCGCAGATCCGGGAAGAGCAGTGCCCTGGTCAATTTTTGACCATACTTTTTGGTGATTTTTTCACTGTCTTTTTCCACCATTCAGGTGTCGTAGGGATGCCCGGCTTCAAGCGATGCGGCGCCTGTGCGCGGATGATGTCCGTCACCGACCCGCATTGGGAGTGTCTCTTCTGCCTCGGCCGAGGCCACGACACCGAGTCTTGTCCCGAATGCCAGGCCCTCAACCCGAAGGCTTTGCGAGAGCGGTCTCGAAAGCTCCTCGAGGCCCGGCATTCGGCTCCGCGGAAGCCCCGGTCGCGTGAGAGGTCCAGGGGTCGCTCGCGGAGTGCACACCGGTCGTCGGCGTCGAAGTCTTCTTCGTCCGGTAAGTCTCGACACAAGAAGTCCAAGAAGCATCGTCGCTCTCGGACTTCGCCCGCCGGTCTCGCGACTCGGCTGAGGCCCCTCCCGGCACCGTCCCCGCCCCGCGGCCCCGGACTTGCCTGTGGAGTCGCCCCCGTCATACCCGCCCTTCCCGGGTTCGGGGGCGGATCCGGCCAAGGTACAGGAGTTCCTGTCGGCCATGGCCCGCCTCTTCGGGCCTTCAGGCCCCTCCGGTGCGCCTTCGGGCCCCGCGGGCCCTGATGGGGTTGATCCGGCGCCACCGGCGGCTCCGGCCCCGGCGCCGCCCGAGCCTCCAGCCTCGATCCCGGCTCCGGCCCGGCCCCGGCCTCGATCCCGGCTCCACAACTCCCATCGACGCCGGTCGACCTCACGACACCTCCGCCGGCGCCCGATGTCTCCGGTGCCGTTCTCGACGCCGCCCTGGGCTCCGGGCGGCGTCGTCCCCCAGTTCCTTCCGGCTCCGGACATGGTCCCGGAGCGACGTCGCTCGACGCCGGCTCCGGCGCCGATGGGACCTTGGGTCCCAAATGTCCCTCCTCCTCCTTATTTTGAACCAGAGGAGGACCAGGAGGACTGGGAGGGGTCTGATGACCCTCTAACACGCAACTGTCAGTATGATGAGGACTGGACAGAGAGTCTAGGGGAGGCCAGTGGTCTGGATACTTCTCCTGACACTGGCATGCTGTCTCCTCCCGTGGCTACGGAGGAGGGGGCCAATTTTGGTACGGTGTTGCGTAGGGCTGCTGGGGCCTTACGTCTCCAGCTCCCTACTTTGACGGTCAAGACTAACATCTTGACAGAGGTGCTTCAGCCGGCAGCCTCCTCTGCGGAGACTGTGCTGCCGTTTAACGACGCCCTCACGGACGTTCTTTTGGGCGCCTGGTCCAAGCCCAACACAGGGGCTCCTGTGGATCGGAACGTGTCACGACGCCATCGCCCCGCTCCGGGCGACCCCTGTTTCTTTCTGTCCACCCCACTCCTGAGAGCTTGGTTGTCCAAGCCTCCGCTTCCCAAACCGCCTTCCCTACCGCTCCTCCGGATAGGGAATCCAAACGCCTGGATCAGTTTGGGAAGAAAGGTTTTTCTTCCTCCAGTGCTGGCTTGCGGTCCGTTAACACCGCTTGTCTTTTGGGCCGATATACCCACTCCCTGTGGGATTCGGTGGCGGATGTTTTGCCCCAGTGCCCTGAGGAGGTCCAGGCACTGCTTTCCCGCGCCATTGCGGAAGGAAGGGATGCGGCCAAATACACTATCCGTTGTGGCCTTGACACCGCCGACTCGCTGGGCAGGTCGATTGCAACGACGGTGGCGCTCCGGCGCCACGCCTGGCTGAGAACCACTGGTTTTTCAGGGGATGTCCAGAATACTCTCATGGACATGCCCTTTGATGGAGTCGGTCTTTTTGGGTCCAAAGCAGACCATGCGTTGGAGCGCTTTAAGGACTCACGGGCTACTGCAAAGTCCCTGGGCCTTTCTGCTACACGCCCTCCGCTGCCTTCTGCTTTTCGCCCCTATCGTGGTCACGGTAGGGGCGCCCCTTCACGTCAGCAGCCCAGCCACCGGCCCGCGCAGCAGGCGTCTTCGCGTGGCCGAGGACGTGGATTCCGCCGTGGCGGATCGGGCAACCAGCGTGCGGGTCAGGCCACCACCTCCAACCCGTCCGCGGCCTCCAAGCCCTCCTAGTCCCTCCTTTCAGGTGCACGGCACGCCAGTAGGGGGCAGGGTCCGCCATCACCTTCCCCACTGGCGCACCATCACCTCGGACAGGTGGGTCTTGGACATTGTCCGAAGGGGCTACTCCCTCCCCTTCGAGGCCACCCCCCAGCCATGCCACCTCAATTCCACCGCATGTCAGGGGATCACTTGGTGCTTCTACGGAAGGAAGTCACGGCCCTCTTGGCCAAGAGGGCCATCGAGCATGTTCCGACCCCAGAAGTAGGGCGTGGTTGCTACTCCCACTACTTTCTGGTGCCCAAAAGGACAAGGAGGACATGCGTCCTATCTTGGACCTCCGGAACGTCAATCGCTTCCTCCGGAAGGAGAAGTTCAAGATGCTCACCCTAGCTCAGGTCTTGACTGCCCTCGACCCAGGAGACTGGTTGGTAGCGTTGGACTTGCAGGACGCGTATTTCCATATCCCTCGTCCTGCCGGCCCACCGGCGTTACCTTCGGTTCACGGTAGGCCCCGAGCATTTTCAGTTCACCGTGCTCCCCTTTGGCCTTACAAGTGCCCCTCGGGTGTTCACGAAAGTGATGGCGGTGGTCGCAGCTCATCTGCGCCGGGCAGGGGTCTCAGTCTTCCCCTACCTCGACGACTGGCTGCTGAAGGCGGGCTCGTCCCAGGCAGTCGTCTCCCACCTCCAGACTACGGCCGAACTCCTGCACTCGCTGGGGTTCTCCATCAATGTGCCGAAGTCGCATCTGATTCCTTCTCCACAGCTCCTTTTCATCGGAGCAGTTCTGGACACGACGCAGTTTCGGGCCTATCCTCCCGAACGGCGAGTCCGGGATATTCAGGCTATGATTCCGATCTTTCGGCCTTTATCCTGGGTTTCGGTACGGATGACCCTGAGGCTGCTGGGCCTCATGGCCTCCTGCATCCTGCTGGTCAATCATGCCAGATGGCATATGCGGGCTCTGCAGTGGGACCTGAAGTTCCAGTGGGCGCAGCACCAGGGCAACCTGTCCGATCACGTCCAGATCTCGGAGGGGACTGCAAAACAGTTGCAGTGGTGGCTCTCGAACCGGCAATGGGTCATGGGCAGATCCCTCTCCCTTCCCCAGCCAGAGCATACAGTTGTGACGGACGCGTCCCTTCTGGGATGGGGCGGTCACATGGGAGAGGCGGAGATCAGAGGCCTCTGGTCTCCGGGCGGAGTCCCGGCTCCATATCAACTTTCTGGAGCTCCGGGCGATCCGGCTTGCACTCAAGGCATTCCTTCCCTCTGTCAAAGGGAAGGTAGTGCAGGTGTTCACAGACAACACCACCGCCATGTGGTACTGCAACAAACAGGGCGGGGTGGGGTCTTGGACCCTTTGTCAGGAGGCTCTGCGCCTCTGGACATGGCTGGAACATCAGGGCATGTTCCTGATGGTTCAACACCTGGCAGGTTCTCTGAACGCCAGGGCGGACGAACCTCAGCCGCAGGTGCATGATGGATCACGAATGGCGTCTTCACTCGGAAGTGGCGCAAGGACTCTTTCTACAGTGGGGAGAGCCTTGGTTAGATCTATTCGCCACCGAAGAGAACGCGCAATGTCATCAGTTCTGCGCGTTGGAATTTCCAAGGCGGCACTCGCTCGGCGACGCTTTTCGTCGCGAGTGGAGTTGCGGTCTGTTGTACGCCTTCCCGCCTATACCACTTCTACCCAGAGTGTTGAAGAAGATTCGGCACGACCGGGCCCAAGTCATTCTTGTGGCTCCGGACTGGGCTCGAAGAGTTTGGTATCCCGAGCTACTCAATATGAGCATAGATCCCCCGATCCGTCTGCCTCTTCGGGAGGATCTTCTGTCGCAGCAGCAGGGGACGGTCCTCCACCCGAACCTGTCCAGTCTACACCTGCTTGCGTGGAGATTGAGCGGCGGCAGTTGATTCCTTTCGACTTGCCTCCCGAAGTTTGTGATGTGATTCTGGCAGCCAGGCGTCCCTCCACTAAGGTGGTATACGCCTGCAGGTGGAACAAATTTGTGGCATGGTGCACAGCAAAGGCTGTGGATCCCCTTTCTGCCCCTCTTTCTGAGGTCCTTCTGTTCCTTCTCTCTCTGGCCCAACAGGGTTCTGCCCTGGGTACCATCAAGGGTTATCTTTGTGCTATCTCGGCCTTCCTCAGGCTCCCTGATCAGCCCTCCCTGTTCAAGTCCCCTGTTGTTAACAGGTTCTTAAAAGGCATTACTCACCTCTTCCCTCCTGTTCCGTTTGTAATGCCTCAGTGGGACTTGAACTTGGTTCTTACCTTTTAATGTGCGCTCCCTTTGAGCCTCTGCATAACTGTCCTCTTCGTCTTCTGACTCTGAAGACAGCCTTTCTGGTGGCCATCACCTCCGCTCGGCGGGTGAGTGAGCTCCAGGCTCTATCTTGCAAGCCTCCCTTTCTGTCTGTTCATCCAGACAAGGTTGTTCTTCGGACGCGTCCGTCCTTCTTGCCAAAGGTGGTTACTGCTTTCCACATTGGGCAGACCATCACTTTGCCCACCTTCTTTCCGCCTCCGCATCCTTCCAGAGAGGAAGAGAGGCTCCACCGTCTGGACCCAAAACGTGCGCTCTCCTTCTATATCAACCGCACAAAACACTTCCGGGTGGGTGACCAGCTCTTTGTTGGCTACGTGGGCGCCAAAAAGGTCGGGCGGTGCACAAGAGGACCATCTCCCGCTGGGTTACCTTGTGCATCAAGACCTGCTATTCTTTGGCCAAGAAGGAGCCTCCTGTTGGGCTGCGTGCCCATTCCACCAGGGCAACGGCTGCTACCACGGCCTTGGGCCGCGGTGTTCCGCTGCCGGTTATCTGTCAGGCAGCTACGTGGGCCTCGCTGCACACGTTTACTAAGCATTACTGCCTTGACAGTCAGGTCCGGAGGGACGGCTTCTTTGGCCGTTCTGTCCTCCAGGACTTCCTTGTCTGATCTTTGTTCGCAGACCCACCACCGGGGTTGGTATTGCTGGGGTATCTATTCTAAGGTAAGGAATCTATCACTAACGTGTCTCTTTCAGATGCACAAGTTACTAACTTGTGTAACGATATATCTGTAAGAGACAGTAGTTAGTGATAGATTCCTTACCGCCCCACCCATCCTCCCCGTTCTGCGAACTGATTTCTAGGGTTAAGGACATCCCTTTCAGGGCCCTAGTATTTTTCAGACACCTGTGTCAGCTTCTTGCATGGCTCTGCGTTCCTGGCGCGGAAAGTCGTGTACAGAACTGACGTCAGCGCGCAGGGGCGGCGTCTAAGTACTGCCCGCGACGTCATCCCGGCGATCACGACGCCGACGACGGACGCGGAGCCGCACGACGCCACCTACCGACGCGCAAGGGTACTGCTACGCAAAACTTTCCGGATCCAGCCTGACGCCTGGGGATATTCTAAGGTAAGGAATCTATCACTAACTACTGTCTCTTACAGATATATCGTTACACAAGTTAGTAACTTGTGCTTCAGCCCCGACGTGGATACGGTGCCGGAACGGTGTTGACCGCCGATTCCGACGCCGTTTGGGAATCCGTTTCCCTATATCCATCCTCCTCCTTTTCAACAGCAGGAGGAGGAAGGGGAGGACTGGGAGGGGTCTGAGGACCCTCTCACAGCTCAATGTGAGTATAACCCGGACTGGGCTGAGGAGCTGGGGGACGCCAGTGGTCTGGACACCTCTCCAGACCTTGGCATGATGTCTCCTCCTACCGTGGCTACGGAGGAGGATGCTAGTTTTTCTGTGGTGTTGCGTAGGGCTGCTGCGGCACTCCACCTGCAGCTACCTTTTGTGGCCGTCAGGACTAACCTCCTGACAGAAGTGCTTCAGCCAGCAGTTTCCTCTGCGGAGCCACTGCTGCCCTTTAATGAAGCACTGTCTGACGTTCTTCTGGGCTCCTGGTCCAGGCCCAGCACAGGGGCTCCTGTGGACAGGAACGTGGCCCGACGCCATCGCCCGGCCCCGGTGACCCCCTTTTCCTCTCCCAACACCCCACCCCTGTGAGCTTGGTCGTCCAAGCCTCTGCTTCCCCAAGTGCATTCCCTTCCGCACCCCCGGATAGGGAATCCAAGAGGCTGGAACAATACAGGAAGAAGATTTTTTTCTTCCGCCAGCCTTGGGCTGCGGGCTGTGAACACCGCATGCCTCTTGGGCCGTTATTCGCACTCCTTGTGGGATACGGTGCTGCCTAGCTGTCCGCAGGAGGCCCGGACGGCACACTCTCAGGCTGTTGCTGGGGGGAGAGATGCAGCCAAGTTCACAATCCGTTGTGGCCTTGACACCGCCGACTCGCTAGGCAGGGCAATTTCCATGACGTTGGTGCTCCGCCGCCACGCCTGGCTGAGGACAACTGGCTTTTCGGGGGATGTCCAGAACACTTTGATGGACATGCCCTTCGATGGCATTCGCCTCTTTGGCAATAAGGCAGACAGTGCTTTGGAGCGCTTTAAGGACTCCCGGGCTACGGCCAAGTCCTTGGGCCTTTCGGCCACGCGCCCTCCTCCGCCTTCTGCCTTTCGCTCCTTTCGTGCTCGCGGAAGGGGCAACTCACCACGTTCGCAACAGAGCCACAGGCCGCGCAACAGTCCACGCGCGGCCGCGGGAACCGCTGCGGCGGTTCAGGGGGCCAGCGGCAGGGTCCGTCCACCTCCACCCCCGCCTTCATTGCCTCCAAACCTTCCTAGTCCGACCTTTCAGGCCCATCAAACGCCAGTGGGTGGCAGGCTTCGCCATCACCTCCCCCACTGGCGCACCATCACGTCGGACAGGTGGGTTTTACAGATAGTCCGAAGGGGCTACTCCCTCCCCTTCGAGACTACCCCTCCAGCCATGCCACCTCAGTACCACCGCGTATCAAGGGAACACTTGGCACTTCTCCAGCAGGAAGTTGCGGCCCTCTTGGCCAAGGGGGCCATAGAGCGCGTTCCGATGCCAGAAGTAGGTCGTGGTTGTTATTCCCACTACTTTCTGATTCCAAAGAAGGGCAAGGGCCTGCGTCCTATCTTGGACCTTCGGGACGTCAATCTCTTCCTCCGGAAGGACAAGTTCAAGATGCTCACACTTGCTCAGGTCTTGTCTGCTCTAGACCCACAAGACTGGCTGGTAGCGTTGGACTTGCAGGATGCTTACTTTTATATTCCCATCCTGCCGGCCCACCGGCGTTACCTCCGGTTCACGGTAAGCCACGAGCATTTTCAGTTCACCATGCTCGCTTTTGGCCTTACCAGCACCCCTCGGGTGTTCACGAAAGTGATGGCAGTGGTCGCAGCTCATCTGCGCAGATCAGGGGTTTCAGTCTTCACCTATCTCGACGACTGGTTGTTGAAGGCGGGCTCGCCCCAGACAGTCGTCTCCCACCTCCAGACTATGGCCGACCTCCTCCATTTGCTGGGGTTCTCCATCAACGTGCCGAAGTCACACCTGATCCCCCTCTCAGAAGCACCTCTTCATCGTATCGGTTCTGGACACGGCGCGGTTTCGGGTTTATCCTCCCGAACAGCGAGTCCGGGATTCAGGCTATGATTCCAATCTTTCAGCCCTTATCCTGGGTTTCCGTCAGGATGACCCTGAGGCTGCTGGGCCTCATTGCCTCCTGCATCCTGCTGATCAATCATGCCAGGTGGCATATGCGGGCTCTGCAGTGGAACCTGAAGTTCCAGTGGGCGCAGCATCAGGGAAACCTGTCCGACTACGTTCAGATCTCGGAGGGCACTGCACAACTCTTGCAGTGGTGGCTCACAAACCAACATTGGGTCAGCGGCAGATGCCTCTCCCTTCCCCAACCGGAGTATGGTATGGGGTATGGGGCGGCCACATGGGAGAGGCGTAGATCAGAGGCCTCTGGTCTCCGGTGGAGTCCAGGCTCCATATCAACATTCTGGAAGTTCGGGCGATCCGACTTGCACTGAAGGCATTCCTTCCCTCTGTCAAGGGGAGAGTAGTGCAGGTGTTCACCGACAACACCACCGCCATGTGGTACTGCACCAAACAGGGCGGGGTGGGGTCCTGGACCCTATGTCAGGAGGCTCTGCGCCTCTGGACAGGGCTAGAACATCAAGGCATTTCCATGGTGGTTCAACACCTGGTGGGTTCACTGAACGCCAGGGCGGACAAACTCAGCCGCAGGTGCATGATGGATCACGAATGGCGTCTTCACTCTGACGTGGCGCAAGGTCTCTTTCGACAGTGGGAAGAGCCTTGGTTAGATCGATTCGCCACCGAAGAGAACGCGCAATGTCAGCAGTTCTGTGCGTTGGAATTTCCAAGGCGGCACTCGCTCGGCGACGCTTTTCGTCGCAAGTGGAGTTTCGGTCTCTTGTACGCCTTTCCTCCTATACCACTTCTACCCAGAGTGCTGAAGAAAATCAGACGCAACCGGGCGCAAGTCATCCTTGTGGCCCCGGACTGGGCTCGAAGAGTATGGTATCCCGAGCTACTCAGTATGAGCGTGGATCCCCCAATCCGACTGCCTCTTCGGGAGGATCTTCTGTCGCAGCAACAGGGAACGGTTCTCCACCCGAACCTGTCCAGCCTCCACCTCCTTGCGTGGAGATTGAGCGGCGACAGCTGATTCCATTTGACTTACCTCCTGAAGTCTGTGATGTCATTCTGGCAGCCAGGCGTCCCTCCACTAAATCGGTATACGCCTGCAGGTGGAACAAATTTGTGGCATGGTGCACAGCAAAGGCTGTGGATCCCCTTTCTGCCTCTTTCTGAGGTCCTACTGTTCCTTCTTTCTTTGGCCCAGCAGGGCTCTGCTCTGTGCACTCTCAAGGGCTACCTTTCTGCTATTTCGGCCTTTCTCAGGCTCCCTGATCAGCCCTCTCTTTTCAAGTCCCCTGTTGTAAATAGATTTCTCAAAGGCATTACACACCTTTTTCCTCCTATTCCTTTCGTGATGCCTCAGTGGGACTTGAATTTGGTTCTTACATACTTGATGTGTGCTCCCTTTGAGCCACTTCATAACTGTCCTCTTCGTCTCTTGACCTTGAAGACTGCTTTCCTGGTGGCCATCACCTCCGCTAGGCGTGTCAGTGAGCTCCAGGCTCTTTCTTGTAAGCCTCCTTTCCTATCAGTCCATCCGGACAAGGTTGTGCTCAGGCCCCGTCCTTACATTTTGCCAAAAGTGGTTACGACCTTTCACATTGGGCAGACTATTACCTTGCCCACCTTTTTTCCACCTCCGCATCCTTCCAGAGAGGAAGAGAGGCTCCACCGTCTGGACCCAAATCGTGCGCTCTCCTTTTATATCAACCGCACACAGCAGTTCCGGGTGGATGACCAGCTCTTTGTTGGCTACGTTGACACCAAGAAAGGTCGGGCGGTACACGAGAACTATCTGCCGCTGAATTGTCTTCTGTATCAAAGCCTGTTACTCCTTGGCTAAAAAAGAACCTCCGGTGGGGCTGCGTGCTCATTCCATCAGAGCTACTGCAGCCACTACTGCATTGGGACGTGGTGTCCCCCTGCAAGACATCTGTCAGGCAGCCACGTGGGCCTCGCTGCACACGTTTACCAAGCATTATTGCCTGGACAGCCAAGTCCGGAGAGACGGCGTCTTTGGCCGTTCTGTTCTCCGTGATTTTCTGGTGTGATCTTAGTTTGCAGACCCACCACCGAGGTTGGTATTGCTGGGGTATCTATTCTAAGGTAAGGAATCTATCACTGTGTTTCTTTCAGATGAACAAGTTACTTACCTTTGGTAACGATATATCTGTAAGAAACATTAGTAGTGATAGATTCCTTACCGCCCCACCCATCCTGCCCGTTCTGCGAACTGATTTCTAGGGTTAAGGTCATCCCTTTCAGGGCCCTAGTTTCAATGCACCAGTGGTCAGTATCTTGCATGGCTCTGCGTTCCTGGCGCGGAAAGTAGTGTACAGAACTGACAGCGCGCGTGGTCGGCGTATAAGTAGCGCCCGCGACGTCATCTCGGTGACCACGACGCCAACGACGGACGCGGAGCCGCATTACGCCACATACCGACGCGCAGGGGTACTGCTGACGAAAACTTTCCGGATCCAGTCTGACACCTGGGGATATTCTAAGGTAAGGAATCTATCACTACTAATGTTTCTTACAGATATATCGTTACCGAAGGTAAGTAACTTGTTCGTTAAGCATTTAATGTACACACTCAGTCAGCAAATGAATTCACACACTCAAGAACTGAACTCTAGGCCAATTGTTTTTGTATAAAAATATATTGTTTTGTTTAGAACCAAGCAAGCCTGGCACAGGTAAACATAAAATACTTTACAGTAATAAGTTTTGCAGCATAGACGTCTTCTAGATTCACAAACTGTGCATATTCCGCCATCTAGTGGTTGGAGTCAGAAAGTGCTTTGTATTTCTTTTTTTTTTTTTTTTTCCTCTCTTTGGGAGGTTGCGAAACCTGATCCCTCTGGTGAGGCTACAACCCCCCTTGCGTGTGTGCAGGCCCTCAGATTATTTTTTCTGCCATGGAGATCGGAGGTGCACTGAAGACGTGTGAGAGAACACAGCAGCAGACTTAGACAGCAAGGAAAGCCCACCAGAACTCCGATGAGAGAGGTGGTATCAAGGAAGGTTGCATAAGGGGAGAAGTTTTTCAGGAAAGCAGTGTGTTTACCGCTGCTCGCCTTTCCTCCTCATGCACCAGAGCAAGCACATTGTTCTCTGGCAGAACAGTCTCCAGGTATTTGGGGGGGGAGTTTTCTGCAGGGAGCTGATGCTTCATCCTCAAACAAGGTAAGAAGAGCTTGCTCTTTAATTTATTTCATGTGGAAGCAAGAGCACGGGTGGAATGCTCCACGTGCTTTTTCCTTATTTAATGTAGGACCAAGAGCACGGTAAATTGCTCCGTGTGCTACCGTAACGTTTGAAATAGCGCAGCATTCCTACCAAGCTGGAATATAAAGCATGTCTACCAGGGTGCGCTTACAGCAAGTGTGTCAATGCGCTGTTTAGTCACTTTAAATACGGTGTTTACATCTTTTAAACCTATTTTCTTAGTCTTTACTATTATGTTAGTAACGGACGTAGGGTGCCTCTTCCATACACCACGGAACTGCCGGAAAAAGAAATATTCACGTATTCCTTATGCCTTTTGGTAGCTAACATAGCTTAAACAGGGAGCGCTCTACGTTTTAAAACGTTACCAAAGGTAGGCTTTTGGGCATAAAAAGGAGATTATAAGGATCTTTGACACAATATGCAAACCTACGGGAGGTTCTACTTCCAAAACATTTAGCATTGCAGCACAAGATGCAATGGTTAAGGTTATGGCGGGATACAAACAAAGCCTTTACCTTCCCGGGCATTTAATAGCTGGGCGCAACACTTCTAACGCGGCACCAAATGCAGCTCACATTCCAAAGGTTTTCAAAGCGGAGGAGAAGGTCATAAACCCTTTTCCCCCCCCCCCCCGCACTCTCTTCCAACACCAGCACAGTAGACTGTGAGGAGACCCCATGAATCAGGGGCTTCTCTCCAACATACGCATTCCTCAGCTGCCCAGGGAGGCAGGTTTTACGGCTCCAGCAACTTTTTAAGTTTTAAAGGGAAATTTATTGAATATGAATAAATGAATTTACAAAGAGTACAGTGAATCAATGCAAAACACAATAAAAAGCAAGAGCAATGAAAAGGGGGAGGGGAAGGAGAGGAAACAGGGGTAAGGAAAAATATATCACATACTATAATTGGTCATGCAATATAATACAAATTCGAATTAACTTAGCGCTTATCCTAACAAGTTACTTTATACCTAAAATACAGCTCAAGTGATATAACCAGTAGATATTATAAAGTTCAAGGAGGTTTGGACACTTCCTCAAGAAGAGGACGATGTAGAGGTAAAGATTGGGCAGATACATCTAGGAAAGTAGTAATGGGTAGCCACAGCAAATCTCGTTTAATAGCCAGAGTAATTGGGTGAACATAAGCTCTATCTAACCTATGATTATAACAGATTCCGTACTCACCAGGCCTGAAATGAAACATTAGATGCATTTTTCCATGACTTAGTGATTTGTTGAAACGCCACCGCTATAAGTAAGTCAACAATGGAGACATTAATGTCAGAAGATGTCCATATTTCTGAGATGCTACCTAGAAAAATATGTAAAAGAAAAAGGAAATTGGGTGTGATAGATTTTGTTAATTTGGTGCCACACCTTGAGCCAAAAATCGTGAATAGGAGGGCATGTAAATAACATATGTTTAAGGTCAGCCTCAGGGGCCTGGCAAGACCAGCAAGTAGAGGAAATATCAGGATCTATATGATGCAATTTAATTGGAGTGATCAAAAGTCTATTATATATGAAAAATAAAGTTTGTGTGGTGTTTGCTGCTCTAGAGGACTTCCTTATTTTGATCCAAATTTTTCCCCATGTTGAGGTAGAAAAGGATGTATGTAGATCAGATTCCCAGTCGCTCTCCGTTTTAGACTTATTACGAACCACAGGGGTATCTCTTAATTTCTTATAAATCTGGGAAGCTGCAGGAGAAGAGCATAAAAACGAGAGTGCGAGGGGAGATGGATCAGTATGTGCAGCTGAGGTTGTGAGTGTATCATAGGAAGTCTGGGCAGCCTTAATTATCAACTTATATTTAGAATGATAGGAAAGAGGTAGGGATAAACGGGCTTGGTTTATAGAAAAAGGAATACAAGTATCACCCTGGAAAAGTTGATGAGTCCATTTAAGACCAGAGTCCAACCACTCCTTCCAAAAAAGGGTTCTATTCTTAATCTTAATATACTTATTGTACCAGATTGCGGACTGTAAAAATCTAGTAAGATCATCTAGGCCACTTAATATAAGAGTATGAAAGATTCTACATGTGTTTTTAAGAATAGGAAGGGAAAATTTTGCCGGAGTGCGAGATATGGACACAAATTCTTCAAAAGTGAATGGATGGATGAAAGAAGCTTCAATTTCCACCCATAAGGGCTGGGAAAGGGAATCTCTTATATTTTCAGATAGTAAGGAAGATGAGTGTTTAAGAACAAACGATTCATGATACAAAGAGAAGTCAGGAAAGTTGACTCCACCTAGGTGTTTAGGTTGCTTGAGTTTGGATAGAGACATCCTAGGGTTCTTATTTTGCCACAAGAATTTTGATAAGATACTGTAGATAGTCTTATAACAGGATTTAGGAATATTAATTGGGAGGTTAGATAAGAAAAATAAGATTATTGGAACTAGCATCATTTTTATAGAATCCAATCTACCCCACCAAGATAAAAACAAGGGATGCCATCTTGTCGTAGAATTATTTAGTGTTAATTGTAAATTTTTCAAATTTAGAGCCACAGTATCTTTAATAGAGGGCGTGAATTTAAGGCCTAGGTATTTAATCTGAGATGGGCTCCAATGAAACGAGGAGACTAAAAAATCAGCATGAAAACAATGTTTGTTCAAAGGGAGAATTTCACATTTATCAATATTAAGTTTATAACCTGAAACTGAAGCGAAGTCTGAGACTTCTGATAAAAACGACGGTATGGAAGTTTGGGGGTTGGAAATAAATAAGAGAATGTCGTCAGCGTATGCTGAAAGTTTAAGTTGTTTGTCGGCATATGGAAAACCTGTGATACTCTTGTTTAAACGAATTCTTATGAGAAAGGGTTCTAATGTCAAAATAAATAAAAGTGGAGAAAGTGGGCAGCCTTGCCGGACACCTCTGTAAAGGGGAAAAGGGGGAGAGACAAGACCATTGGCTAGAATAAAAGATCTAGGAAATGAGTATAATAGCGAAATATAAGAAAGAAATTTAGGACCAAAACCAAACCAAGCCAATGTTGAAAATATAAACTGCCAATTCACCCTATCGAATGCTTTTTCAGCATCTAGTGCCACCGCCGCTAATGAATGTTTATAAGATTGAGATTTACTAAGGACATTAAAAAAGAGACGGGTATTGTCAGATAGATGACGACCTTTAATGAAACCACATTGTTCTTTGGCAATTAAACTTGGCAGTACGTTATCTAAACGTAAAGCAAGAATTTTCGCAAAAATCTTATAGTCTAAATTGATTAAAGAAATGGGTCTATAGTTCTTACACAATGTATGGTCTTTCTGTTCTTTGGGAAGAAGACAAATCAAAGCCTCCTGAAAGGAACCACTAGATTTCTGGGATGTTATAAAAAATACAAATAATTGATATAATTTGGGAATAAGGAGGTTAGAGAAATGTAAGTAAAATTCTGTTGTAAATCCATCAGGCCCTGGAGTTTTTCCTTTTTTAAGCAATTGAATGGCTGTAAGAATGTCTTTAGGTTGTATATCATCTTCTAAAGAGGAAAAGTCAACATCTGGGAAGGATGGTGAGGGAATGAGGATAGGTATTTCGAAATGTCATTGAAATGGGGGGTTGTTTCTGGCGTGTATAAATTTTGATAAAATTTAGTGAATTCTGCTAAAATATCTTCATCTTTATGAACTATATTATTAGAAGACGTTACAATAGATTCAAATCTGAAAGAGACACGTTAGTGATAGATTCCTTACCTTAGAATATCCCCAGGCGTCAGGCTGGATCCGGAAAGTTTTGCGTAGCAGTACCCTTGCGCGTCGGTAGGCGGCGTCGTGCGGCTCCGCGTCCGTCGTCGGCGTCGTGATCGCCGGGATGACGTCGCGGGCAGTACTTAGGCGCCGCCCCTGCGCGCTGACGTCAGTTCTTCTTTTTCCGCGCCAGTAAGCGCAGATCCGGGAAGAGCAGTGCCCTGGTCAATTTTTGACCATACTTTTTGGTGATTTTTCACTGTTTTTTCCAACTTTAAGGTGTCGTAGGGATGCCCGGCTTCAAGCGATGCGGCGCCTGTGCGCGGATGATGTCCGTCACCGACCCGCATTGGGAGTGTCTCTTCTGCCTCGGCCGAGGCCACGACACCGAGTCTTGTCCCGAATGCCAGGCCCTCAACCCAAAAGCTTTGCGAGAGCGGTCTCGAAAGCTCCTCGAGGCCCGGCATTCGGCTCCGCGGAAGCCCCGGTCGCGTGAGAGGTCCAGGGGTCGCTCGCGGAGTGCACACCGGTCGTCGGCGTCGAAGTCTTCTTCGTCCGGTAAGTCTAGGCACAAGAAGTCCAAGAAGCATCGTCGCTCTCGGACTTCGCCTCGCCGGTCTCGCGACTCGGCTGAGGCCCCTCCCGGCACCGTCCCCGCCCCGCGGCCCCGGACTTGCCTGTGGAGTCGCCCCGTCATACCCGCCCTTCCCGGGTTCGGGGGCGGATCCGGCCAAGGTACAGGAGTTCCTGTCGGCCATGGCCCGCCTCTTCGGGCCTTCAGGCCCCTCCGGTGCGCCTTCGGGCCCCGCGGGCCCTGATGGGGTTGCTCCGGCGGCTCCGGCCCCGGCGTCGCCCGAGCCTCCAGCCTCGGCTCCGGCTTCGGCCCCGGCCTCGATCCCGGCTCCACAACCCCCATCGACGCCAGTCGACCTCACGACACCTCCGCCGGCGCCGATGTCTCCGGTGCCGTTCTCGACGCCGCCCTGGGCTCCGGGCGGCGTCGTCCCCAGTTCCTTCCGGCTCCGGACATGGACCCGGGAGCGACGTCGCTCGACGCCGGCTCCGGCGCCGATGGGACCTTGGGTCCCAAATGTCCCTCCTCCTCCTTATTTTGAACCAGAGGAGGACCAGGAGGACTGGGAGGGTCTGATGACCCTCTGACACGCAACTGTCAGTATGATGAGGACTGGACAGAGAGTCTAGGGAGGCCAGTGGTCTGGATACTTCTCCTGACACTGGCATGCTGTCTCCTCCCGTGGCTACGGAGGAGGGGCCAATTTTGGTACGGTGTTGCGTAGGGCTGCTGGGGCCTTACGTCTCCAGCTCCCTACTTTGACGGTCAAGCCTAACATCTTGACAGAGGTGCTTCAGCCGGCAGCCTCCTCTGCGGAGACTGTGCTGCCGTTTAACGACGCCCTCACTGACGTTCTTTTGGGCGCCTGGTCCAAGCCCAACACAGGGGCTCCTGTGGATCGGAACGTGTCACGACGCCATCGCCCCGCTCCGGGCGACCCCTGTTTCTTTCTGTCCACCCCACTCCTGAGAGCTTGGTTGTCCAAGCCTCCGCTTCCCAAACCGCCTTCCCTACCGCTCCTCCGGATAGGGAATCCAAACGCCTGGATCAGTTTGGGAAGAAAGGTTTTTCTTCCTCCAGTGCTGGCTTGCGGTCCGTTAACACCGCTTGTCTTTTGGGCCGATATACCCACTCCCTGTGGGATTCGGTGGCGGATGTTTTGCCCCAGTGCCCTGAGGAGGTCCAGGCACTGCTTTCCCGCGCCATTGCGGAAGGAAGGGATGCGGCCAAATACACTATCCGTTGTGGCCTTGACACCGCCGACTCGCTGGGCAGGTCGATTGCAACGACGGTGGCGCTCCGGCGCCACGCCTGGCTGAGAACCACTGGTTTTTCAGGGGATGTCCAGAATACTCTCATGGACATGCCCTTTGATGGTGTCGGTCTTTTGGGTCCAAAGCAGACCATGCGTTGGAGCGCTTAAGGACTCACGGGCTACTGCAAAGTCCCTGGGCCTTTCTGCTACACGCCCTCCGCTGCCTTCTGCTTTTCGCCCCTATCGTGGCCACGGTAGGGGCGCCCTTCACGTCAGCAGCCCAGCCACCGGCCCGCGCAGCAGGCGTCTTCGCGTGGCCGAGGACGTGGATTCCGCCGTGGCGGATCGGGCAACCAGCGTGCGGGTCAGGCCACCACCTCCAACCCGTCCGCGGCCTCCAAGCCCTCCTAGTCCCTCCTTTCAGGTGCACGGCACGCCAGTAGGGGGCAGGGTCCGCCATCACCTTCCCCACTGGCGCACCATCACCTCGGACAGGTGGGTCTTGGACATTGTCCGAAGGGGCTACTCCCTCCCCTTCGAGACCACCCCCCAGCCATGCCACCTCAATTCCACCGCATGTCAGGGGATCACTTGGTGCTTCTACGGAAGGAAGTCACGGCCCTCTTGACCAAGAGGGCCATCGAGCATGTTCCGACCCCAGAAGTAGGGCGTGGTTGCTACTCCCACTACTTTCTGGTGCCCAAAAGGACAAGGAGGACATGCGTCCTATCTTGGACCTCCGGAACGTCAATCGCTTCCTCCCGGAAGGAGAAGTTCAAGATGCTCACCCTAGCTCAGGTCTTGACTGCCCTCGACCCTGGAGACTGGTTGGTAGCGTTGGACTTGCAGGACGCGTATTTCCACATCCTCGTCCTGCCGGCCCACCGGCGTTACCTTCGGTTCACGGTAGGCCCCGAGCATTTTCAGTTCACCGTGCTCCCCTTTGGCCTTACCAGTGCCCCTCGGGTGTTCACGAAAGTGATGGCGGTGGTCGCAGCTCATCTGCGCCGGGCAGGGGTTTCAGTCTTCCCCTACCTCGACGACTGGCTGCTGAAGGCGGGCTCGCCCCAGGCAGTCGTCTCCCACCTCCAGACTACGGCCGAACTCCTGCACTCGCTGGGGTTCTCCATCAATGTGCCGAAGTCGCATCTAATTCCTTCTCCACAGCTCCTTTTCATCGGAGCAGTTCTGGACACGACGCAGTTTCGGGCTCTATCCTCCCGAACGGCGAGTCCGGGATATTCAGGCTATGATTCCGATCTTTCGGCCTTTATCCTGGGTTTCGGTACGGATGACCCTGAGGCTGCTGGGCCTCATGGCCTCCTGCATCCTGCTGGTCAATCATGCCAGATGGCATATGCGGGCTCTGCAGTGGGACCTGAAGTTCCAGTGGGCGCAGCACCAGGGCAACCTGTCCGATCACGTCCAGATCTCGGAGGGGACTGCAAAACAGTTGCAGTGGTGGCTCTCGAACCGGCAATGGGTCATGGGCAGATCCCTCTCCCTTCCCCAGCCAGAGCATACAGTTGTGACGGACGCGTCCCTTCTGGGATGGGGCGGTCACATGGGAGAGGCGGAGATCAGAGGCCTCTGGTCTCCGGCGGAGTCCCGGCTCCATATCAACATTCTGGAGCTCCGGGCGATCCGACTTGCACTCAAGGCATTCCTTCCCTCTGTCAAAGGGAAGGTAGTGCAGGTGTTCACAGACAACACCACCGCCATGTGGTACTGCAACAAACAAGGCGGGGTGGGGTCGTGGACCCTTTGTCAGGAGGCTCTGCGCCTCTGGACATGGCTGGAACATCAGGGCATGTTCCTGGTGGTTCAACACCTGGCAGGTTCCCTGAACGCCAGGGCGGACGAACCTCAGCCGCAGGTGCATGATGGATCACGAATGGCGTCTTCACTCGGAAGTGGCGCAAGGACTCTTTCTACAGTGGGGAGAGCCTTGGTTAGATCTATTCGCCACCGAAGAGAACGCGCAATGTCATCAGTTCTGCGCGTTGGAATTTCCAAGGCGGCACTCGCTCGGCGACGCTTTCGTCACGAGTGGAGTTGCGGTCTATTGTACGCCTTTCCGCCTATACCACTTCTACCCAGAGTGTTGAAGAAGATTCGGCACGACCGGGCCCAAGTCATTCTTGTGGCTCCGGACTGGGCTCGAAGAGTTTGGTATCCCGAGCTACTCAATATGAGCATAGATCCCCCGATCCGTCTGCCTCTTCGGGAGGATCTTCTGTCGCAGCAGCAGGGGACGGTCCTCCACCCGAACCTGTCCAGTCTACACCTGCTTGCGTGGAGATTGAGCGGCGGCAGTTGATTCCTTTCGACTTGCCTCCCGAAGTTTGTGATGTGATTCTGGCAGCCAGGCGTCCCTCCACTAAGGTGGTATACGCCTGCAGGTGGAACAAATTTGTGGCATGGTGCACAGCAAAGGCTGTGAATCCCCTTTCTGCCCCTCTTTCTGAGGTCCTTCTGTTCCTTCTCTCTTTGGCCCAACAGGGTTCTGCCCTGGGTACCATCAAGGGTTATCTTTGTGCTATCTCGGCCTTCCTCAGGCTCCCTGATCAGCCCTCCCTTTTCAAGTCCCCTGTTGTTAACAGGTTCTTAAAAGGCATTACTCACCTCTTCCCTCCTGTTCCGTTTGTGATGCCTCAGTGGGACTTGAACTTGGTTCTTACCTTTTAATGTGCGCTCCCTTTGAGCTCTCTGCATAACTGTCCTCTTCGTCTTCTGACTCTAAAGACAGCCTTTCTGGTGGCCATCACCTCCGCTCGGCGGGTGAGTGAGCTCCAGGCTCTATCTTGCAAACCTCCCTTTCTGTCTGTTCATCCAGACAAGGTTGTTCTTCGGACGCGTCCGTCCTTCTTGCCAAAGGTGGTTACTGCTTTCCACATTGGGCAGACCATCACTTTGCCCACCTTCTTTCCGCCTCCGCATCCTTCCAGAGAGGAAGAGAGGCTCCACCGTCTGGACCCAAAACGTGCGCTCTCTTTCTATATTGACCGCACAAAACACTTCCGGGTGGATGACCAGCTCTTTGTTGGCTACGTGGGCGCCAAAAAGGTCGGGCGGTGCACAAGAGGACCATCTCCCGCTGGGTTACCTTGTGCATCAAGACCTGCTATTCTTTGGCTAAAAAGGAACCTCCTGTTGGGCTGCGTGCCCATTCCACCAGGGCAACGGCTGCTACCACGGCCTTGGGCCGCGGTGTTCCGCTGCCGGTTATCTGTCAGGCGGCTACGTGGGCCTCGCTGCACACGTTTACTAAGCATTACTGCCTTGACAGTCAGGTCCGGAGGGACGGCTTCTTTGGCCGTTCTGTCCTCCAGGACTTCCTTGTCTGATCTTTGTTCGCAGACCCACCACCGGGGTTGGTATTGCTGGGGTATCTATTCTAAGGTAAGGAATCTATCACTAACGTGTCTCTTTCAGATGCACAAGTTACTAACTTGTGTAACGATATATCTGTAAGAGACAGTAGTTAGTGATAGATTCCTTACCGCCCACCCATCCTCCCCGTTCTGCGAACTGATTTCTAGGGTTAAGGACATCCCTTTCAGGGCCCTAGTATTTTTCAGACACCTGTGTCAGCTTCTTGCATGGCTCTGCGTTCCTGGCGCGGAAAGTCGTGTACAGAACTGACGTCAGCGCGCAGGGGCGGCGCCTAAGTACTGCCCGCGACGTCATCCCGGCGATCACGACGACGGACGCGGAGCCGCACGACGCCGCCTACCGACGCGCAAAGGGTACTGCTACGCAAAACTTTCCCGGATCCAGCCTGACGCCTGGGGATATTCTAAGGTAAGGAATCTATCACTAACTACTGTCTCTTACAGATATATCGTTACACAAGTTAGTAACTTGTGCTTTTAGCGCGTTCCTTTTTAACCTTAAGATATTTAGCAAGAAGATTGCCAGATTTATTCTGCGCAGTATAATATTTGGCACTGGATTTGAGTAGATACAAATTTGCGGAATCCGTTGAAAGTTTGTTAAACGAAAGTTTGGCTTTGATAAGTGCATTCAAAGTGAATTGATTTTTGGTTGTGTAATAGGAATGTTCCAATTTTTTAATTTGTGAGTTAAGTTCCAGTATGGAGTGAGAGGATATACGTCGTTTCTGTGCAATGAACGAAATAATGAAGTCTCTAGAGGCAGCTTTGAAGGTATCCCAAATAAGTTGAGGAGATGTTTGAGGAGATTCATTATCTGTAAAGAATGTATCTGCAAATTCCTGAAAGGCAGACGTGAATTTAGAATCTAATAAAAGTGAATTATTAAACCTCCAACGCCTAGTACCCTTAACCGGGGGGAGTAAATCTAAACTCAATGATACTGGGGCATGGTCGGAGATTAGTATAGCGCCTATGTCAGAATGGGAAATATGTTGAACTAAAGCTTTGGAAACAAAAAGATAATCTATCCGAGATTGAGATGAGTGTGCAGGTGAAAAATAAGTGTATTCTTGTAAAGTGGGATGACAGTCTCCAGGAGTCCACAAGAGATCTTTGTGAGATAGAGGAAGTAAACTGAGCATGCATAGGGGAGTGGGAGAACCTAGAGTTAGACCTTCTGTCGATAAAGGGATCCATAACCATATTACAATCGCCACCTAGGATTAAATATTCATCAGTATATTGCATCAGAGAGGACAGGAGATGGGGCCAAAACTGTTTATCCTGATTAGTGGGAGCATATATGTTAACAATAGTTAAAGGAATCTTATTAATCTTTAGAGACACTGCTACCCATCTACCATCAGAATCATTATCTTGTTGTAACAATTGAACATCTAAACGCTTATGACAGAGAATAGCCACTCCATTCCGTTTCCCTGTCCCTGGCGATGCAAAGACGTGACTTACCCAGTGACGCCTCAATTTGGGTATCTCAGTATCTTTCACATGAACTTCTTGTAGTAAAGCTATATCAGCTTTTAAACTTGCAATATGTGATAACACTCGCTGACGTTTAATGGGAGAGCCCAAACCTTTAACATTCCAAGTTATGATATTTAACGACATCTAAATATTTATATTAAATTCTAAAATTGGATAAGAACAGTTATAATAATCATTGAAAATTTGTATCATATAAGTGAAAGTAAGAGCGTGAAAACCTGACATGCAGAAGAAATAGATAGAGATACAGATATATATAAAATAGGAGAAGAGATAAAAACTAGGTAGAAACGTAGGTGAGTATGCAAGATAAGAGACAGACCAATTAATAATGAAAAGTAATTGACAAAAAGGAGAAGAAGAAAAGGGAAAGTTACCAAAAGAAACACAACTAATAAAACAGATCACACAATTGATAGCAAAGTACGATAACAAAAGAACATACCACAGAAAACAATAGACGTGGGGAAGGTGAAGCCACATGAGGGAGGTAGGACGCCGAACAGAGGCCCACAGGATGAAAGCGGCAAGGGGGAACATCATCCAGGAAAAATGAAGAGAACATCAAGATGAGGGATCACAGGATTGGAACCTGATAGGAAAGAAAAATAACATATTAATGAAACATATGACAGCACAGCATACTAACACAATACAACAAGAATGGGGTACATCACAAAGAAGAACACAACATAGGACACCAGTCAATATTTAACTTAGTTAGCCATCTATGGCCGAGTTATGTCCATGTCAGCTGTACATGAGTTCAAAAACTCTTGGAGAAGCGCTGGATCCTCATAAGTTGTTGTTTTGTTGTTGTAGGTGACTTTGAAGAGGCAAGGATGGAACAGGCCATAGCGAGCATTCAAATTACGAAGTGCAGGTCTCATGTCCAAGAATTTTTTCCGACGTTCAGCTGTTAGTTTAGCGTAGTCCTGGGCAAAAAAGAGGCTAGAACCATTCCAAGAAATTCTTCCTCGTTGTCTAGCTGCTTGAAGGACCGTAAGTAATTCGGTATACTCCAGAAAATATATGATAATGCCCCTAGGTTTCACTGAGGGAGATGAAGTACGAGAGTTCTGTCCCAATCGGTGTGCTCGTTGTATATTCAATTTTGGAGATTCAGGAAGACCAAGAAGAGTTGGTAAAAGGACTGAAAAAAGGATATTGGATTAGACCCTTCGAGACCTTCAACCAGACCATGAATGCGTAAGTTGTTACGCCTGTTACGATTTTCCAAATTTTCAATCTGCTTTTGAAGCTGTGTAATCTCCTTATGCATAAGGGGGATTTGACCCGTGATTTCCTGAACAGTCAACTCGTTTCTCTAGGCCATCAATTCTTTTTTCAGTGTGAGACCAATTGTCTTCAAGACTCTGTAAACAGGTATTGGTTTCCTCCATATGAGGTTTGAGTGCCCGAATTTCCTCAAGTAAGAGTTCCATGGAGAGTACGGTCGAAGAGTTAGTAGGTGAAGGTGGGTTCACTTTCGCTCGTTTGCCTGATGTGGAGGTTGACGCTGAGGGTATCTTGGAACCCTGTTTGGAGCAAAGACGAGATGCTGAGGGACCCAAGTCCCTTGAGACAGATTCCGTGTTATCCTCTTCCCTGTTATTTTGCAGGACACTAAAAGGGTTGTGGTCCTCCAAGGATGCACCTTTGGTATTTTTAGAAGGCTTGCCAGGCATTGCCATGGAGTATTTTGATATCCAGTCTCTCTGAACAATAATGAGGAGTAAACCTTGGGGATGATTCTTTCAGAGTTTTAAAAGTATTGAAGCTGATAATTGACAGACGAAAAGACTAAGCCTCAATGAATTAACAATGCACTTGGAAACAAACGCTGCGTCATGAAGGGAACACTGCCCAATTCTACAAATGATAAAACACTGAGCTGTTAGGTATTGAAGAGTCCGGTGTGCAGACTGAGCAGTTCATTTCACCTAATGCGCATTTTTAGAGCAATAACGATTTGAAGAGCATAATAACCTTGACATGAAATTGCTCAAAATTCAAAGATTCAGGTGGAAACCATGTGAGGTATTCGGAGAGTAAAGGTGTCAGAATTCGGCATTATTTCCTGACAGAAATAACTTTGAGACGCCTCAGGCAGGAAAAACGCGAGGAGCGCTTGATGACATAAAACAAAATGGCGGCTGCGACTGTATTCGCGCCGCGGCCGGCAAAAAGAGTCAGAAATTCATCTTTTGCGCTCACCCGGTTCTCCGCGCAAGTCACACTAGACGGAGCAGAGGTTCCGACGTATGGGCGTTTGTTCCTGTGATCCAACGGTGGAATTATAAGCCTGGAGTGTTCCCGCCGTTCTACACTGCCGCGGAGCTCTCTGAAGCAGCGGCCATCTCCGACGGCTCCTAAGCCACGCCCCTCCAGCAACTTTAAAAGAACAGATCTTTCATCTGCAAAATCTAGAAAGGAAGAGAGGTTATCTTCTCTAAGCACGTAAGTTAGCGATTCCACAACGCTATGCTACATAATATACTACCCATATACCTTATGAGCAATAACAAAGATAAACTGCAACGTTTTTAAATTACTACAGCCCCACATAGTGTTTTAATGTAGGGGCATTTTTTGCTTTTAAACGGCAACAGTGCATAGGTCTAAAGAACGCACTAACGTGCAATTGCAGCAGTTAGCTCAGCCACTGGGCAGCATAATCGCATAACAATTATGCATAGGCCAATTAATGCACCGTTTTGTCTGAAAGCAACTAATATATGCACATAGGCAACGGGCCCAATAAGCCACAGCAATGTTTGTATACAAATTATGCTAAAAACGATCTTTGCGGCAGAACATGTGCAACATATAAGTACAATATTTATGCACAGTTTTTTACATTGGATCGCAAAATATTTATTAACAGCTGATGCTCTATAACACAGTTAAATACTGTATGGCCCCTCTATTGCTGGTACTATCAACATTTACCGGTTCTTTGGTAACTTCACAAGGTTTATACACTCCATGCGTAACATTGCAACATGCAGGATCACAGATCATGCTTTACCAGTTACTGCAGCAAATTCAAACAATGTTTACCAGCCTGCTGCATAGCATTGCAACAGGCGATGCAAGGAAGGGACCACATACTACGAGATATAAATACACGCAGTAGGATAGCATTACCTACTAAGCCTCTAGAAACTCTTAAGTTGCCAATAGGAGGTTGAAGGGAGATGTGTAAATCCTTCTTATACCAACAAGACCAGGTGCACTGCATCAAAACAGATACAATTATGTGTGTATTTTGGTGTATAGGTAGGTATGGGTGTATGAATATGTGTGCATATAATACACAGCTACATGTGTTTCACTGTGTGCGGGTGTATACATATATGTATACATGCAATTAGCAGGGAGATACACCAAGTACATAGGTACATGTGAAGTATATATATATATATATATATATATATATATATATATATAATACGCTAAACACAGAATTACATATGTAGATATGTAAACGGTTCATGTATATGTTTAAATATATACATATACGCCCCCTTTACCAGTAACACACACTGCATGGCGCCTGAGTTAACAAAAAAAACACACAAAAAACTAAATAAGAACACGGTTTCTATAAGGGGCACATACAATGTCTTTTAAAACCCAGCCACACAAGACATTAAACGCATACCAACTCCCTCCACTATTTACCACTACTGGACGGCACAACCCTGTTTTTAAAACTGGCATGATGCCACATAAACACTATACACAAATTCTACACACAACCGGCATACTTCTAATGGGGAATTAAGTCTCACACAACAAGACTACAAACCCCATCAGACAAGTACATAGCTTCAAACGCTACACAGCATTTCTTACACCAACGCAACATGTACTTGCAACACAACATTAAGTTGGCTATAATATCAAAGGCGAATCAGCTTCACTAAGGGGACTGATCGCCACGAGATGCTGGGGCATACCACAACCACAATCATCTCACACACATTATGGGTGTGGCGAGCCCAAAAGGTGGAACTCATCTCCTCCAGTGTGAGAGTGTCAGGGTACAGGGCCTCTAAGGGTGGCACAATAAGTGCTGCAGCCCTTAGAGGCCTTCTCTGGTCACAGTGCCCTGTGTACCTGTGGTACCATTTACCGGGGGCTGACCTGTGGCCAGAGATGCCAATTGGGTTAGTTTTGGGGAAAGAACACAGGCCCTGGGAACCTGATTGGCAGGGACCCAGGGCACACCAAGAAAAAGTGCATCAGTAGTCTGACAAAAAGTGGGGGGAGTTACTGCAACAGAAACCCACTTTCCTACAACCTCGCACTCTCAAACTCTTGTCAGAGCACCTGCAGCTCCTCAAACGAGGTGTAGGAAGCTGGCTCTGTATATACTATACCAAAGTGAGGTATGGTGTGCACAGTCCAGTGGAACCCCAAAAGTAGGCAGAGGTAAAGTTCGATAGCACCTCACTCTCTATTTGTGGTACTGTGGTCGAGCAGTAAGGCAGTATCAGAGGACAGTGTAAAACATTTGTTGTACACACTCAGTCAGCAAATGAATTCACACACTCAGACTGAACTTCAGACCAATTGTTTCTGTATAAAAAAATATTTTTAGTTATTTTATTTTCTTGAACCAAGCAAGCCTGGCACAGGTAAGCAATAAATACTTTACAGTAGTAATGCAGTTTGTAAACAGTTCGAATTGTAATTGTATATGCACTTGGTTTTGACTTACAGTATGGTTGCAGAGAAATGCAATACTTTGTAAATACAGTACATAGACTTGAATGGGCTTTTCAGTAAAATACCAGGTAAGTTACTTTTTAGATTACTTTTCTTACTCAGTGTAGTATACCTGGATACTACACTGGGTCATTTCCTGTAAACAGGTAAGTAAAAGCCTTTTTGTTAAACAGTACAATTTTAAAGAATTTCTTTAGGTTTTCAAACTCCACACTTAGAAACTTTTCCAAGAAAAACAGTCAATGTTATCCCATGGAGGAAATTAGTGTTATCGGTTTTGAGGTAAGTATTTGGTAGTGGCAGTTGAGATTCTGGGAGTAGCCTCAGGGGTCCCCCAGGGTCAAGGATGCACTCTTGTTACACCCTCAGTGGCACTAGGGCGGCCGGGTGCATAGTGCTGTGGCCCAATGTTATCCAATGGGGGATAGGGGGCCTCCGGTTGGTGGCTGCTGACGAGCAGGCCACTTGGTTGTGGGAGCAAAGCTCCTGGACTTTAGCTCAGGGCAAATGGGGAAACAAAGTAGCACCAACGGTGCACCCTCAGCGGCACTAGGGCGGCTGGGTTCAGGGTGCTGTTTCCACGTCGGGCGCCCTCTTTGCAATGGGGCACTGCAGGCTTGGGGACGAAGGTCTTCTGGGTGCGACCACTTCGAGAGGTAAGTTGGGGGTTGGTTAGGCACCGTCGGTTTGGCCACCCAAGGCCGTGGGACGTCGGGTGCAGGGGTCCCTTTTGGGGTCGGATCTTTTTACCAACTCCTGGTCGCAGTTGGGGGGACCTTCCGGATTTAGGCTGCAGGCGTCGGCTGGAGGCAGGTCTGGAGTCGCCGGATCTCGGATCGGGATCGCCGGGGAGACCTCCTCGTGGTGTTTGCCCACTCGAGCTTGGGCCGTGGACGGCGGGTGCAGAGTGGTGCGGATTCCAGGTGTCCGGCCAGAACCAGAAGTTGCAGATGAACAAATCCGGTGTTCACGGGAGACGGTCTTTGTGGTTGAAGGCAGGCAGGTCCTCTGGGGTTTTCAAGGTTGCTGGCTGCAGGACACACTGGGATTTCGCAGGAACAGGTTCGAGGTGGAGACAGGCCGGTAGGGCTGGGGCCAAGTCAGTGGGCGTCTTCCTCTTGTTAGCTTCGGCACGGCTGTTCGGTCCTTCTTCTTTTCTTGTAGTTTCTTCTGGTCTGAGGAAGCAAGGTTCAGGGGTTCCCCTAAATACTAGTTTTAGGGGCGTTACAGGTAGGTAAAAAGGTTGGGACCAATGAGTATCTTCCCTGGGGTGGGTACACCCCCTATTATGCCACCCTCCAGGGGGAGGGCGGCATAGGCCTGTCCCTGGTTGGCGGAGTCCTCCCCATCTGCAAGATGGCAGGGACTGAGTTGTGCTTCACCTCGCCTCCCGCACCTGAGGGGTGCAGTTGGCAGAGGTGGGCACACCTCTCTTCCTCACTTGTTTTTCCCGCCGGTACTCCCGCCCAAAGTGGGGATCCGAACCAGTGGGGACCAGTTGCTGAAAGCCGCAAGTGGCCTGGGGAACCTCACAAAGGAGGCAAGCCTTTGAAGCTTCCCTCCGTGAACCCTGCCCATCCTGGGGGAGGAGGCGGCTTGGCACCTCATCCCAGGATGTGCATTGTTTCAGGCCCCAGAGAGCAGCAGGCTCTCCACCCAGGTGTACAGAAACATGTCTGGTGGTGGCAGCTGAAAGCAGCCACGCAGCCTGGACACTAGTGGTAGGTTAGTTTTCAGGGGGCATCTCTAAGACGCCCTCTGTGTGCATTTTTCATTAAATCCCACACTGGCATCAGAGGGGGCCTGCTCCTGATAGCAGGAGAGGCTGTGGGTCGCATTACAAAGGCTGCCAGGCCTTTGAAGCTCCCCTGCCACAGATGGCTCTTCCTGGCCTGGGGGAGGTGTGAGCACCAGCACCCAGGAAAGGCTTTGCTCTGGGCTCAGGGAGCGAAGGCTCCCACCCTAGGGGTCCAGAAAAACATCTCGTGGTGGCAGGCTGGTGTGTACCAGTCAGGGAACCCACCAGAGGCTGGTCGTTTTTCAGGGGGCATCTCTAAGATGCCCTCTGTGTGCATTTTTCATTAACTCCCACACTGGCATTAGTGTGGGTTTAATGTGCTGAGAAGTTTGATACCAAACTTCTCAGTTTTCAGTGTAGCTATTATGGTGCTGTGGAGTTCGTAATGACAACTCCCAGCACCTTATACTCTTAATGGCAGCACTGCACTTACAATGTCCAAGAATGGACTTAGACACTGTAGGGGTACAGGGCTCATGCACCTGTACCCTCACCACTGGTATAGTGCACCCAGTTAGAGGGGTGACTGATCTATGCCAGAGCAGTGGATTGTAGGCATGGCACACAGGGGTGTGCCATGTCGACTCTTCACTTTGTTCTGCACCAAAACACGCAGCCTGCAAAGGCAGTGTGTGAGTGTAATGGTACAGGACCTCCAAGGGTGGCACAATAAGTGTTGCAGCCCTTGGAGGCCTTCTCTGGTCACAGTGCCCTGGGTACCTGTGGTACCGTTTACCAGGGGCTGACCTGTGGCCAGAGATGCCAGTTGGGTTGAGGCGTCAATGCAGTTTTAGGAAAAGAACATAGGACCTGGGTACCTGATTAGCAGGAGCCCAGGGCACACTCAAAGTACATCAGCAGTTCAGCAAAAAGTGGGGACAACCATGCAGAAAGAGGGCACTTTCTCACAGTATTCTCCTCAGTAGTTTCCTCGTCTACATTGTGTGAACTATCATTTTCTCCATCTCCATTCTTTCATTAAATCCATCTTTTCCTTTCTGTGATAGGACCAGATTACCATCACTGGGTATGAGAGGAACACAGAGGCTGCACGTGATGCTATCATGAAGTTGGTGGGTAACCTGGAGCAGATGGTGTCTGAAGATATCACATTGGACCACCGCATCCATGCCCGCATTATTGGTGGGCGAGGCAAGGCTGTTCGTAAAATCATGGATGAATTCAAGGTGTGCTCAAGTTTTTGGTGGCAGTGCTTAGAAGATGATGGGCTTATAAGTTATACTTACTGAAGTTATGTTTCCATTCCTCTTAAGTACTTGGCAGATAAGGCACAAAGGGTTCACCTATAATGCCGATACGGAAGTCTAAGGTTCCAGTTAAGAATTTAAAGTAGGAGAATGTTATTCCCAAATAGGATCATTTAGGAAGGGCTTTTTATTTAGGGAGTAAATATTCTGTGTCTCAAGGGGAGTACTTGAAAATATGTTTAACATGTTGTTAAAGACAGTTTTGTTGCCCTCTCTAATTTGTTATATTAAATTAAAAAATCATTTTACCATTCAAGATCCTCATTAGATCAGGCAGAGACAGTACTTCAGCATCTCCTTGTAGTGCGTCTGTCTTTTGCTATTATGAGCATTTCAGAATTTTGTTTTGCTGGTTGAAGCAGAGCCTAACTGTTTCCTACATTTTTTTGTAGTGTCTTACCATACAATTGAGTGACCAGATTTCAAGATTGTAATTAAGTGTGAATTTATTTGGAGCCTTACAAGTACAATGCTAACAGTATTTTTGTTATGATTTTTACAGTTTAAACAATTCCTCTGCACTCTCGATTTGCCACTGGTCTTGGTTCCATGTTATTGGGGGTGCTTAGCCTTTTCACTCTACTTCAAAGTCTTTCATAGCATTTCATTTTGATTATAGGTGGATATTCGCTTCCCTCCAAGTGGAGCTGCAGATCCAGACTGTGTGACCGTGACAGGAATGCCAGAACAGGTGGATGAAGCCATTGACCATTTGCTGAATTTGGAGGAGGAATATGTAAGTACTTTAAGTATAGCCGAGTCCTTTTCCCGGTGCCATGGACATCTGCAAAATATTGGTACATACCATACCCTCTGTGGGTGTTAGGCTACTCCTGGAAACATTCAAAGGTCCTCAATACTTCTATACTAAAGTTAAATAACCAAGGACTCGCTCTAGACACTTGACTATGTCAGGGTAGTAAAGGCAAGCAGCAAATAATTAATCTAGGAAGTGGAGTATTTTAGAGACTTTGATTCAGTATGACTCTTAACTTCCCCAGCTTTGGATAATTTATAGAATTTCATGCTTGAATTATTCTCCATTGTCAGCTAAGACTCACCAGCATTAGATAGCACCCATTTTCAGCCAATCAGGTTCTTGTACTAACACTCTCACTCTCCTTAGAGGCCACTATAGCTGATTTCTGATGGGTACTTCTAACTGCAGATTCCTCACCTTGTGGATACCTCCAGGTACCACACTTCCTCGTGTCTTTTGATGAGCTTTCTTCAGAATATTTCCTTTAATGTGTGCAAGGGAATGTGTTCTCTCCAAAAACTACAGTCTTTACAATATGTAGGGATTGTCATAAGCAGATGTTTGCCTACGGTCCTCGCTCAACTCTACGCCTTGCGGGGACTGCTCCTGGATGAATCCCAAGGCAATCCAGAATTGCTAAGTTAAGCTCTACGTTGCTGGAAACCACCTAAAGGCGCTTAATGGTTGTTACATCTTGAAGTAGAGCACACTCTCTCAAGGTCTGTCCAGAGTAAGATGATCCTCCCTATAGGAAGATGGCTGTGTATATGATATTGCCACTAGGTGGTAATACCGTGCACATAGTCCAGGGGTTCCCCAAAAGTGTACAGGGCTCAATGTAAAGCCCAAAGTGCTTCATTAGTTGTAGTGTGGGCGAGCAGCCTTAGGCCTAACACAGAGGAGTGTAAGACATGTTTGAGGCATATGAGCTGCAGAATTCATACTTGTGCATAGATCGCCATCTGGTGTTGGGCTCAGATGCTTGCACCTTGTTGTTGTCTTGGAAGAAGTCTTTTGTAGTCACGAGATAGGTGATTCCACCCTTGGACGATAGGGCGCATGGGCAACAACTCCATCCTCAGATTGTTTTTTTCCGCCATCGGGTTCGGATGTAACTTCAGTGCTCCGGTTCGGTACCGTGTTTTCCAAACCTTTTCGACACGCAACTCATCGCAAACTCGACGGTATTGTTTTCGTTCGCGTGCCTTTCGACGCGCTAACTCCAATACTTCATTCCGGTCGTCGACGCGGGCTGCGGGGCCTATCGACGCCATTCGGGCCTTCAGCTAATGGAAAGGACTCCATTCAAAAAATGCCCCCAGTGTGGAGCTAAATTCCCACACAGCGACCAACACAAGGTCTGCAACCTTTGTCTCTCGCCGGAACACGAAGAAAACAATTGCCAAGCCTGCGCCTCCTTCCGGTCCAAGAAGACTATCCGTGATCGCCGGGCTCGACGACACGTTAAGGCGCAACAGGCTGCACCGGTGCCACAAGACATCTTCTATGAAGGCCCCGACGTTCCAGAGGCAGAGGATTCGGAAGATCTCGACATCGTATCCGAAGCAGATGACTCCGACTCCAATGACCAGATCACTCCAGGTCAACGAGTGAGTACAACTGCCCCTGCCCCAACCCCACCCCAAAAACCAAAGGCTCCGGTTCAAGACTTCGCCTGAAGGCCTTAGTCGCGACCAAAAGAAACCTTCAGAAGCCCCGCCTCCGGGCCCGGCTCCGAAGACAAAGGAGAAGCCTTCCGGCGGCTCTGGACCGAGCAAGCCGCACGCCGGTGTCCCAAAAACAACGTTGGCGCCGAAATCAGGAACACATCCTACTCCTGCCGTCTCCAAAAAGGCCTCGGCACCGAGCACTTCGGCACCAAAAGGCCTCGGATCCGTACAAACTTCCAAAACCTTCGGATCCGAAAAAGATTTCCAACTCGACGCCGAAGGACCCAAAAACCCCTTCTAAGGCTCCTGAGCAGAAATCCAAACCACGTCCGGAACCGAACAAATTGGCGCCGAAAGCACACGCCATTCAGGAAGAACTGTTTCTACCAGATCCTATCGATCCGAAACAAAAGACATTGCATGTGGACCCTAAAACAGGCCATATTGTCAATCTCCCAGCCAAGAAGAGGAAATTCGACACCCCACACACTCCTGAGGTGCCTGTGAAGAAAAAGGACTGTGCAACTTCACCACTAAGACCCTCTTCTCCTGTTCTTCCTACTAAGCCTTCTTCTCCTAGAAAGTCTCCCATACTTCCTCCATACTCACCACCACCACAGGATGATGATGACTTAGGGGGTGGGGACCCACATAATGACCCTTTCATTGATCCTGATGATGACAAAATCATACCACAGGACACATGGGATGACTATGATACCCCTGTAGATCCTCCAGACCTTCCTGATCCAGATGCATTCCCCACAAGGCCATCTCCCCCAGATGACAACATTGGGTTTAGTCCGCTCATTCATGGGGCTGCCCAATATCCTGGTGTCCAGATGCATTCCGACCCCACCGAGGAAGACTTCCTATTAGATACCTTTTCACAGTCACAGAAGACAGTACAAACACTACCTATGCTCAAAGGTGTCATTAAACATGCACCAGACGTCTTCAAAGACCCAGTCAGAACCAGGATTCTCAATCCTCTGATTGATAAAAAATATAAACCCGCACCCAATGATCCCACCTACATTAAAGGTCAGCTCCCTTTAGATTTGCTTGTGGTGACCAATGCACGGAAGCGTGCTAACTCTCAAACCTCCGGTGATGCTCCACCGCCGGATAAAGAGTCTAAATTACTAGACGCCTCAGGCAAATGAGTTGCCTCACAGGCAGCTAATCACTGGAGAATAGCTAATGCACAAGCATTGCTTGCCAGGTATGATAGGGCTCACTACGACGAGCTTGAGGGCCTAATGCAGCATTTGCTTGACCAATACAAGGCCAAAGCCAATGATTTGATTCAGGAGGGCAAGTTAATCACAAACCCATCCATTAAATGTGCCCTCGATGCCGCAGACACTTCATCTAGATGAATTAACACTAGTGTGTTATTGCGAAGACACGCATGGTTGCGCATTTCTGGTTTGAAACAGGAGGTGCAGACTACTATCCTGAATCAGCCATTCTATCAGGAACAACTTTTTGGCCCAGCTGTAGACACCGCATTAGAGAAAATGAAGAAGGACACGGAGACTGCGAAATCTATGGGAGCACGAGGCTCCTTTCGTCGCTCCTTTTATAGGGACGCATCCAAAAACATTAGCACAGACACTGCTTCTTCCTCCTATAAAAGCCCCACACAAACATCCCCCAACAAGGCTATAAAAGCCCCACACAAACATCCCCCAACAAGGGATATTTCAGAGGTGGGAGCAGGGGAAATAACAAAGGGAGAGGCCGAGGTAACCACACTCGCACCTCCCCCACTAACAAACAGTGACTCCCCTTCGCTCCCTCCAGACCATTCCAATCCGGTCGGAGGGAGACTCTCACAGTTTTGCAGCATAGATGTCGTCTAGATTCACAAACTGTGCATATTCCGCCATCTAGTGGTTGGAGTCGAAAAGTGCTTTGTATATTTTTTTATTTTTTTTTATTTTTTTTTGCTTTGGGAGGTTGCGAAACCTGATCCCTCTGGTGAGGCTACAAACCCCCCTTGTGTGTGTGCAAGCTCTCAGATTATTTTTTCCGCCATGGAGATCGGAGGTGCACTGAAGACGTCTCGGAAGGGACAGCAGCAGACGCAGGCAAAAAAGGAAAGCCCACCAGAAACTCTGGAGAGAGGTGGTACCAAAGCAAGTACTGTGTTCGCTGGCAGAATACAGTCTCCAGGTATTTGGGGGGGTTTCTGCAGGGAGCTGATGGTTCATCCGAAAATAAGGTAAGAATTTGCTCTTTTATGATTAACCTATGAGCAAAGCACGGATGAATTGACCCAGGTACTAGCAACAAAACTTTAAATATAGCAGCACAGCCGCTCTATCTGAAAGAGACATGTTAGTGACAGATTCCTTACCTTAGAATATCCCCAGGCGTCAGGCTGGATCCGGAAAGTTTTTGCGTAGCAGTACCCTTGCGCGTCGGTAGGCGGCGTCGTGCGGCTCCGCATCCGTCGTCGGGATGACGTCGCGGGCAGTACTTAGACGCCGCCCCTGCACGCTGACGTCAGTTCTGTTCTTTCTTTTTCCACGCCAGTAAGCGCAGATCCGGGAAGAGCAGTGCCCTAGTCATTTTTTTACTACGTTTTTGGTGATTTTTTCACTGTTTTCTCGAGTCTCTCGACTCCGAAGGTGTCGGTAGGGATGCCCGGCTTCAAGCCATGCGACGCCTGTGGTCGAATGATGTCGATCACAGACCCGCATCAGGAATGTCTCTACTGCCACGACCACGACACGAAGTCGTGCCCCGACTGCCGGGCCTTGCATCCGAAGGCTTTGCGAGAGCGGTCTCGAAAGCTCCTCAAGGTCCAGCAGTCGGCTCCGCGCCACGCGAGAGATTGAGGGGCCGGTCACGGAGTCCTCATCGGTCGTCAGGGTCCAAGTCTTCGCACTCCTCCGGTAAGTCGAAGCATAAGAACTCGAAGAAGCGTCATCGCTCGACAACTTCCCCTCGCCGGTCTCGCGACTCGGCTGAGGGTCCTGTCGGCACCATCCCCACGGCACCATCCCCACGGCTCCGGGAGTGCCTGCATTACCCGTCCTTCCCGGGTTCGGGGGCGACTCCGGCCGAGATACAGGAGTTCCTGTCGGCCATGGCCCGCCTCTTCGGGCCTCAAGGTCCCCCTGGTGCGCCTGCGGGCCCTGATGGGGTTTCTCCGGCGACTCCGGCGCCGCCTGTCACACCAGCCTCGGTCCCGACACCGGCTCCGGTGCTGCCACAACCCCGATCGACGCCGGTTGACCTGACAACACCTCCACCGGCGCCGATCTCTCCGGTGCCGTTCCCGACGCCGCCCGGGGCTCCGGGCGGCGTCGTTCCCCGGTTCTCTCCGGAACCGGACTGGCGTCACTCGACGCCGGCTCCGAAGCCGATGAGACCTTGGGTCCCGCATGTCCCTCCTCCTTATTTTGAACCAGAATTGGAGGACGAGGAGAACTGGGAGGGGTCTGATGACCCTCTCACACAGCAGTGTGAGTTTGATCAGGACTGGGCTGAGGAGCTTGGGGATGCCAGTGGTCTGGACACCTCCCCTGACTCTGGCATGCTGTCTCCTCCTTCCGTGGCAACGGAGGAGGGAGCAAACTTTGCAACGGTGTTGCGTAGAGCAGCTGGGGCCTTACACCTCCAGTTGCCTACCGTGGCTGTCAGGACTAACATCCTGACGGAAGTGCTTCAACCGGTGGCTACCTCCTCGGAGCCACTGCTGCCGTTTAACGAGGCGCTTTCAGACTTTCTTTTGGGCACCTGGTCCAAGCCCACCACAGGGGCTCCTGTGGATAGGAACGTGGCCCGACGCCATCGCCCTGCTCCGGGCAACCCCCTGTTCCTCTCCCAACACCCCACCCCTGAGACCTTGGTGGTCCAAGCCTCTGCTTCCCAAAGCGCCTTCCCTACCGCTCCCCCGGATAGGGAATCCAAACGCCTGGATCAATTTGGGAAGAAAGTCTTTTCTTCCTCCAGTGCTGGCTTGCGGTCCGTCAATACCACTTGCCTCTTGGGCCGATATTCCCACTCCTTGTGGGATTCGGTGGCGCAAGTTCTGCCCCAGTGTCCTGAGGAGGTCCAGACACTGCTTACCCGCACCATTGCGGAGGGAAGAGATGCGGCAAAGTACACCATCAGATGTGGCCTTGATACCGCCGACTCGCTAGGCAGATCGCTTGCGACGACAGTGGCGCTGCGCCGTCACGCCTGGCTGAGAACCACTGGTTTCTCGGGTGATGTCCAAAACACCCTTATGGACATGCCCTTTGATGGGATCGGTCTTTTTGGGAACAAGGCAGACCATGCGCTGGAGCGCTTTAAGGACTCGCGGGCTACGGCCAAATCCCTGGGCCTTTCTGCTGTACGCCCTCCGCAGCCGTCTGCTTTTCGCCCCTTTCGTGGCCAGGGAAGGGGCGCCCAGTCACGTCCGCTGCCCAGCCACCGGCCCGTGCAGCAAACGTCTTCGCGTGGCCGAGGACGTGGCTCCCGCCGTGGCGGGTCAGGCAACCAGCGTGCGGGTCAGGCCACCAACCCTGCCCCGTCCGCGGCCTCCAAGCCCTCCTAGTCCTTCTTTTCAGGTGCACAGCACGCCAGTAGGGGGCAGGGTCCGCCATCACCTTCACCACTGGCGTGCCATCACCTCGGACAGGTGGGTCTTGGACATTGTCCGAAGGGGCTACTCCCTCCTCTTCGAGACCACCCCCCCCAGCCATGCCACCTCAATTCCACCGCATGTCAGGGGATCACTTGGTGCTTCTTCAGAAGGAAGTTGCGGCCCTCTTGGCCAAGAGGGCCATCGAGCGCATTCCGACCCCAGAAGTAGGACGTGGTTGCTACTCCCACTACTTTCTGGTGCCCAAAAGGACAAGGAGGACATGCGTCCTATCTTGGACCTCCGGAACGTCAATCGCTTCCTCCGGAAGGAGAAGTTCAAGATGCTCACCCTAGCTCAGGTCTTGACTGCTCTCGACCCTGGAGACTGGATGGTAGCGTTGGACTTGCAGGACGCATATTTCCACATCCCCGTCCTGCCGGCCCACCGGCGTTACCTGCGGTTAACGGTAGGCCTCGAGCATTTTCAGTTCACCGTGCTCCCTTTGGCCTTACCAGCGCCCTCGGGTGTTCACGAAAGTGATGGCGGTGGTCGCAGCTCATCTGTGCCGGGCAGGGGTTCCAGTCTTCCCCTACCTCGACGACTGGTTGCTGAAGGCGAGCTCGTCCCAGGCAGTCGTCTCCCACCTCCAGACTACGGCCGAACTCCTGCACTCGCTGGGGTTCTCCATCAATGTGCCGAAGTCGCATCTGATTCCTTCTCCACAGCTCCTTTTTCATCGGAGCAGTTCTGGACACGACGCAGTTTCGGGTTTATCCTCCCGAACGGCGAGTCCGGGATATTCAGGCTATGATTCCGATCTTTCGGCCTCTATCCTGGGTTTTGGTACGGATGACCCTGAGGCTGCTGGGCCTCATGGCCTCCAGCATTCTGCTGGTCGATCATGCCAGATGGCATATGCTGGCTCTGCAGTGGGACCTGAAGTTCCAGTGGGCGCAGCACCAGGGCAACCTGTCCGATCACGTCCAGATCTCGGAGGGGACTGCAAAACAGTTGCAGTGGTGGCTCTCGAACCGGCAATGGGTCATGGGCAGATCCCTCTTCCTTCCCCAGCCAGAGCACACAGTTGTGACGGACGCGTCCCTTCTGGGGTGGGGCGGTCACATGGGAGAGGCGGAGATCAGAATCCTCTGGTCTCCGGCGGAGTCCCGGCTCCATATCAACATTCTGGAGCTCCGGGCGATCCGACTTGCACTCAAGGCATTCCTTCCCTCTGTCAAAGGGAAGGTAGTGCAGGTGTTCACAGACAACACCACCGCCATGTGGTACTGCAACAAACAGGGCGGGGTGGGGTCGTGGACCCTATGTCAAGAGGCTCTCCGCCTTTGGACATGGCTGGAATGTCGGGGCATATCCCTGGTAGTTCAACACCTGGCAGGTTCTCTAAACGCCAGAGCGGACGAACTCAGCCGCAGGTGCATGATGGATCACGAATGGTGTCTTCACTCGGAGGTGGTGCACGGTCTCTTTCAGTAGTGGGGAGAGCCTTGGTTAGATCTATTCGCCACCGAATAGAACGCGCAATGTCAGCAGTTCTGCGCGTTGGAATTTCCAAGGCGGCACTCGCTCGGTGATGCTTTTCGACGCGAGTGGAGTTGCGGTCTTCTATACGGCTTCCCGCCTATACCACTTCTGCCCAGAGTGCTGAAGATCAAGCGCGACCGGGCCCAAGTCATTCTTGTGGCTCCGGATTGGGCACGAAGAGTCTGGTATCCCGAGCTGTTACACATGGCCATCGATCCTCCGATCAGACTGCCTCTTCGGGAGGATCATCTGTTGCAGCAGCAGGGGACGGTCCTCCACCCGAACCTGTCCAGCCTCCACCTCCTTGCGTGGAGATTGAGGGGTGGCAGCTGACTACCTTCCTCCTGAAGTCTAATGTTCTCTTGGCAGCCAGGTGTTCCTCCACCAAAACGGTATACGCCTGCAGATGGAACAAATTTGTGGCATGGTGCACAGCAAAGGCTGTGGATCCCCTTTCCTCCCCTCTTTCTGAGGTTCTCTTGTTCCTTCGTTCTTTGACCCAGCAGGGCTCTGCTCTGGGCACTCTTAAGTGCTATCTCTCAGCCATTTTAGCCTTCCTTAGGCTTCCTGATCAACCTTCTCTTTTCAAGTCCCCTATTGTAAATGGATTCCTTAAGGGCATTACTCATCTCTTCCCTCCTATTCCTTTCATAATGCCTCATTGGGACTTGAACTTGGTTCTGACTTATCTTATGTGCGCTCCCTTTGAGCCGCTACATAATTGTCCTCTCAGACTTATAACTTTGAAAACTGCCTTCTTGGTTGCCTTCACCTCTGCTCGCAGGGTGAGTGAGCTTCAAGCCCTTTCTTCTAAGCCTCCTTTCTTGGCTGTTCATCCGGACAAGGTTGTCCTTCGCACTAGGCCTACTTTCCTTCCCAAAGTGGTTACCTCTTTCCACATAGGACAGACCATCACTTTGCCCACCTTCTTTCCGCCTCCACGCCCTTCTAAAGAGGAAGAGCGGCTCCATCGTCTGGATCCAAAACGTCAGCTTTCCTTCTATCTGGATCGCACAAGACAATTCCGGGTGGATGACCAACTCTTTGTTGGCTACATGGGCGCCAAGAAAGGTTGGGCCGTACAAAAACGGACCATCTCTCGACCGGTCTTTCTTTGTATAAAAATCTGCTATTCCTTGGCGAAAAAGGAACCTCCAGTGGGGTTGCGTGCCCATTCCACCAGGGCGACAGCAGCCACTACTGCGTTGGGGCGTGGAGTCCCCCTTCATGACATCTGCCAGGTAGCTACGTGGGCTTCACTGCACACGTTTACCAAAGACTACTGCCTGGACAGCCAAGTCCGGAGAGACGGCTTCTTCGGCCATTCGGTTCTCCAGGACTTTCTGGTGTGAACTTGGTTCACAGACCCACCACCGGGGTTGGTATTGCTGTGGTATCTATTCTAAGGTGAGGAATCCATAACTAATTGTCTCTTTCAGATGAACAAGTCACTTACCTTCGGTAACAATATATCTAAGAGACATAGATTAGTTATGGATTCCTCACCACCCCACCCATCCTCCCCGTTCTGCGAACTGACTTCTAGCGTAAGGGACTCCCTTTCAGGGCCCTAGTTTATGTGCACCAGTGGTCAGTGTCTTGCATGGCTCTGCGCTTCTGGCGTGGAATGTCGTGTAAAGAACTGACGTCAGCGCTCGAGGGCGGCGTCTAAGTAGATACCGCAACGTCATTCTGGTGATCACGACGACGAACGCGGAGTCGACCGACGCCACCTATCGACGCGCAGAGGTACTGCTGAGGAAAAAATTCACCGGATCCAGTCTGACGTCTGGGGGTAAATCGAAGGTGAGGAATCCATAACTAATCTGTCTCTTACAGATACATCGTTACCGAAGGCAAGTAACGTGTTCTGCAGTAACAACAAAATCTATCCTTTTGATGCTTCCATACAAAACAGTATTTGCTATCTGTTACATCTGCAACAATCAGGCCTCGCTTACACGTCTATTTGTTTGCACCTTGCAGCAGTAGCTGCATACTTACAAAATAGACATTTGTCATTCTTCCCAGTAATCAAGGCCTTCTTGGAAGGCTTAAAAAGAGTAATACCACCAAGGATTCCCCCTGCCCTAGTGTGGAATCTCAACATTGTTCTCACAAGGCTCATGAGTCCACCTTTTGAACCATTACACAAGTGCCCTTTACAGTTCCTCTCATGGAAAGTTGCATTCCTCATTGCTATCACATCGCTGAGGAGAGTTGGTGAGCTACAAGCATTAACGTTGGAAGAACATTTCTTTCAGCTACATAAAGATAGGTTAGTTCTCCGTACCAACTCAAAATTCCTTCCCAAGGTAGTTTCTGTTTTTCATATAAACCAATCGGCTGAGTTGCCAGTCTTCTTTCCTCAACCCGATTCTGTGGCAGAACGCGCTCTTCACACGCTTGATGCTAAAAGAGCTTTACTATACTACATAGATAGAACAAAAGACTTTCACAAAACAACTGTTTGTTGCATTTGCTCCACCCCACAAAGGCAGTCCTATTTCCAAATCTGGTATTGCCAGATGGATTGTAAAATGCATTCAAACTTGCTATATCTGAAAGAGACACGTTAGTGACAGATTCCTTACCTTAGAATATCCCCAGGCGTCAGGTTGGATCCGGAAAGTTTTTTGCGTAGCAGTACCCTTGCGCGTCGGTAGGCGGCGTCGTGCGGCTCCGCGTCCGTCGTCGGCGTCGTGATCGCCGGGATGACGTCGCGGGCAGTACTTAGGCGCCGCCCCTGCGCGCTGACGTCAGTTCTTCTTTTTCCGCGCCAGTAAGCGCAGATCCGGGAAGAGCAGTGCCCTAGTCACTTTTTGACTATCTTTTTTGTGAAATTTTTCACTGTTTTCTTCAACGAGTCTTCACGACTCCTAAGGTGTCGTAGGGATGCCCGGCTTTAAGCCCTGCGAGGAATGTGGTCGTATGATGTCCATCACGGACCCCCACCTCGAGTGTCTCTTCTGTCTCGGCCGAGACCACGACACAAAGTCGTGCCCTGACTGCCGGAAACTTCATCCGAAGGCTTTGCGAGAGCGGTCTCGAAAGCTCCTTGAAGTCCGGCAGTCGGCTCCGCGCCGCACCAAGCCCCGGTCCCGGGAGAGGTCGAGGGGCCGGACGCGGAGTCCCCGCCGTTTGTCGGAATCCAAGTCTTCGCGCTCCTCCGGTAAGTCGAAGCACAAGAAGTCTAAGCGGCGTCATCGCTCTCAGACTTCGCCTCGTTGGTCGCGCGACTCGGCTGAGGTCCCTGTCGGCACCGTCCCCGCGGCCCCGGACGTGCCTGTCGAGTTGCCCCCGCATTACCCGTCCTACCCGGGTTCGGGGGCGACTCCGGCCGAAATACAGAAATTCCTGTCGGCCATGGCCCGCCTCTTCGGGCCTCAAGGTCCCTCCGGTGCGCCTTCGGGCCCCGCGGGCCCTGATGGGGTTGCTCCGGCGTCGACTCCGGTCCCGGCGTCGCCTGTCCCACCAGCCTTCGTCCCGGCCTCGGCTCCGGCCTCGACCCCGGTTCCGGTGGTGCCGCAACCCCCATCGACGCCGGTTGACCTAACCACGCCTCCGCCGACGTCCCCGGTGCCGTTTCCGACGCCGTCCGGGGCTCCGGGCGGCGTCGTTCCCCGGTTCTCCCCGGGTCCGGACATGGAGCCGGACCGGCGTCGCCCGACGCCGGTTCAGGCGCCGATGAGACCTTGGGTCCCTTATGTCCCTCCTCCTCCATATTTTCAACCTGAGGAGGACCAGGAGAGCTGGGAGGGGTCTGACGACCCTCTCACACAACAGTGCGAGTTTGACCCGGACTGGGTTGAGGAACTTGGGGATGCCAGTGGGCTGGATACCTCCCCGACTCTGGCATGCTGTCTCCTCCCGTGGCAACGGAGGAGGGGGCTAATTTTGCAACGGTGTTGCGTAGAGCTGCTGGAGCCTTAAATCTCCAGTTGCCTACAGTGGCCGCCAGGACTAACCTCCTGACTGAAGTGCTTCAGCCGGCGGCCTCCTCTTCGGAGCCTGTGCTGCCGTTCAACGATGCACTCACTGACGTTCTTTTGGGTGCCTGGTCCAAACCCACCACAGGGGCTCCTGTGGATAGGAACGAGGCCCGACGCCATCGCCCGGCTCCGGGCGACCCCCTGTTTCTCTCCCAACACCCCACCCCTGAGAGCTTGGTTGTCCAAGCCTCTGCCTCCCAAACAGCCTTCCCTACCGCCCCTCCGGATAGGGAATCCAAGCGCCTGGATCACTTTGGGAAGAAGGCTTTCTCTTCCTCCAGTGCTGGCTTGCGGTCTGTTAATACCGCTTGCCTCTTGGGCCGATACACCCACTCCCTGTGGGATTCGGTGGCTGATGTTTTGCCGCAGTGTTCTGAGGAGGTCCAGACACTGCTTACCCGCGCTATTGCGGAAGGGCGTGATGCGGCTAAATATACCATCCGCTGTGGCCTTGATACCGCCGACTCGCTGGGCAGATCGCTTGCAACGACGGTGGCGCTGCGTCGCCACGCCTGGCTGAGAACCACTGGTTTTTCAGGGGATGTCCAGAATACTCTCATGGACATGCCCTTTGATGGAGTCGGTCTTTTTGGTTCAAAGGCAGACCATGCGCTGGAGCGTTTCAAGGACTCACGGGCTACTGCTAAGTCCCTGGGCCTTGCTGTTGTGCGCCCTCCGCAAACGTCTGCTTTTCGCCCCTTTCGTGGCCACGGAAGGGGCGCCCAGTCACGTCCACAGCCCGGCCAACGGCCCGCGCAGCAAGCGCCTTCGCGTGGCCGAGGACGTGGATACCGCCGTGGCGGTTCGGGCAACCAGCGTGCGGGTCAGGCCACCACCTCCAACCCGTCCGCGGCCTCCAAGCCCTCCTAGTCCCTCCCTTCAGGTGCACAGCACGCCAGTCGGGGGCAGGGTCCGCCATCACCTTCACCACTGGCGTCCCATCACCTCGGACAAGTGGGTCTTGGACATTGTCCGAAGGGGCTACTCCCTCCCCTTCGAGACCACCCCCAGCCATGCCACCTCAATTCCACCGCATGTCAGGGGATCACTTGGTGCTTCTACAGAAGGAAGTCACGGCCCTCTTGGCCAAAAGGGCCATCGAGCATGTTCCGACCCCAGAAGTAGGGCGTGGTTGCTACTCCCACTACTTTCTGGTGCCCAAAAAGGACAAGGAGGACATGCGTCCTATCTTGGACCTCCGGAACGTCAATCGCTTCCTCCGGAAGGAGAAGTTCAAGATGCTCACCCTAGCTCAGGTCTTGACTGCCCTCGACCCCGGAGACTGGTTGGTAGCGTTGGACTTGCAGGACGCCTATTTCCACATCCTCGTCCTGCCGGCCCACCGGCGTTACCTTCGGTTCACGGTAGGCCTCGAGCATTTTCAGTTCACCGTGCTCCCCTTTGGCCTTACAAGTGCCCCTCGGGTGTTCACGAAAGTGATGGCGGTGGTCGCAGCTCATCTGCGCCGGGCAGGGGTTTCAGTCTTCCCCTACCTCGACGACTGGCTGTTGAAGGCGGGCTCGTCCCAGGCAGTCGTCTCCCACCTCCAGACTACGGCCGGACTCCTGCACTCGCTGGGGTTCTCCATCAATGTGCCGAAGTCGCATCTGATTCCTTCTCCACAGCTCCTTTTCATCGGAGCAGTTCTGGACACGACGCAGTTTCGGGCCTATCCTCCCGAACGGCGAGTCCGGGATATTCAGGCTATGATTCCGATCTTTCAGCCTTTATCCTGGGTTTCGGTACGGATGACCCTGAGGCTGCTGGGCCTCATGGCCTCCTGCATCCTGCTGGTCAATCATGCCAGATGGCATATGCGGGCTCTGCAGTGGGACCTGAAGTTCCAGTGGGCGCAGCACCAGGGCAACCTGTCCGATCACGTCCAGATTTCGGAGGGGACTGCAAGACAGTTGCAGTGGTGGCTCTCGAACCGGCAATGGGTCATGGGCAGATCCCTCTCCCTTCCCCAGCCAGAGCACACTGTTGTGACGGACGCGTCCCTTCTGGGATGGGGCGGTCACATGGGAGAGGCGGAGATCAGAGGCCTCTGGTCTCCGGCGGAGTCCCGGCTCCATATCAACATTCTGGAGCTCCGGGCGATCCGACTTGCACTCAAGGCATTCCTTCCCTCTGTCAAAGGGAAGGTGGTGCAGGTGTTCACCGACAACACCACCGCCATGTGGTACTGCAACAAACAGGGCGGGGTGGGGTCGTGGACCCTTTGTCAGGAGGCTCTGCGCCTCTGGACATGGCTGGAACATCAGGGCATTTTCCTGATGGTTCAACACCTGGCAGGTTCCCTGAACGCCAGGGCTGACGAACTCAGCCGCAGGTGCATCATGGATCACGAATGGCGTCTTCACTCGGAAGTGGCGCAAGGACTCTTTCTACAGTGGGGAGAGCCTTGGTTAGATCTATTCGCCACCGAAGAGAACGCGCAATGTCATCAGTTTTGCGCGTTGGAATTTCCAAGGCGGCACTCGCTCGGCGACGCTTTTCGTCACGAGTGGAGTTGCGGTCTATTGTTCGCCTTTCCGCCTATACCACTTCTACCCAGAGTGTTGAAGAAAATTCGGCACGACCGGGCCCAAGTCATTCTTCTGGCTCCGGACTGGGCTCGAAGAGTTTGGTATCCCGAGCTACTCAATATGAGCGTAGATCCCCCGATCCGTCTGCCTCTTCGGGAGGATCTTCTGTCGCAGCAGCAGGGGACGGTCCTCCACCCGAACCTGTCCAGTCTACACCTGCTTGCGTGGAGCTTGAGCGGCGTCAGTTGATTCCTTTCGACTTGCCTCCCGAAGTTTGTGATGTGATTCTGGCAGCCAGGCGTCCCTCCACTAAGGTGGTATACGCCTGCAGGTGGAACAAATTTGTGGCATGGTGCACAGCAAAGGCTGTGAATCCCCTTTCTGCCCCTCTGTCTGAGGTCCTTCTGTTCCTTCTCTCTCTGGCCCAACAGGGTTCTGCCCTGGGTACCATCAAGGGTTATCTTTGTGCTATCTCGGCCTTCCTCAGGCTCCCTGATCAGCCCTCCCTTTTCAAGTCCCCTGTTGTTAACAGGTTCTTAAAAGGCATTACTCACCTCTTTCCTCCTGTTCAGTTTGTGATGCCTCAGTGGGACTTGAACTTGGTTCTTACCTTTTTAATGTGCGCTCCCTTTGAGCCTCTACATAACTGTCCTCTTCGTCTTCTGACTCTAAAGACAGCCTTTCTGGTGGCCATCACCTCCGCTCGGCGGGTGAGTGAGCTCCAGGCTCTATCTTGCAAACCTCCCTTTCTGTCTGTTCATCCAGACAAGGTCGTTCTTCGGACGCGTCCGTCCTTCTTGCCAAAGGTGGTTACTGCTTTCCATATTGGGCAGACCATCACTTTGCCCACCTTCTTTCCGCCTCCGCATCCTTCCAGAGAGGAAGAGAGGCTCCACCGTCTGGACCCAAAACGTGCGCTCTCCTTCTATATTGACCGCACAAAACACTTCCGGGTGGATGACCAGCTCTTTGTTGGCTACGTGGGCGCCAAAAAGGTCGGGCGGTGCACAAGAGGACCATCTCCCGCTGGGTTACCTTGTGCATCAAGACCTGCTATTCTTTGGCGAAGAAGGAGCCTCCTGTTGGGCTGCGTGCCCATTCCACGAGGGCAACGGCTGCTACCACGGCCTTGGGCCGCGGTGTTCCGCTGCCGGTTATTTGTCAGGCAGCTACGTGGGCCTCGCTGCACACGTTTACAAAGCATTACTGCCTTGACAGTCAGGTCCGGAGGGACGGCTTCTTTGGCCGTTCTGTCCTCCAGGACTTCCTTGTCTGATCTTTGTTCGCAGACCCACCACCGGGGTTGGTATTGCTGGGGTATCTATTCTAAGGTAAGGAATCTGTCACTAACGTGTCTCTTTCAGATGCACAAGTTACTAACTTGTGTAACGATATATCTGTAAGAGACAGTAGTTAGTGACAGATTCCTTACCGCCCACCCATCCTCCCCGTTCTGCGAACTGATTTCTAGGGTTAAGGACATCCCTTTCAGGGCCCTAGTATTTTTCAGACACCTATGTCAGCTTCTTGCATGGCTCTGCGTTCCTGGCGCGGAAAGTCGTGTACAGAACTGACGTCAGCGCGCAGGGGCGGCGCCTAAGTACTGCCCGCGACGTCATCCCGGCGATCACGACGCCGACGACGGACGCGGAGCCGCACGACGCCGCCTACCGACGCGCAAGGGTACTGCTACGCAAAAACTTTCCGGATCCAGCCTGACGCCTGGGGATATTCTAAGGTAAGGAATCTGTCACTAACTACTGTCTCTTACAGATATATCGTTACACAAGTTAGTAACTTGTGCATTAAAGCTAAAAGAACTTTAACTATACCCCCTAGAGCGCATTCCACTTGCAAAATAGGGGCGTCAGTGGCCTTTTTAGGCAACATCCCTCTAGCTGACATATGTAAGGCAGCTACATGGTCTACACCACGCACATTTACCAAACACTATTGTGTAGATGTGTTAGCATGTCAACAAGCTAATGTAGGCCAAGTAGTACTTAAAACACTATTTCAAACAACTGCAACATCTACAGGTTAGCCACTGCTTTGGGAGTATACTGCTTTATAGTCTATGCAAAGCATGTGTATCTACAGCACACATGCCTCGAATGGATAATGTTACTTACCCAGTAAGCATCTGTTCTTGGCATGTAGAGCTGTAGATTTGCATGCGCCCACCCGGTTACCTGTAGTTGTTGCAGTTCTTACATTATACATTCATACGTACGCATGGACATCTCTATACTACACGTATTTACTCCATTCTCACCCTCTTGCGGGAAAACAAATTCTAACAATGGAGTCGATGACCATGCGCACTATCACCGAAAGGAGGAGTCGCCTTACCTCGTGACTAGGAAAGTCTTCTTCGAAGAAAAACAACTTGCAAACATCCGGACCCAACACTAGATGGCAGGAGTATGCAAAGCATGTGAATCTACAGCTCTACATGCCAAGAACAAATGCTTACTGGGTAAGTAACATTTATTTTACCATATCTCTTTCATGGTGGCACAGATGCTGCAGTACCTGAGTGGACACTCTAACTTACAGGCCTTGAGTTCTCTGGTACCATATACTAGAGACTTAGAAGTAGGTTAGCCAATGTCAGTTGGGTGTAGGCCAATCAAACATACATGTTTAAGGGTCATGACACTTTAACTGAGGCCTGGTTAGCAGGCCTCAGTGCACTCTTGAATCAAAAAACCAGCATGATCTTTCCAAAACTTTGGGGGTGACCATACAAAATGAGGCATTTCCTTACAAGCTTTGTATAACCTATATATGGTCATTAGGTGTTTGATTCTTTTGAAAGTACTAAGGTGGAGTGCTTTTCAAGTAGATTGCTCATCACTCAAGAGGTTTAACTCACTGAAAGGTTTTTGCTTAGTATCTAGTGTATTGCATTGTTGCTTTGTGGAGGGAATGTTACATGTGGCTAGTATCCATGTTTGCACTGTGAACTTGCACTGTAAGGGGTCTGCAAATTATAGTAGGTATTTTTTTGTGCTTGCTGTGAAATTGCCCTTTCTAACTGTTTGTTTTGTGTTGCTCCTGGCAGATGTCAGACGTTGTTGAGAGTGAAACAATGCAATCTTACTCAAAAGCCCAGCAAGCACAAGGTCCAGATGAATCCAAGCTACCATCCAAGGGCTTTGTTGTGAGAGATGCTCCCTGGACTGCTGGTGGCTGTGAAAAGGTGAGGATTGGGCAGTACTGTGGATAGAAGGAACAGGCATCTAAAATGTAAAAAGTGACATCACACGAAAGTGTTTTGAAAATAAAATGCATACAGTTAAAACTACAATATGTAATACTTTATCTTACTGTATTTTTTAAGATTAGAAAAATGAAAGACCAATACTTGAATTACTTACCTTCTGTAGCGATCTTTCTGATGGATGTTCTGTCTACCAGCATATTCCTTACCTTTTGAGTTTCCTACAGGCACCAGACATTATCTTGAATGTTTAAATAGCTTTCGTACACCGATAGACTGCGCATCAGCTTTGGGATTCACCCCTGGATAGTACCTCACGAAGTCTTATTTGGCACACAGACATTGGGTTCTGATGGACTTCTACGCTGCAGATCTGAAAGAGACACGTTAGTGACAGATTCCTTACCTTAGAATATCCCCAGGAGTCAGGCTGGATCCGGAAAGTTTTGCGTAGCAGTACCCCTGTGCGTCGGTAGGCGGCGTCGTGCGGCTCCGCATCCGTTGTCGGCGTCGTGATCGCCGGGATGACGTCGCAGCCAGTACTTAGACGCCGCCCATGCGCGCTGGCGTCAGTTCTTTCTTTTTCCGCGCCAGTAAGCGCAGATCCGGATTGAGCAGTGCCCCAGTCATTTTTTGACTAAGTATTTTTTGTGACTTTGTGTCCAAGTTTTTCGAGTCGTTTCGACTCAAAGGTGTCAGTAGAGATGCCCGGTTTCAAGCCATGCGAGATCTGTAATCGCATGATGTCGATTACGGATCCGCACTGAGAGTCTCTTCTGCCTGGGGCGCGGCCACGACCCCCAGTCGTGCCCCGATGATCTGCCACCGGCCCGCGCAGCAAGCGCCGTCGCGCGGCCGAGGACGTGGCTCCCGCCGAGGCGGGTCGGGTAACCAGCGAGCGGGTCAGGCCACCACCTCCGCCCCGTCCGCAGACTCCAAACCCTCCTAGTCCATCCTTTCCAGTCCACAGCACGCCAGTGGGGGGCAGGGTCCGCCATCACCTTCCCCACTGGCGCACCATCACATCGGACAGGTGGATCTGAAAGAGACACGTTAGTGACAGATTCCTTACCTTAGAATATCCCCAGGCGTCAGGCTGGATCCGGAAAGTTTTTGCGTAGCAGTACCCTTGCGCGTCGGTAGGCGGCGTCGTGCGGCTCCGCGTCCGTCGTCGGCGTCGTGATCGCCGGGATGACGTCGCGGGCAGTACTTAGGCGCCGCCCCTGCGCGCTGACGTCAGTTCTTCTTTTTCCGCGCCAGTAAGCGCAGATCCGGGAAGAGCAGTGCCCTAGTCACTTTTTGACTATCTTTTTGTGAAATTTTTCACTGTTCTCTTCAACGAGTCTTCACGACTCCTAAGGTGTCGTAGGGATGCCCGGCTTTAAGCCCTGCGAGGAATGTGGTCGTATGATGTCCATCACGGACCCCCACCTCGAGTGTCTCTTCTGCCTCGGCCGAGGCCACGACACGAAGTCGTGCCCTGACTGCCGGAAACTTCATCCGAAGGCTTTGCGAGAGCGGTCTCGAAAGCTCCTTGAAGTCCGGCAGTCGGCTCCGCGCCGCAGCAAGCCCCGGTCCCGGGAGAGGTCGAGGGGCCGGACGCGGAGTCCCCGCCGTTCGTCGGAATCCAAGTCTTCGCGCTCCTCCGGTAAGTCGAAGCACAAGAAGTCTAAGCGGCGTCATCGCTCTAAGACTTCGCCTCGCCGGTCGCGCGACTCGGCTGAGGTCCCTGTCGGCACCGTCCCCGCGGCCCCGGACGTGCCTGTCGAGTTGCCCCCGCATTACCCGTCCTTCCCGGGTTCGGGGCGACTCCGGCCGAGTACAGAAATTCCTGTCGGCCATGGCCCGCCTCTTCGGGCCTCGAGGTCCCTCCGGTGCGCCTTCGGGCCCCGCGGGCCCACATGGGGTTGCTCCGGCGTCGCCGTCGACTCCGGTCCCGGCGTCGCCTGTCCCACCAGCCTTCGTCCCGGCCTCGGCTCCGGCCCCGGCCTCGACCCCGGTTCCGGTGGTGCCGCAACCTCCATCGACGCCGGTTGACCTAACCACGCCTCCGCCGACGCCGATGTCCCCGGTGCCGTTTCCGACGCCGTCCGGGGCTCCGGGCGGCGTCGTTCCCCGGTTCTCCCCGGGTCCGGACATGGAGCCGGACCGGCGTCGCCCGACGCCGGTTCCGGCGCCGATGAGGCCTTGGGTCCCTTATGTCCCTCCTCCTCCATCTTTTCAACCTGAGGAGGACCAGGAGAGCTGGGAGGGGTCTAACGACCCTCTCACACAACAGTGCGAGTTTGACCCGGACTGGGTTGAGGAACTTGGGGATGCCAGTGGGCTGGATACCTCCCCCGACTCTGGCATGCTGTCTCCTCCCGTGGCAACGGAGGAGGGGGCTAATTTTGCAACGGTGTTGCGTAGAGCGGCTGGAGCCTTAAATCTCCAGTTGCCTACAGTGGCCGTCAGGACTAACCTCCTGACTGAAGTGCTTCAGCCGGCGGCCTCCTCTTCGGAGCCTGTGCTGCCGTTCAACGATGCACTCACTGACGTTCTTTTGGGTGCCTGGTCCAAACCCACCACAGGGGCTCCTGTGGATAGGAACGTGGCCCGACGCCATCGCCCGGCTCCGGGCGACCCCCTGTTTCTCTCCCAACACCCCACCCCTGAGAGCTTGGTTGTCCAAGCCTCTGCCTCCCAAACAGCCTTCCCTACCGCCCCTCCGGATAGGGAATCCAAGCGCCTGGATCACTTTGGGAAGAAGGCTTTCTCTTCCTCCAGTGCTGGCTTGCGGTCTGTTAATACCGCTTGCCTCTTGGGCCGATACACCCACTCCCTGTGGGATTCGGTGGCTGATGTTTTGCCGCAGTGTCCTGAGGAGGTCCAGACACTGCTTACCCGCGCTATTGCGGAAGGGCGTGATGCGGCTAAGTATACCATCCGCTGTGGCCTTGATACCGCCGACTCGCTGGGCAGATCGCTTGCAACGACGGTGGCGCTGCGTCGCCACGCCTGGCTGAGAACCACTGGTTTTTCAGGGGATGTCCAGAATACTCTCATGGACATGCCCTTTGATGGAGTCGGTCTCTTTGGTTCAAAGGCGGACCATGCGCTGGAGCGTTTCAAGGATTCACGGGCTACTGCTAAGTCCCTGGGCCTTGCTGTTGTGCGCCCTCCGCAAACGTCTGCTTTTCGCCCCTTTCGTGGCCACGGAAGGGGCGCCCAGTCACGTCCACAGCCCGGCCAACGGCCCGCGCAGCAAGCGCCTTCGCGTGGCCGAGGACGTGGGTACCGCCGTGGCGGTTCGGGCAACCAGCGTGCGGGTCAGGCCACCACCTCCAACCCGTCCGCGGCCTCCAAGCCCTCCTAGTCCCTCCTTTCAGGTGCACAGCACGCCAGTCGGGGGCAGGGTCCGCCATCACCTTCACCACTGGCGTCCCATCACCTCGGACAAGTGGGTCTTGGACATTGTCCGAAGGGGCTACTCCCTCCCCTTCGAGACCACCCCCCGGCCATGCCACCTCAATTCCACCGCATGTCAGGGGATCACTTGGTGCTTCTACAGAAGGAAGTCACGGCCCTCTTGGCCAAGAGGGCCATCGAGCATGTTCCGACCCCAGAAGTAGGGCGTGGTTGCTACTCCCACTACTTTCTGGTGCCCAAAAAGGACAAGGAGGACATGCGTCCTATCTTGGACCTCCGGAACGTCAATCGCTTCCTCCGGAAGGAGAAGTTCAAGATGCTCACCCTAGCTCAGGTCTTGACTGCCCTCGACCCCGGAGACTGGTTGGTAGCGTTGGACTTGCAGGACGCCTATTTCCACATCCCCGTCCTGCCGGCCCACCGGCGTTACCTTCGGTTCACGGTAGGCCTCGAGCATTTTCAGTTCACCGTGCTCCCCTTTGGCCTTACAAGTGCCCCTCGGGTGTTCACGAAAGTGATGGCGGTGGTCGCAGCTCATCTGCGCCGGGCAGGGGTTTCAGTCTTCCCCTACCTCGACCACTGGCTGCTGAAGGCGGGCTCGTCCCAGGCAGTTGTCTCCCACCTCCAGACTACGGCCGAACTCCTGCACTCGCTGGGGTTCTCCATCAATGTGCCAAAGTCGCATCTGATTCCTTCTCCACAGCTCCTTTTCATCGGAGCAGTTCTGGACACGACGCAGTTTCGGGCCTATCCTCCCGAACGGCGAGTCCGGGATATTCAGGCTATGATTCCGATCTTTCAGCCCTTATCCTGGGTTTCGGTACGGATGACCCTGAGGCTGCTGGGCCTCATGGCCTCCTGCATCCTGCTGGTCACTCATGCCAGATGGCATATGCGGGCTCTGCAGTGGGACCTGAAGTTCCAGTGGGCGCAGCACCAGGGCGACCTGTCCGATCACGTCCAGATCTCGGAGGGGACTGCAAAACAGTTGCAGTGGTGGCTCTCGAACCGGCAATGGGTCATGGGCAGATCCTCTCCCTTCCCCAGCCAGAGCACACAGTTGTGACGGACGCGTCCCTTCTGGGATGGGGCGGTCACATGGGAGAGGCGGAGATCAGAGGCCTCTGGTCTCCGGCGGAGTCCCGGCTCCATATCAACCTTCTGGAGCTCCGGGCGATCCGACTTGCACTCAAGGCATTCCTTCCCTCTGTCAAAGGGAAGGTAGTGCAGGTGTTCACAGACAACACCACCGCCATGTGGTACTGCAACAAACAAGGCGGGGTGGGGTCGTGGACCCTTTGTCAGGAGGCTCTGCGCCTCTGGACATGGCTGGAACATCAGGGCATGTTCCTGGTGGTTCAACACCTGGCAGGTTCCCTGAACGCCAGGGCGGACGAACTCAGCCGCAGGTGCATGATGGATCACGAATGGCGTCTTCACTCGGAAGTGGCGCAAGGACTCTTTCTACAGTGGGGAGAGCCTTGGTTAGATCTATTCGCCACCGAAGAGAACGCGCAATGTCATCAGTTCTGCGCGTTGGAATTTCCAAGGCGGCACTCGCTCGGCGACGCTTTTCGTCACGAGTGGAGTTGCGGTCTATTGTACGCCTTTCCGCCTATACCACTTCTACCCAGAGTGTTGAAGAAGATTCGGCACGACCGGGCCCAAGTCATTCTTGTGGCTCCGGACTGGGCTCGAAGAGTTTGGTATCCCGAGCTACTCAATATGAGCGTAGATCCCCCGATCCGTCTGCCTCTTCGGGAGGATCTTCTGTCGCAGCAGCAGGGGACGGTCCTCCACCCGAACCTGTCCAGTCTACACCTGCTTGCGTGGAGATTGAGCGGCGGCAGTTGATTCCTTTCGGCTTGCCTCCCGAAGTTTGTGATGTGATTCTGGCAGCCAGGCGTCCCTCCACTAAGGTGGTATACGCCTGCAGGTGGAACAAATTTGTGGCATGGTGCACAGCAAAGGCTGTGAATCCCCTTTCTGCCCCTCTTTCTGAGGTCCTTCTGTTCCTTCTCTCTTTGGCCCAACAGGGTTCTGCCCTGGGTACCATCAAGGGTTATCTTTGTGCTATCTCGGCCTTCCTCAGGCTCCCTGATCAGCCCTCCCTTTTCAAGTCCCCTGTTGTTAACAGGTTCTTAAAAGGCATTACTCACCTCTTCCCTCCTGTTCCGTTTGTGATGCCTCAGTGGGACTTGAACTTGGTTCTTACCTTTTTAATGTGCGCTCCCTTTGAGCCTCTACATAACTGTCCTCTTCGTCTTCTCACTCTGAAGACAGCCTTTCTGGTGGCCATCACCTCCGCTCGGCGGGTGAGTGAGCTCCAGGCTCTATCTTGCAAACCTCCCTTTCTGTCTGTTCATCCAGACAAGGTTGTTCTTCGGACGCGTCCGTCCTTCTTGCCAAAGGTGGTTACTGCTTTCCACATTGGGCAGACCATCACTTTGCCCACCTTCTTTCCGCCTCCGCATCCTTCCAGAGAGGAAGAGAGGCTCCACCGTCTGGACCCAAAACGTGCGCTCTCTTTCTATATTGACCGCACAAAACACTTCCGGGTGGATGACCAGCTCTTTATTGGCTACGTGGGCGCCAAAAAGGTCGGGCGGTGCACAAGAGGACCATCTCCCGCTGGGTTACCTTGTGCATCAAGACCTGCTATTCTTTGGCTAAAAGGAACCTCCTGTTGGGCTGCGTGCCCATTCCACCAGGGCAACGGCTGCTACCACGGCCTTGGGCCGCGGTGTTCCGCTGCCGGTTATCTGTCAGGCAGCTACGTGGGCCTCGCTGCACACGTTTACAAAGCATTACTGCCTTGACAGTCAGGTCCGGAGGGACGGCTTCTTTGGCCGTTCTGTCCTCCAGGACTTCCTTGTCTGATCTTTGTTCGCAGACCCACCACCGGGGTTGGTATTGCTGGGGTATCTATTCTAAGGTAAGGAATCTGTCACTAACGTGTCTCTTTCAGATGCACAAGTTACTAACTTGTGTAACGATATATCTGTAAGAGACAGTAGTTAGTGACAGATTCCTACCGCCCCACCCATCCTCCCCGTTCTGCGAACTGATTTCTAGGGTTAAGGACATCCCTTTCAGGGCCCTAGTATTTTTCAGACACCTATGTCAGCTTCTTGCATGGCTCTGCGTTCCTGGCGCGGAAAGTCGTGTACAGAACTGACGTCAGCGCGCAGGGGCGGCGCCTAAGTACTGCCCGCGACGTCATCCCGGCGATCACGACGCCGACGACGGACGCGGAGCCGCACGACGCCGCCTACCGACGCGCAAGGGTACTGCTACGCAAAAAACTTTCCGGATCCAGCCTGACGCCTGGGGATATTCTAAGGTAAGGAATCTGTCACTAACTACTGTCTCTTACAGATATATCGTTACACAAGTTAGTAACTTGTGCGTTTTGGACATTGTCCGAAGGGGCTACTCCCTCCCCTTCGAGACTGCCCCTCCAGCCATGCCACCTCAGCACCACCGCATGTCGGGGGACCATTTGGCACTTCAACAGGAAGTTGCGGCCCTCTTGGCCAAGGGGGCCATCGAGCGCGTTCCGACCCCAGAAGTAGGGAGTGGTTGTTATTCCCACTACTTCCTGGTGCCCAAAAAGGACAAGGTCCTAACTTAGACCTCCGGAACGTCAATTACTTCCTCCGGAAGGAGAAGTTCAAGATGCTCCGGTCTGGACTGCCCTCGACCCTGGAGACTGGATAGTAGCGTTGGACTTGCAGGACGCATATTTTCACATCCCCGTCCTGCCGGCCGGCGTTACCTGCGGTTCACGGTAGGCCTTGAGCACTTTCAGTTCACCGTGCTTCCCTTTGGCCTTACCAGCGCCCCTCGGGTGTTCACGAAGGTGATGGCGGTGGTCGCAGCTCATCTGCGCTGGGCAGGGGTTCCAGTCTTCCCCTACCTCGACGACTGGTTGCTGAAGGCCTGCTCGTCCCAGGCAGTCGTCTCCCACCTCCAGACTACGGCCGGACTCCTGCACTCGCTGGGGTTCTCCATCAATGTGCCGAAGTCGCACCTGGTTCCTTCTCCACAGCTCCTTTTCATCGGAGCAGTTCTGGACACAACGCAGTTTCTGGCCTAACCTCCCGAATGGCGAGTCCAGGATATTCAGGCTATGATTCCGATCTTCAGCCTCTATCCTGGGTTTCGGTACGGATGACCCGGAGGCTGCTGGGCCTCATGGCATCCTGCTGGTCGATCATGCCAGATGGCATATGCGGGCTCTGCAGTGGGACCTGAAGTTCCAGTGGGCGCAGCATCAGGGGAACCTGTCCGATTACGTCCAGATCTCGGAGGGAACTGCACAACAGTTGCAGTGGTGGCTCTCGAACCGGCAATGGGTCACGGGCAGATCCCTCTCCCTTCCCCAGCCAGAGCACACAGTTGTGACGGATGCGTCCCTTCTGGGATGGGGCGGTCACATGGGAGAGGCGGAGATCAGAGGCCTCTGGTCTCCGGCGGAGTCCCGGCTCCATATCAACCTTCTGGAGCTCCGGGCGATCCGACTTGCACTGAAGGCATTCCTTCCCTCTGTCAAAGGGCAGGTAGTGCAGGTGTTCACAGACAACACCACCGCCATGTGGTACTGCAACAAACAAGGCGGGGTGGGGTCGTGGACCCTATGTCAGGAGGCTCTGCGTCTCTGGACATGGCTGGAACATCAGGGCATATTCCTGATGGTTCAACACCTGGCAGGTTCCCTGAACGCCAGGGCGGACGAACTCAGCCGCAGGTGCATGATGGATCACGAATGGTGTCTTCACTCGGAAGTGGTGCAAGGTCTCTTTCTACAGTGGGGAGAGCCTTGGTTAGATCTATTCGCCACCGAAGAGAACGCGCAATGTCAGCAATTCTGCGCGTTGGAATTTCCAAGGCGGCACTCGCTCGGCGACGCTTTTTGTCACGAGTGGAGTTGCGGTCTGTTGTACGCCTTTCCGCCTATACCACTTCTGCCCAGAGTGTTGAAGATTCGGCGCGACCGGGCCCAAGTCATTCTTGTGGCTCCGGACTGGGCTCGAAGAGTTTGGTATCCCGAGCTACTCAGTATGAGCATCGATCCCCCGATCCGTCTGCCTCTTCGGGAGGATCTTCTGTCGCAGCAGCAGGGAACGGTCCTCCACCCGAACCTGTCCAGTCTCCACCTCCTTGCATGGAGATTGAGCGGCGGCAGTTGATTCCTTTCGACTTGCCTCCCGAAGTTTGTGATGTAATTCTGGCAGCCAGGCGTCCCTCCACTAAAGTGGTATACGCCTGCAGGTGGAACAAGTTTGTGGCATGGTGCACAGCAAAGGCTGTGAATCCCCTTTCTGCCCCTCTTTCTGAGGTTCTTCTGTTCCTTCTTTCTCTGGCCCAACAGGGTTCTGCCCTGGGTACCATCAAGGGCTATCTTTGTGCCATTTCGGCCTTCCTCATGCTTCCTGATCAGCCCTCCCTTTTCAAGTCCCCTGTTGTTAACAGGTTCCTAAAAGGCATTACACACCTCTTCCCTCCTGTTCCGTTTGTGATGCCTCAGTGGGACTTGAACTTGGTTCTTACCTTTCTAATGTGCGCTCCCTTTGAGCCTCTCCATAACTGTCCTCTTCGTCTTCTCACTCTGAAGACAGCCTTTCTGGTGGCTATCACCTCCGCTCGGCGGGTGAGTGAGCTCCAGGCTCTCTTGCAAACCCCCTTTCTGTCTGTCCATCCAGACAAGGTTGTTCTTAGGACGCGTCCGTCCTTCTTGCCAAAGGTGGTTACTGCCTTCCACATTGGGCAGACCATCACTTTGCCCACCTTCTTTCCGCCTCCGCATCCTTCCAGAGAGGAAGAGAGGCTCCACCGTCTGGACCCAAAACGTGCGATTTCTTTCTATCTGAACCGCACACAACAGTTCCGGGTGGATGACCAGCTCTTTGTTGGCTACGTGGGCACCAAAAAAGGTCGGGCGGTACACAAGCGGACCATATCCGGCTGTGTTGTTTTGTGTATCAAAGCCTGTTATTCTTTTGCTAAGAAGGAGCCCCCTGTTGAGCTACGTGCCCATTCCACCAGGGCGACAGCCGCCACCACGGCTTTGGGACGTGGTGTCCCATTGCAGGACATTTGTCAGGCAGCTACATGGGCCTCGCTGCACACGTTTACCAAGCATTACTGCCTTGACAGCCAAGTCCGGAGAGACGGCTTCTTTGGCCGTTCTGTTCTCCGAGACTTCCTCGTCTGATCTTTGTTCGCAGACCCACCACCGGGGTTGGTATTGCTGGGGTATCTATTCTAAGGTAAGGAATCTGTCACTAACGTGTCTCTTTCAGATGCACAAGTTACTAACTTGTGTAACGATATATGTGTAAGAGACAGTAGTTAGTGACAGATTCCTTACCGCCCCACCCATCCTCCCCGTTCTGCGAACTGATTTCTAGGGTTAAGGTCATCCCTTTCAGGGCCCTAGTTTTCAGACACCAGTGTCAGTTTCTTGCATGGCTCTGCGTTTCTGGCGCGGAAAGTCGTGTTCAGAACTGACGCCAGCGCGCATGGGAAGCGTCTAAGTACTGGCCGCGACGTCATCCCGGCGATCACGACGCCGACGACGGACGCGGAGCCGCACGACGCCGCCTACCGACGCGCAGGTGTACTGCTACGCAAAACTTTCCGGATCCAGCCTGACCCCTGGGGATATTCTAAGGTAAGGAATCTGTCACTAACTACTGTCTCTTACAGATATATCGTTACACAAGTTAGTAACTTGTGCATTTCTCACCTTTTAAATATCCTCCAAATTACCTACCCAGCTTTTGGTTCCTCCTAGAAGACTTCCTGGACCGAGCCTGCAGCTAAAAACTAAAACCGGCAATCCTCATTGAAAACAACAGGGCACCCGACGCCAAAACAGCACCCTGCACCCAGCCGCCCCAGCACCGCTGCGGGTGTACTTTAGGTGCTAACTCTGATCTCCCTTTACCCTGAGCCTAACACCAGGAGCTTTGCTCCCACAACCTTGTGGCCTGCTCGTGAGCAACCACCAACCGGAGGCCTCCTGTCCCCCATTGTATAACATTGGGCTTCCTGAGGGTGCTTTGAGAGTGCATTCTTGACCCAGGGGGAACCCTGGTTCTAACCACAGAATACCAACTCCCACAAACCAGTACTTACCTGCAAACCGTTAACTTCTTTTTTCGCCATATGAATACATTGACTGTTTTTCCTTGAAAATTGTTCTAAGTTTGTAGGTGGTTTGTATGGAATATTGAAAAACTGCCTATGTACTAGAAGTGAATTACTTGCCTTTTGTCTAGGAGATGTCTCAGTGTGATATCTAGGCATATCACACTGATTAGCAAAAGTAATCTGAAAAGTAATATAAAAAGTAATGTTCATAGTAATCTGAAATGTAACTGAAAAGTAATTTGGAAACATTGACTTACCTGTAATTCAATCAACTGCATTTGAAACTGCATTCAATTGTGAAACATTGCATACGATTTTGCAAAGCATTTATTTCAACTACCTGCACCAGCACCAGCCTTGGTTCTAAGAAATAAAATAACTTAATATTTTTGATACAAACAAATTGCTCTGAGTTCAGTCTTTGATTGTGTGACATTTGCTGATTGAGTGTGTTCAACAAATGCTTAACACTACCCTCTGATAAAGCCTTACTGCTCGCCCACACTACCGCTAATAGAGTAAGGTGGGATCTACTTTTACCTCTGCCTACCCTTGGGGTTCCACTGGACTCTGTGCACACAACACATCATTTTGGTATAGTATATACAGAGCCAGCTTCCTACAATGTCACCCCATAAAATGACAGTTATCTGAAAGAGACACGTTAGTGACAGATTCCTTACCTTAGAATATCCCCAGGCGTCAGGCTGGATCCGGAAAGTTTTTTGCGTAGCAGTACCCTTGCGCGTCGGTAGGCGGCGTCGTGCGGCTCCGCGTCCGTCGTCGGCGTCGTGATCGCCGGGATGACGTCGCGGGCAGTACTTAGGCGCCGCCCCTGCGCGCTGACGTCAGTTCTTCTTTTTCCGCGCCAGTAAGCGCAGATCCGGGAAGAGCAGTGCCCTAGTCACTTTTTGACTATCTTTTTGTGAAATTTTTCACTGTTCTCTTCAACGAGTCTTCACGACTCCTAAGGTGTCGTAGGGATGCCCGGCTTTAAGCCCTGCGAGGTATGTGGTCGTATGATGTCCATCACGGACCCCCACCTCGAGTGTCTCTTCTGCCTCGGCCGAGGCCACGACACGAAGTCGTGCCCTGACTGCCGGAAACTTCATCCGAAGGCTTTGCGAGAGCGGTCTCGAAAGCTCCTTGAAGTCCGGCAGTCGGCTCCGCGCCGCAGCAAGCCCCGGTCCCGGGAGAGGTCAAGGGGCCGAACGCGGAGTCCCCGCCGTTCGTCGGAATCCAAGTCTTCGCGCTCCTCCGGTAAGTCGAAGCACAAGAAGTCTAAGCGGCGTCATCGCTCTAAGACTTCGCCTCGCCGGTCGCGCGACTCGGCTGAGGTCCCTGTCGGCACCGTCCCCGCCCCGCGGCCCCGGACGTGCCTGTCGAGTTGCCCCCGCATTACCCGTCCTTCCCGGGTTCGGGGCGACTCCGGCCGAAGTACAGAAATTCCTGTCGGCCATGGCCCGCCTCTTCGGGCCTCAAGGTCCCTCCGGTGCGCCTTCGGGCCCCGCGGGCCCAGATGGGGTTGCTCCGGCGTCGCCGTCGACTCCGGTCCCGGCGTCGCCTGTCCCACCAGCCTTCGTCCCGGCCTCGGCTCCGGCCCCGGCCTCGACCCCCGGTTCCGGTGGTGCCGCAACCTCCATCGACGCCGGTTGACCTAACCACGCCTCCGCCGACGCCGATGTCCCCGGTGCCGTTTCCGACGCCGTCCGGGGCTCCGGGCGGCGTCGTTCCCCGGTTCTCCCCGGGTCCGGACATGGAGCCGGACCGGCGTCGCCCGACGCCGGTTCCGGCGCCGATGAGGCCTTGGGTCCCTTATGTCCCTCCTCCTCCATCTTTTCAACCTGAGGAGGACCAGGAGAGCTGGGAGGGGTCTGACGACCCTCTCACACAACAGTGCGAGTTTGACCCGGACTGGGTTGAGGAACTTGGGGATGCCAGTGGGCTGGATACCTCCCCGACTCTGGCATGCTGTCTCCTCCCGTGGCAACGGAGGAGGGGGCTAATTTTGCAACGGTGTTGCGTAGAGCTGCTGGAGCCTTAAATCTCCAGTTGCCTACAGTGGCCGCCAGGACTAACCTCCTGACTGAAGTGCTTCAGCCGGCGGCCTCCTCTTCGGAGCCTGTGCTGCCGTTCAACGATGCACTCACTGACGTTCTTTGGGTGCCTGGTCCAAACCCACCACAGGGGCTCCTGTGGATAGGAACGTGGCCCGACGCCATCGCCCGGCTCCGGGCGACCCCCTGTTTCTCTCCCAACACCCCACCCCTGAGAGCTTGGTTGTCCAAGCCTCTGCCTCCCAAACAGCCTTCCCTACCGCCCCTCCGGATAGGGAATCCAAGCGCCTGGATCACTTTGGGAAGAAGGCTTTCTCTTCCTCCAGTGCTGGCTTGCGGTCTGTTAATACCGCTTGCCTCTTGGGCCGATACACCCACTCCCTGTGGGATTCGGTGGCTGATGTTTTGCCGCAGTGTTCTGAGGAGGTCCAGACACTGCTTACCCGCGCTATTGCGGAAGGGCGTGATGCGGCTAAGTATACCATCCGCTGTGGCCTTGATACCGCCGACTCGCTGGGCAGATCGCTTGCAACGACGGTGGCGCTGCGTCGCCACGCCTGGCTGAGAACCACTGGTTTTTCAGGGGATGTCCAGAATACTCTCATGGACATGCCCTTTGATGGAGTCGGTCTCTTTGGTTCAAAGGCGGACCATGCGCTGGAGCGTTTCAAGGATTCACGGGCTACTGCTAAGTCCCTGGGCCTTGCTGTTGTGCGCCCTCCGCAAACGTCTGCTTTTCGCCCCTTTCGTGGCCACGGAAGGGGCGCCCAGTCACGTCCACAGCCCGGCCAACGGCCCGCGCAGCAAGCGCCTTCGCGTGGCCGAGGACGTGGATACCGCCGTGGCGGTTCGGGCAACCAGCGTGCGGGTCAGGCCACCACCTCCAACCCGTCCGCGGCCTCCAAGCCCTCCTAGTCCCTCCTTTCAGGTGCACAGCACGCCAGTCGGAGGCAGGGTCCGCCATCACCTTCACCACTGGCGTCCCATCACCTCGGACAAGTGGGTCTTGGACATTGTCCGAAGGGGCTACTCCCTCCCCTTCGAGACCACCCCCCAGCCATGCCACCTCAATTCCACCGCATGTCAGGGGATCACTTGGTGCTTCTACAGAAGGAAGTCACGGCCCTCTTGGCCAAGAGGGCCATCGAGCATGTTCCGACCCCAGAAGTAGGGCGTGGTTGCTACTCCCACTACTTTCTGGTGCCCAAAAGGACAAGGAGGACATGCGTCCTATCTTGGACCTCCGGAACGTCAATCGCTTCCTCCGGAAGGAGAAGTTCAAGATGCTCACCCTAGCTCAGGTCTTGACTGCCCTCGACCCCGGAGACTGGTTGGTAGCGTTGGACTTGCAGGACGCCTATTTCCACATCCCCGTCCTGCCGGCCCACCGGCGTTACCTTCGGTTCACGGTAGGCCTCGAGCATTTTCAGTTCACCGTGCTCCCCTTGGCCTTACCAGTGCCCCTCGGGTGTTCACGAAAGTGATGGCGGTGGTCGCAGCTCATCTGCGCCGGGCAGGGGTTTCAGTCTTCCCCTACCTCGACGACTGGCTGCTGAAGGCGGGCTCGTCCCAGGCAGTTGTCTCCCACCTCCAGACTACGGCCGAACTCCTGCACTCGCTGGGGTTCTCCATCAATGTGCCAAAGTCGCATCTGATTCCTTCTCCACAGCTCCTTTTCATCGGAGCAGTTCTGGACACGACGCAGTTTCGGGCCTATCCTCCCGAACGGCGAGTCCGGGATATTCAGGCTATGATTCCGATCTTTCAGCCCTTATCCTGGGTTTCGGCACGGATGACCCTGAGGCTGCTGGGCCTCATGGCCTCCTGCATCCTGCTGGTCACTCATGCCAGATGGCATATGCGGGCTCTGCAGTGGGACCTGAAGTTCCAGTGGGCGCAGCACCAGGGCGACCTGTCCGATCACGTCCAGATCTCGGAGGGGACTGCAAAACAGTTGCAGTGGTGGCTCTCGAACCGGCAATGGGTCATGGGCAGATCCCTCTCCCTTCCCCAGCCAGAGCACACAGTTGTGACGGACGCGTCCCTTCTGGGATGGGGCGGTCACATGGGAGAGGCGGAGATCAGAGGCCTCTGGTCTCCGGCGGAGTCCCGGCTCCATATCAACCTTCTGGAGCTCCGGGCGATCCGACTTGCACTCAAGGCATTCCTTCCCTCTGTCAAAGGGAAGGTAGTGCAGGTGTTCACAGACAACACCACTGCCATGTGGTACTGCAACAAACAAGGCGGGGTGGGGTCGTGGACCCTTTGTCAGGAGGCTCTGCGCCTCTGGACATGGCTGGAACACCAGGGCATGTTCCTGGTGGTTCAACACCTGGCAGGTTCCCTGAACGCCAGGGCGGACGAACTCCAGCCGCAGGTGCATGATGGATCACGAATGGCGTCTTCACTCGGAAGTGGCGCAAGGACTCTTTCTACAGTGGGGAGAGCCTTGGTTAGATCTATTCGCCACCGAAGAGAACGCGCAATGTCATCAGTTCTGCGCGTTGGAATTTCAAGGCGGCACTCGCTCGGCGACGCTTTTCGTCACGAGTGGAGTTGCGGTCTATTGTACGCCTTTCCGCCTATACCACTTCTACCCAGAGTGTTGAAGAAGATTCGGCACGACCGGGCCCAAGTCATTCTTGTGGCTCCGGACTGGGCTCGAAGAGTTTGGTATCCCGAGCTACTCAATATGAGCGTAGATCCCCCGATCCGTCTGCCTCTTCGGGAGGATCTTCTGTCGCAGCAGCAGGGGACGGTCCTCCACCCGAACCTGTTCAGTCTACACCTGCTTGCGTGGAGATTGAGCGGCGGCAGTTGATTCCTTTCGACTTGCCTCCCGAAGTTTGTGATGTGATTCTGGCAGCCAGGCGTCCCTCCACTAAGGTGGTATACGCCTGCAGGTGGAACAAATTTGTGGCATGGTGCACAGCAAAGGCTGTGGATCCCCTTTCTGCCCCTCTTTCTGAGGTCCTTCTGTTCCTTCTCTCTCTGGCCCAACAGGGTTCTGCCCTGGGTACCATCAAGGGTTATCTTTGTGCTATCTCGGCCTTCCTCAGGCTCCCTGATCAGCCCTCCCTTTTCAAGTCCCCTGTTGTTAACAGGTTCTTAAAAGGCATTACTCACCTCTTCCCTCCTGTTCCGTTTGTGATGCCTCAGTGGGACTTAAACTTGGTTCTTACCTTTTTAATGTGCGCTCCCTTTGAGCCTCTACATAACTGTCCTCTTCGTCTTCTGACTCTGAAGACAGCCTTTCTGGTGGCCATCACCTCCGCTCGGCGGGTGAGTGAGCTCCAGGCTCTATCTTGCAAACCTCCCTTTCTGTCTGTTCATCCAGACAAGGTTGTTCTTCGGACGCGTCCGTCCTTCTTGCCAAAGGTGGTTACTGCTTTCCACATTGGGCAGACCATCACTTTGCCCACCTTCTTTCCGCCTCCGCATCCTTCCAGAGAGGAAGAGAGGCTCCACCGTCTGGACCCAAAACGTGCGCTCTCCTTCTATATTGACCGCACAAAACACTTCCGGGTGGATGACCAGCTCTTTATTGGCTACGTGGGCGCCAAAAAGGTCGGGCGGTGCACAAGAGGACCATCTCCCGCTGGGTTACCTTGTGCATCAAGACCTGCTATTCTTTGGCTAAAAGGAGCCTCCTGTTGGGCTGCGTGCCCATTCCACCAGGGCAACGGCTGCTACCACGGCCTTGGGCCGCGGTGTTCCGCTGCCGGTTATCTGTCAGGCAGCTACGTGGGCCTCGCTGCACACGTTTACAAAGCATTACTGCCTTGACAGTCAGGTCCGGAGGGACGGCTTCTTTGGCCGTTCTGTCCTCCAGGACTTCCTTGTCTGATCTTTGTTCGCAGACCCACCACCGGGGTTGGTATTGCTGGGGTATCTATTCTAAGGTAGGAATCTGTCACTAACGTGTCTCTTTCAGATGCACAAGTTACTAACTTGTGTAACGATATATCTGTAAGAGACAGTAGTTAGTGACAGATTCCTTACCGCCCCGCCCATCCTCCCCGTTCTGCGAACTGATTTCTAGGGTTAAGGACATCCCTTTCAGGGCCCTAGTATTTTTCAGACACCTATGTCAGCTTCTTGCATGGCTCTGCGTTCCTGGCGCGGAAAGTCGTGTACAGAACTGACGTCAGCGCGCAGGGGCGGCGCCTAAGTACTGCCCGCGACGTCATCCCGGCGATCACGACGCCGGACGACGGACGCGGAGCCGCACGACGCCGCCTACCGACGCGCAAGGGTACTGCTACGCAAAAAACTTTCCGGATCCAGCCTGACGCCTGGGGATATTCTAAGGTAAGGAATCTGTCACTAACTACTGTCTCTTACAGATATATCGTTACACAAGTTAGTAACTTGTGCTTTAAGTCCTGTTGGGGACTGTTGCAAGCAAATGTCTGACAGATGACCATGATGTGTGCCTGTGGGGTCTAGGGTCAAGTCAAGACTCAAAGACCTACAGTGACTTCGCGTCGATGAACCTTATGCCCACCTGGGACCGTGAGGCGAAACTTTACATCCTCAAGCATAAAAAAAATCTCACAGGGTCCTTTCTAAGTCAGGCTCCTTGTTCGAGGTTCAGTCTCGGTCCGTTCCCGGAGTCGATGGAGCTGCTCCAGAGGTCGATCTTCACGCTCCAAGTCCTCCGGTAAGCATAAGACACAAGAACACAAAGTGGAATTCCACTCCCTCGTGCTTCTTGCATTCACCTGAAAAGATGCGGGTGCAGCGCCACGTTTCTAGATTTAATTCCCGAAGTCAGCAGATTTTGGAGCTGATCCCACAGCTGGTTCCGGCACAAATCTAGTTTCCGGGTGTAAGAAAGTGGCTCTGTATATACTGAACCAAAGTAAGGTTCAGTGTGCACAGAGTCCACAGTCCCCAGAGGTTTGGCAGAGGCTAAAGTTAGATATAACCTTACTCTCTAAAGTGGTAGCTTGGTCGAGCAGTAAGGCAGTATCAGAGGACAGTGTAAAGCATTTGTGGTACACACTCAGTCAGCAAATGAAGCCACACACTCAAGAACTGAACTCTAGGCCAATGGTTTGTATATAAAAATATATGCTTGTTTTATTTTAGAACCAACAATAGGTATCAAAATATACTTTCTCAGAATGAGATGCTTTGTTCAAACACTTTACAAATAGGCAATAGACTTTTGATGACTGTAGTCACAGTTGTTGCAAGAGGCAACACAATTTCAAACACAATGCAACATTGAGCTCAATGGAAAGTTTTGGTTAAATGCAATTAATTACTTTGTAGATTACTTTTCTAACCACAGGACTGGATCTTGGATTCAGTCCCGGGACACTTCCTGTAAACAGGTGAGAAAAAGGGTTTTGGTTATAGTAGTGATTTTTGAGGAATATTACTGTACTTCAAAAGTTGACACTTAGAAACTTTTCTGGGTAAAATTACCAATGTTATCCTATGGAAGGAAATGCAGTTTGCAAGCAAAGTACGTTTACGTTACTTTTGTAATCCAGTGCTGGACTCCTAGATTCAGCACTAGGACATTTACTTAAAACAGGTAAGTAATTACGTTTTTGTAGTTTGTACGATTTTTAAAGAATATTTGTAAGATTCAGAAATCGACACTTAGAAACTTTTTCAACAAAAAGCAGGCAATGATATCCTATGAGAGGAATTTCCAGTTACTGGTAAGTACGGTAAAAATTACTTTTCATGGTCGGTACTGGACTAAAAGATGCAGTACTGAGGTCTCTCCTGATAGTAGGTGAGTAATTCGGAATTCGTCACTGTTGTGATTTTTAAGCAATATTTTGGTATTTCAAAAGTGGACACTTAGAAGAAATTTCACAGAAAACCAGTCAGTGGATCCCTATGGAAGAAAATTCAATTCGCCGGTAAGTTACTTTAACGTTACTTTTGTAATCCAGTGCTGGACTCCTAGATTCAGCACTGGGACATTTACTTAAAACAGGTAAGTAATTACGTTTTTGTAGTTTGTACGATTTTTAAAGAATATTCTTGTATTTCAAAAGTTGACACTTAGAAACTTTTTCACAAAGAACCACCAATGTTATCCTATGGAAGGAAATTCAATTCACAGGTAAGTTACTTTTTAATTACTTTTGTTACTCAGTGCTGGACACCTAGGTTCAGCACTGGGACCTTTCCTGCAAACAGTTGAGAAAATTCGGTTAGGTTATTTGTGCGATTTTTAAGGAATATTCTTAGTTTTCAAAAGTCGACACTTAGAAACTTTTTGGAAGAAAAAGTGTCCATGTTATCCTATGAGGAAAAATGAGTCATCGGTTTTGAGGTAAGTAATCGGTCTTTTGAGTTAGGGTTCTGGGGGTTAGACTCGGGGGGGGGGGGGTCTCCCAGGGTCAGTGATGCACTGTTGTTGCACCCTCAGCGGCACTAGGGCGGCCGGGTGCAGAGTGTTGAGGCCCAATGTTAGGGGGACTCCGGTTGGTGGCGGCTGGCAAGCAGGCCACGGGGTTGTGGGAGCAAAGCTCCTAGGGTTAAGCTCAGGGCACGTTGGGGACCAAGTTAGCACCAAAGAGGCACCCTCAGCGGCACTAGGGCGGCCGGGTGCAGAGTGCTGTTTTGAGGTCGGGTGCCCTGTTGATTTCAATGGAGATTTTCGGTTTTGGTTTTCAGCTGCAGGCTCGGTCCAGGAAGACTTCCAGGAGGAACCAACAGCTGGGCAGGTAAGTTGGAGGGCTCGGGGACCTAGGTGCACCTCGGGTTCCTTTCTCCAGGGCGCAGGGCGGCTGGATGCAGGGGTGTCTTTTGAGGTCGGATTTCACCTTACCGGGCCACTCGCGGTTGGGGGGGGGCTCCGTGCAGAGGCTGCAGGCGACGTCGGGGAGTCCTGGAGGGGTCAACCCACGGTGGACTCGGACTCTGGAGCGCTGGGGGACCTCGCTGGGACCGGTGGGCCACTTGAACTCGGGCTGTAGGCGACGGGTGCAGTGGTGGTTCCAGGCGTCGGGTTTCTTTTTCCTCAGCAGGCTCGGAGTCTTTGTTCGATGTTTCTTTTGAACAGAGCTGCTGTTCACAGGAGATCCGGTCTTTGTTGAAGGCAGTCAGTCCTCCCGGGGTTCTGGAGGTCGCTGGCTGCAGGACAAGACGATTTTTGGCGCAGGATCTCTGGAAACTGCAGACGGGCCGGTAGGGCTGGGGCCAAGTCAGTTGTTCTCTGCAGTCTCCTCTGCTGGGCGTCTTCTTTCGTCCTTTTTCTTCTTAGGTTGCGGGAATCTGAGGAAGGAAGGTTCAGGGTGCCCCTAAATACTAGATTTAGGGCGTTACAGGTAGGTAAAGGGCAGGGACCAATGGGTCCCTGCCCTGGGGTGGGTACACCCCTATCCTGCCATTCTCCTGTGGGAGGGGGGCAGGAGCCTAGTCCTGATTGGGCAGGGCTCCCCATCTTCAAGATGGCGAGAGCCCGGAGATGTGCTTCACCTCGCCTCCCCCACCTGAGGGGTGGGGTTGGCAGAGGGTGGCACACCCCCTTTCCTCCCTTGGTGTTTCCCGCCAGGATGGGGGGAGGAACCGGTGGGGACCAGTTGCTGAGTACAGCAAGTGGTCTGGGAAGCTCACAAAGGCGGAATGCCTTTGAAGCTTCCCCTGCCCATCCTGGGGAGGAGGCCTAGCACCTCGCCCAGGACGTGCATTGTTGCAGGCCCCGGAGAGCGGATGGCTCTCTACCCAGGGGTCCAGCAACATGTCTGCTGTGTGGCAGCCTAGGCAGCCCCTCAGACAAGACGTGGATTGTAGGTTAGGTTCAGGGGGCAACTCTAAGTTGCCCTCTGTTGTGCATTTTACAGTAAATCCCACACTGGCATCAGTGTGGGTTTACTGTGCTGAGAAGTTTGATACCAAACTTCTCAGTCTTCAGTGCAGCCATCATGGTGCTGTGGAGTTCGTGCTGACGACCTCCCAGCACCATATACTTGAAATGGCAGCACTGCACATACAGTGCCCAGGAATGGACCTGGGTACTGTAGGGGCACAGGGCTCATGCACCTGTACCCTCACCACTGGCATAGGGCACCCAGCTAGAGGGGTGACTAAGGTATGCCAGGGCAGTGTGTTTGTGGGCATGGCACACAGGGATGTGTGCCATGTCGACTCTGTTTTGTTCTGCACCAAGACACTCAGCCTGCAAGGGCAGTGTGTGTGTCAGGGTACAGGGCCTCCAAGGGTGGCACAATAAGTGCTGCAGCCCTTAGAGGCCTTCTCTGGTCACAGTGCCCTGGGTACCTAGGGTACCATTTACCAGGGGCTTACCTGTGGCCAGACAGGCCAATTGGGTTTAGGCTGTAATGCAGTTTTAGGGAAGGAACACAGGCCCTGGGTACCTGATTGGCAGGGACCCGGGGCACACCAAGGAAAAGTGCATCAGTTATCAGGCAAAAAGTGGGGGGGTTACTGCAACAGAAACCCACTTTCCTACACCGGGGCCTTCAGCCATGCAGTGTCGGATCGAAGAGTTCAGCGCAGCCATTCTCAGGCCCTTTGGATCCCTACAGTCTCACTCTAGTGCGTCTTCAGGCCCCAAGGAACCAAGAGGCCTTCCATCTGGGAACTGCCTGCAGGTTCACTCTGCACCAGCTGGACCCTCTGAGCCAGTCTTGCCCCCAGCTCTTGTTGTGACCTCACTTCCTGCGCCACGACCCATGCCAGTCCCAGGCACCCAGATGCCAACTTAATTTCCATAGGAAGTGGTCCTGATTGTTCGCTCTGAAACAAGTCAAACCTCGACTGACGTTTCATCCAAATCTACCTGAGGCGCTACTTCCCCAATTTGTTTTACCACAAGGTCAACACTCTGCAGTCCCTTTTTGGGACTGCTTCGGAATAGGACTAAGACCCGGTTGATGAGTTTGCTCAGCCCTACTAGGATGATAATCGGTACAAGGACCTACAGGAGGCTAGTGGACTTGAAACCTCCCAGGAGACGGGTCTTTTTTCTCCCCCTGGCCGAGCCACTGAGTAGTCCCCTTCCTACGCCATGGTGATAGGGCAGCCAGAGTTGTTGACCTCCAGCTCCCCCCACCTTGGAGGTTAAAGCAAGTGTATTGGCAGAAATCCTCAAAGTGTGGCAAATTTCTTCCAAGCCCCCTTTTCCCTTTTATCGAGGCACTAATGTGTACCTTATTGGGGTCTTGCCCCCCCCCCCCGTCCCCTTCCTCCCATCAATCCACAAATTGCTAAATGCTATCACCCAGCTCCTGGTAACCCGACTCTTCTTTTGCAGCATGTCACATCAGAAAGCCTAGTGGTGCAGGCTTCCCCCAGCTGCTCTAATTCCAACACATTTCCCACCAATCCCCTGATATGGAATCTAAGCGAGTGGAAACATTTGGCAAATGATTTTTTCCCTACCAGCTTGGCCCTCCAATCTTTTAACACCAGCTGTTTGTTGGGATAGTACTCCCATGCTCTTTGGATTTCGGTGGCACAGGTTATTTCTCGTGTGCCCGAAGACCTTCGCCCAGTGCTCTCATGCGATTCATGATGGTTGTGATGCTGCGAAGTTCACGATTATGTTGTGGCTTGGACACCACGGATTCCATCGGGTGGGGCATAGGCACCAGCAGTGCCATTCGCTGCCATGCTTGGCTGTGATCAACCGGCTTCTCCAGCCATGTCCAATCGCCCTCAAGGACAGGCCCTTTGATGGGACCCACTTGTTCGTGGATAAAACTAGTTTAACTTTCGAAAGCTTTAAGTAGAGCTGGGCTACTGCTCACTCTGGGCTTTCCGCACCACATTGCTAACCATAACAGTTCTGTGAGTAAATGGAGTGTATTATATGGTGTGGTTGTAAAACCCACCATATAATACTTACCAACCCCATCTGATAGAGACATCAGATTCCTTACCTTTGAACTCCCAGGTATCAGAAGGAATTTTAATATCTGAAAGAGACACGTTGGGGACAGATTCCTTACCTTAGAATATCCCCAGGCGTCAGGCTGGATCCGGAACGTTTTTTGCGTAGCAGTACCCTTGCGCGTCGGTAGGCGGCGTCGTGCGGCTCCGCGTCTGTCGTCGGCATCGCCGGGATGACGTCGCGGGCAGTACTTAGACGCCGCCCCTGCGCGCTGACGTCAGTTCTTCTTTTTCCGCGCCGACGTCAGTTCTTCTTTTTCCGCGCCAGTAAGCGCAGATCCGGGAAGAGCAGTGCCCTAGTCAATTTTTGACTAAATTTTTGGTGATTTTTTCACTGTTTCTTTTCGAGTCATCTCGACTCCAAGGTGTCGGTAGGGATGCCCGGCTTCAAGCCATGCGAGGTCTGTGGTCGAATGATGTCGATCACAGACCCGCATTTAGAGTGTCTCTACTGTCTCGGCCGAGACCACGACACGAAGTTGTGCCCTGACTGCCGGACACTTCACCCGAAGGCTTTGCGAGAACTGTCTCGAAAGCTACTCGAGGTCCGGCAGTCGGCTCCGCGCCGCACCAAGCCCCGGTCCCGGGAGAGGTCGAGGGGCCGGTCGCGGAGTCCCCGCCGGTCGTCTGAGTCCAAGTCTTCGCGCTCCTCGGGTAAGTCGAAGCACAAAAAGTCTAAGAAGCATCATCGCTCTAAGACTTCGCCTCACCGGTCTCGCGACTCGGCTGAGGCCCCTGACGGCACCGTCCCCGCCCCCGCGGCCCCGGACGTGCCTGTGGGGTCGCCCCCGCATTACCCGTCCTTTCCGGGTTCGGGGGCGACTCCGGCCCAAGTACAGGAATTCCTGTCGGCCATGGCCTGCCTCTTCGGGCCTCAAGGTCCCTCCGGTGCGCCTTCGGGCCCCGCGGGCCCTGATGGGGTTGCTCCGGCGTCGCCGACGACTCCGGTCCTGGCGTCTCCTGTCCCGCCAGCCTTGGCCTCGGCTCCGGCCCCGGCCTCGATCCCGGCTCCGGTGGTACCGCAACCTCCATCGACGCCGGTTGACCTAACCACGCCTCCGCCGGCGCCGATGTCCCCGGTGCCGTTCCTGACGCCGTCCGGGGCTCCGGACGGTGTCGTTCCCCAGTTCGCTCCGGGTCCGGACATGGAGCCGGACCGGCGTCACTCGACGCCGGCTCCGGCGCCGATGAGACCTTGGGTCCCAAATGTCCCTCCTCCTCCATATTTTTCACCTGAGGACCAGGAGAGCTGGGAGGGGTCGGAAGACCCTCTCACACAGCAGTGTGAGTATGATCAGGACTGGGCAGAGGAACTTGGGGATGCCAGTGGTCTAGATACTTCCCCGGACTCTGGCATGCTGTCTCCTCCAGTGGCTACGGAGGAGGGAGCGAATTTCGCAACGGTGTTGCGTAGAGCAGCTGGGGCCTTGCACCTCCAATTGCCTACTCTGGCTGTCAAGACTAATCTCTTGACGGAAGTGCTTCAGCCGGCAGCCTCCTCCTTGGAGACTGTGCTGCCGTTTAATGATGCACTGACTGACGTTCTTTTGGGCGCCTGGTCCAAGCCCACCACAGGGGCTCCTGTGGATAGGAACGTGGCCCGACGCCATCGCCCTGCTCCGGGCGACCCCTTGTTTCTCTCCCAACATCCCACCCCCGAGAGCTTGGTTGTCCAAGCCTCTGCCTCCCAAACCGCCTTCCCTACCGCCCCTCCGGATAGGGAATCCAAACGCCTGGACCAATTTGGGAAGAAGGCTTTTTCTTCCTCCAGTGCTGGCTTGCGGTCCGTCAACACCGCTTGCCTTTGGGCTGATATACCCACTCCCTGTGGGATTCGGTGGCGACTGTTTTGCCCCAGTGTTCTGAGGAGGTCCAGACCCTGCTTACCCGCGCCATTGCGGAAGGTAGGGATGCGGCAAAGTACACCATACGTTGTGGCCTTGATACCGTCGACTCGCTGGGCAGATTGCTTGCAACGACGGTGGCGCTCCGTCGCCACGCCTGGCTGAGAACAACTGGTTTCTCGGGTGATGTCCAGAATACTCCTGGACATGCCCTTTGATGGAGTCGGTCTTTTTGGTTCCAAAGCAGACCATGCGCTAGAGCGTTTTAAGGACTCACTGGCTACTGCCAAGTCCCTGGGCCTTTCTGTTGTACGCCCTCCGCTAACGTCTGCTTTTCGCCCCTTTCGTGGCCACGGAAAGGGCGCCCAGTCACGTCAGCTGCCCAGCCACCGGCCCGCGCAGCAAGCGTCTTCGCGTGGCCGAGGACGTGGATACCGCCGTGGCGGTTCGGGCAACCAGCGTGCGGGTCAGGCCACCACCTCCAACCCGTCCGCGGCTTCCAAGCCCTCCTAGTCCCTCCTTTCACGTGCACAGCACGCCAGTAGGGGGCAGGCTCCGCCATCACCTTCACCACTGGCGTGCCATCACCTCGGACAGGTGGGTCTTGGACATTGTCCGAAGGGGCTACTCCCTCCCCTTCGAGACCACCCCCCCAGCCATGCCACCTCAATTCCACCGCATGTCAGGGGATCACTTGGTGCTTCTACAGAAGGAAGTCACGGCCCTCTTGGCCAAGAGGGCCTTCGAGCATGTTCCGACCCCAGAAGTAGGACGTGGTTGCTACTCCCACTACTTTCTGGTGCCCAAAAAGGACAAGGAGGATAATGCGTCCTATCTTGGACCTCCGGAACGTCAATCGCTTCCTCCGGAAGGAGAAGTTCAAGATGCTCACCCTAGCTCAGGTCTTGACTGCCCTCAAGACTGGTTGGTAGCGTTGGACTTGCAGGACGCTTATTTCCACATCCCCGTCCTGCCGGCCCACCGGCGTTACCTTCGGTTCACGGTAGGCCTCGAGCATTTTCAGTTCACCGTGCTCCCCTTTGGCCTTACCAGTGCCCATCGGGTGTTCACGAAAGTGATGGCGGTGGTCGCAGCTCATCTGCGCCGGGCAGGGGTCTCAGTCTTCCCCTACCTCGACGACTGGCTGCTGAAGGCGGGCTCGTCCCAGGCAGTCGTCTCCCACCTCCAGACTACGGCTGAACTCCTGCACTTGCTGGGGTTCTCCATCAATGTGCCGAAGTCGCATCTGATTCCTTCTCCACAGCTCCTTTTCATCGGAGCAGTTCTGGACACGACGCAGTTTCGGGCCTATCCTCCCGAACGGCGAGTCTGGGATATTCAGGCTATGATTCCGATCTTTCAGCCTTTATCCTGGGTTTCGGTACGGATGACCCTGAGGCTGCTGGGCCTCATGGCCTCCTGCATCCTGCTGGTCACTCATGCCAGATGGCATATGCGGGCTCTGCAGTGGGACCTGAAGTTCCAGTGGGCGCAGCACCAGGGCAACCTGTCCGATCACGTCCAGATCTCGGAGGGGACTGCAAAACAGTTGCAGTGGTGGCTCTCGAACCGGCAATGGGTCATGGGCAGATCCCTCTCCCTTCCCCAGCCAGAGCACACAGTTGTGACGGACGCGTCCCTTCTGGGATGGGGCGGTCACATGGGAGAGGCGGAGATCAGAGGCCTCTGGTCTCCGGCGGAGTCCCGGCTCCATATCAACCTTCTGGAGCTCCGGGCGATCCGACTTGCACTCAAGGCATTCCTTCCCTTTGTCAAAGGGCAGGTAGTGCAGGTGTTCACAGACAACACCACCGCCATGTGGTACTGCAACAAACAGGGCGGGGTGGGGTCGTGGACCCTCTGTCAGGAGGCTCTGCGCCTCTGGACGTGGCTGGAACATCCGGGCATGTTCCTGATGGTTCAACACCTGGCAGGTTCCCTGAACGCCAGGGCAGACGAACTCAGCCGCAGGTGCATGATGTATCACGAATGGCGTCTTCACTCGGAAGTGGCGCAAGGACTCTTTCTACAGTGGGGAGAGCCTTGGTTAGATCTATTCGCCACCGAAGAGAACGCGCAATGTCATCAGTTCTGCGCGTAGGAATTTCCAAGGCGGCACTCGCTCAGCGACGCTTTTCGTCGCGAGTGGAGTTGCGGTCTGTTGTACGCCTTTCCGCCTATACCACTTCTACCCAGAGTGTTGAAGAAGATTCGGCGCGACCGGGCCCAAGTCATTCTTGTGGCTCCGGACTGGGCTCGAAGAGTTTGGTATCCCGAGCTACTCAGTATGAGCGTCGATCCCCGATCCGTCTGCCTCTTCGGGAGGATCTTCTGTCGCAGCAGCAGGGGACGGTCCTCCACCCGAACCTGTCCAGTCTCCACCTCCTTGCGTGGAGATTGAGCGGCGGCAGTTGATTCCTTTCGACTTGTCTCCCGAAGTTTGTGATGTGATTCTGGCAGCCAGGCGTCCCTCCACTAAGGTGGTATACGCCTGCAGGTGGAACAAGTTTGTGGCATGGTGCACAGCAAAGGCTGTGAATCCCCTTTCTGCCCCTCTTTCTGAGGTTCTTCTGTTCCTTCTTTCTCTGGCCCAACAGGGTTCTGCCCTGGGTACCATCAAGGGCTATCTTTGTGCAATCTCGGCCTTCCTTAGGCTTCCTGATCAGCCCTCCCTTTTCTAGTCCCCGGTTAACAGGTTTCTTAAAGGCATTACACACCTCTTTCCTCCTGTTCCGTTTATAATGCCTCAGTGGGACTTAAATTTGGTTCTTACTTTCTTAATGTGCGCTCCCTTTGAGCCTCAACATAACTGTCCTCTTCGTCTTCTCACTCTGAAGACAGCCTTTCTGGTGGCCATCACCTCCGCTCGGCGGGTGAGTGAGCTCCAGGCTCTTTCTTGCAGGCCTCCCTTTCTGTCTGTCCATCCAGACAAAGTTGTTCTCAGGACGCGTCCGTCCTTCTTGCCAAAGGTGGTTACTGCTTTCCACATTGGGCAGACCATCACTTTGCCCACCTTCTTTCCGCCTCCGCATCCTTCTAGAGAGGAAGAGAGGCTCCACCGTCTGGACCCAAAACGTGCGATTTCCTTTTATCTAAATCGCACTCAACAGTTCCGGGTGGACGACCAGCTCTTTGTTGGCTACGTGGGCGCCAAAAAAGGTCGGGCGGTACACAAGCGGACCATCTCCCGCTGGGTCGTCTTGTGTATCAAGGCCTGTTACTCTTTGGCTAAAAGGAGCCCCCTGTTGGGTTGCGTGCCCATTCCACCAGGGCGACAGCCGCCACCACGGCTTTAGGACGTGGTGTCCCTTTGCAGGACATTTGTCAGGCAGCTACGTGGGCCTCGTTGCACACGTTTACCAAGCATTACTGCCTTGACAGCCAAGTCTGGAGAGACGGCTTCTTTGGCCGTTCTGTCCTCCGAGACTTCCTTGTCTGATCTTTGTTCGCAGACCCACCACCGGGGTTGGTATTGCTGGGGTATCTATTCTAAGGTAAGGAATCTGTCACTAACGTGTCTTTCAGATGCACAAGTTACTAACTTGTGTAACGATATATCTGTAAGAGACAGTAGTTAGTGACAGATTCCTTACCGCCCCACCCATCCTCCCCGTTCTGCGAACTGATTTCTAGGGTCAAGGACATCCCTTTCAGGGCCCTAGTATTTTTTCAGACACCAATGTCAGCTTCTTGCATGGCTCTGCGTTCCTGGCGCGGAAAGTCGTGTACAGAACTGACGTCAGCGCGCAGGGGCGGCGTCTAAGTACTGCCCGCGACGTCATTCCGGTGATCCCGACGACGGACGCGGAGCCGCACGACGCCGCCTACCGACGCGCAAGGGTACTGCTACACAAAACTTTCCGGATCCAGCCTGACGCCTGGGGATATTCTAAGGTAAGGAATCTGTCACTAACTACTGTCTCTTACAGATATATCGTTACACAAGTTAGTAACTTGTGCTTTAGGCCTCGGACCCCCGCCGGCACGCCCTCGGGCCCCGCGGTCCCGTGTCAGGATCCTGTTGGGCCGTCGGCGGATCCAGCTTCGGCACCACAGGATCCTGCGCCGTCGGCTCCGGCCACGGCGCCATATGGTCCATCGCTGCCGGCTCCGGCCCCAGCGCCACCCTCAGCTCCGCCTCCGGCGCCGCAGAGGGTGCCATTTGTCCCGCCCTTGCCCAGGTTCCAGGACCATTTTGCTCCTACCTGGGATCCGCATTGGGACACGGCGCCCGTTCTCGACGCAGTTTGTCCCTTCTCCGGCTCCTGCCCTGCCGCCACGGTCGGTGCCACATGCGGCGGAGGTGGAGAACGACTGGGAGGGGTCCGAGGACCCTCTTGCTCGTCAGTGTGACTCTGAGCAGGACTGGGCGGACGATTTGGGGGACTCCGGCGACCTCGACGTCTCTTCTGACCCGGGGTTTGCCTCTCCCCCGCCTACCATGGAGGAGGGCGCCTCCTACACGATGGTGCTCCGTCGGGCAGCTGAGGTTCTCAACCTTGACCTCCCTACGGTGGCCCTCAAAACTAACCTCCTCAGAGGTGCTCCAGACGGCGTCCACTTCGTCGGAGCCCCTGCTGCCATTTAATGATGCCCTCACTGACGTCTTGCTGGGCACTTGGTCGCGGCCCGCCACAGGGGCCCCTGTGGATAAGAACGTCGCCAGGCGTCAGCGCCTGGTGACCCTGCCTTTCTGACCACTCATCCTGAGCCTGGTCATCCAAGCTTCGACGTCCCAGAGTGCCTTCCCCACGGCTCCGCCGGATAAGGACTCCAAGAAGCTGGAGCAGTTCGGCAAGCGGTTGTTCTCTTCGGCCAGCTTGGGGCTGCGGTCGGTGAACACCGCATGCCTATTGGGCCGCTATTCCCACGTGGTGTGGGATACAGTTGCACAGGTGTTGCCTCAGTGTCCTGAGGAGACCCAAGCTGTGCTGTCCCAAGCTGTTGCCGAGGGTAAAGATGCGGCTAAGTTCGCCATTCGGTGTGGTTTGGACGCCGCGGACTCACTAGGTAGAGCAATTTCTACGACTGTGGCGCTTCGTCGCCACGCCTGGTTGAGGTCTACTGGGTTCTCGCCAGATGTCCAAAGCTCACTCATGGACATGCTCTTTGATGGCACTCGCCTGTTTGGCGATAAAGCCGACAGTGTGCTGGAGTGTTTTAAGGACTCGCGGGCCACGTCCAAGTCCTTGGGTCTTTCCACGAGGAGCCCAGCCACTCCTGGTTTTCGTTCCTTTCGTGGCCACGAAGGGGCGCCCAGGCACGTTCCTTCAGCAAGCCTGTGCAGAACCAGCCTCAGCTGGGCCGCAGACGCGGTTTCCGCAGGGATGGGTCTGGGAATCAGCGTGGGGGACAGTCCACCTCCGCTGCTTCTACCTCCAAACCTTCCTAATCCGAGCTTTGTGTGGCACCCCACGCCAGTGGGTGGCAGGGTCTGCCATCATCTCCCCCACTGGCACGCTATCACATCGGACAAGTGGGTGTTGCAGATCATCCGCAAGGGTTACGCCCTTCCCTTTCAGTCCACCCCTCCAGCCATTTCACCTCAGTTCCACCACATGTCGGGGGACCACTTGGCACTTCTCCTGCAGGAAGTCACGGCCCTCTTGGCCAAGGGGGCCATCGAGTGTGTTCCTGGGCCAGAAGTAGGGAGTGGTTGTTATTCCCACTACTTTCTGGTCCCCAAGAAGGACAAGGGGGGCATGCGCCCCATCTTGGACCTCCGGAACGTCAATCGCTTCCTCCGGAAGGAGAAGTTCAAGATGCTGACTCTGGCTCAGGTCTTGGCTGCCCTCGACCCTGGAGACTGGATGGTAGCGTTGGACTTGCAGGACGCCTATTTTCACATCCCCGTCCTGCCGGCCCACCGGCTTTACCTGCAGTTCACGGTAGGCCAGGAGCATTTTCAGTTTGCCGTGCTCCCCTTCGGCCTTACCAGCGCCCCTCGGGTGTTCACGAAGGTGATGACGGTGGTCGCAGCTCATCTGCGCATGTCAGGGGTGTCGGTCTTCCCCTACCTCGACGACTGGTTGTTGAAGGCGGGTTCGCCCCAGGCAGTCGTCACCCACCTTCAGACTACGGCCGACCTCCTGCATTTGCTGGGGTTCTCCATCAACGTGCCGAAGTCGCACCGGAGTCCTTCTCAGAAGCTTCCCTTCATCGGAGCGGTTCTGGATTCGACGCTGTTTCGGGTTTATCCTCCCGAGCAGCGAGTCCGGGATATTCAGGCTATGATTCCGATCTTTCAGCCTCTATCCCGGGTTTTGGTCAGGATGACCCTCCGGCTCCTGGGCCTGATGGCCTCCTGCATCCTGCTCGTGCAACATGCCAGATGGCATATGCGGGCTCTGCAGTGGGACCTGAAGTTCCAGTGGGCACAGCATCAGGGCAACCTGTCCGATCTTGTCCAGATCTTGGAGGGCACTGCACGACAATTGCAGTGGTGGCTCACGAATCGCGATTGGGTCAATGGCAGATCCCTCTCCTTTCCCCAACTGGAGCACACAGTGGTGACGGATGCGTCCCTCCTGGGATGGGGTGGCCACTTGGGAGAGGCGGAGATCAGAGGCCTCTGGTCTCCGGTGGAGTCCCGGCTCCATATCAATCTTTTGGAGCTTCGGGCGATCCGGCTTGCACTGAAGGCATTCCTTCCCTCTGTCCGGGGGAATGTAGTGCAGGTGTTCACGGACAACACCACCACCATGTGGTATTGCAACAAACAGGGCGGGGTGGGGTCCTGGACCCTATGTCAGGAGGCTCTGCGCCTCTGGACATGGCTGGAACATCAAGGCATTACCTTGGTGGTTCAACACCTGGCAGGTTCTCTGAACGCCAGGGCGGACGAACTCAGCTGCCGGTGCTTGATGGATCACGAATGGCGTCTGAACTCGGACGTGGCGCAAGGTCTCTTTCTGCAGTGGGGAGAGCCTTGGTTAGATCTATTCGCTACCGAAGAGAACGTGCAGTGTCATCAGTTCTGCGCGTTAGAATTTCCAAGGCGGCACTCGCTCGGCGACGCTTCTCGTCGCATGTGGAGTTGCGGTCTGTTGTACGCCTTTCCGCCTATACCACTTCTGCCCAGAGTGCTGAAGAAGATTCGGTGCGACCGGGCCCAAGTCATCCTTGTGTCTCCGGATTGGGCGCGAAGGTACTGGTATCCCGAGCTACTCAACATGGCGATCGATCCCCCGATCCGTCTGCCTCTTCGGGAGGATCTTCTGTCGCAGCAACAGGGGACGGTCCTCCACCCGAACCCGTCCAGCCTCCACCTCCATGCGTGCAGATTGAGCGGCGACAGCTGATTCCATTTGACTTGCCTCCTGAAGTCTGTGATGTGATTCTGGCAGCCAGGCGTCCCTCAACTAAATCGGTATAAGCCTGCCGGTGAAACAAATTTGTGGCATGGTGCACAGCTAAGTCTGTGGATCCCTTTTCTGCCCCTCTTTCTGAGGTCCTTCTGTTCCTACTCTAATTGGCCCAGCAGGGCTCTGCTTTGGGCACTGTCGAAGGTTATCTTTCGGCCATCTCTGCCTTTCTCAGGCTTCCAGATCATCCTTCTCTCTTTAAGTCCCTGGTTGTTAACCATTTCCTCAAAGGCATTACACACACTTTTCCTCCTGTGCCTTTCATAATGCCTCAATGGGACTTAAATCTTGTCTTGACCTATCTGATGTGCGCTCCTTTTGAGCCCCTTCATAACTGTCCTTTAGGTCGTCTTACTCTCAAGACGGCTTTCCTGGTAGCTATCACCTCTGGCAGAAGAGTGAGTGAACTCCAGGCTCTTTCTTCTAAACCTCATTTCCTTTAAGTTCATCCGGACAAGGTGGTTTTACTGACCCGTTCTTCTTTCTTGCCAAAGGTTGTCACGCCCTTCCACATCGGGCAGACCATCACTTTGCCCACCTTCTTTCCGCCTCCTTCAATAGAGGAAGAGAGGCTCCATCGTCTGGACCCAAACGTGCGCTCTCGTTCTATATAACGTGCACACAACAGTTCCGGGTGGATGACCAGCTCTTTGTTGGCTACGTGGGCGCCAAAAAAGGTCGGGCCGTGCACAAACGCACCATCTCTCGGTGGGTCGTTTTGTGCATCAAAGCATGTTACTCGTTGGCTAAGAAGGAGTCTCCTGTGGGGCTGCGTGCCCATTCTACCAGGGCAACAGCAGCCACTACTGCCTTGGGACGCGGCGTTCCCCTGCAGGAAATTTGTCGGGCAGCCACGTGGGCCTCGCTGCACACATTTACCAAACATTACTGCCTTGACAGTCCAGTCCGGAGAGACGGCTTCTTTGGCTATCCTGTTCTCTGTGACTTTCTGGTGTAATCTATTCGCAGACCCACCACCGGGGTTGGTATTGCTGGGGTATCTATTCTAAGGTAAGGAATCTATCACTAACGTGTCTCTTTCAGATGCACAAGTTACTACTTGTGTAACGATATATTTGTAAGAGACATTAGTTAGTGATAGATTCCTTACCGCCCCACCCATCCTCCCCGTTCTGCGAACTGATTCTAGGGTTAGTCATCCCTTTCAGGGCCCTAGTTTCATGGCACCAGTGGTCAGTTTCTTGCATGGTTCTGCGTTCCTGGCACGGAAAGTCGTGTACAGAACTGACAGCGCATGGGTGGCGCCTAAGTAGTCTCCATGACGTCATCTCGGTGCTTACGACGCCAGCGACAGACGCGGAACCGCACAACGCCACCTACTGACGCGCAGGGGTACTGCTAGCGAAAAACTTTCCGGATCCAGTCTGGCGCCTGGGGATATTCTAAGGTAAGGAATCTATCTCTAACTAATGTCTCTTACAGATATATCGTTACACAAGTAGTAACTTGTGTGCCAAGACTAACGTCTTGACAGAGGTCCTGTTGCCTGGTGTCACCTCCTCGGAACCCTTGCTGCCCTTCAGCCATGCCTTGATGGACGTTCTTCTGGGCACCTTGTCTAAGCTCAGCACAAGGGCTACTGTAAACAGAACGATTGCCCTGCACCGGGCGACCCAGCTTTCCTCGCCCCCACCCCACAAAGCTTGGTGGTCCAAGATTGCTCTTCCCATGGCGTGTTCCCTTACGCACCCCCGGACAGGGAATGCAAGAGGATGGAAAGCTTCTTGGAGAAGATCATCTCTTCCGCCAGCCTAGCTTTGCGGTCGGTGAACACTGCATGCCTTTTGGGCCATTATTCCCATTTGATATAGGATACGGTTGCGCAGGAGCTGCCCAGAGTCTCGGAGGAGGACCAGATTCTGCTCTCCCCAGCTATTTCATACAGGAGAGATGCAGCGAAGTTTGCCATCCGCTGTGGCTTGGACACGACAGACTCGCTAAGCAGAGCAATTTCTTCGACAGTGGCCATACAGCACCACGCCTGGCTCGGGACGTCTGGATTTTCAGGGGCTGTCCAAGCGGATCTTATGGACATGCACTTTGGCTCCTGTCTCTTCGAAGACAAAGCAGATGCAGCGCTTGAGAGTTCTAAGGACTCACGGGCTATGGCCAAGTCCTTAAGTCTCAACACATCTTCCCGGCCTCTGTCTGCTTTTCGTTCCTTTCGTGGCTAAGGAAGGGGCTTCCAACTGCACCAACCCTACTCCAGCCAGAGGGTCATGCACATTCAGCAACCTCTGCGGGGCTGCGGATGCCGTTCACCCCGGCCCAGAGGATCGGGTGGCCAGAAGTAGAGCAAGGCCACCATCCCCTCCACCACCGCAAAACCTTCCTAGTCTGATCCCTCCGGATCATACACGTCCAGTTGGTAGCAGGATACGCCATCACCTCCACCACTGGCGGAACTTCACCTCGGACAGGTGGGTGTTGAAAATAGTCCGAAGGGGCTACTCCCTCCCCTTCGAGACTACTACTCCATCCATGCCCCCCGCTTACAATCGGCTGAAGGAGGATCACCTTGCTCTCCTCCGTGAGGAAAACTCTCTCGGCCAAAAGAGCTATAAGAGAGGGTTCCCGGGCCAGAAATAGGCTGTGGTTGTTGTTGCTGCTATTTTCTGGTTCCAAAGAAGGATGTAGGCCTAGGTCCTATCCTCGACCTCGGAGCCCTCAACTACTTCCTCAAAAAGGAGAAGTTCAATAAGCTCACCCTTGCTAAGGTCCCGTCAGCCCTGGACCCGGGAGAATGGATGGTAGCGCTGGACTTGCAGGACGCCTATTTCCATATCCCCGTCCTGCCTGCCCATCGGCGCGATCTGTGGTTTACGGTGGGCCTCGCACACTTTAAGTTTGCCGTACTCCCTTTTGGTCTCACCGGTGCCCCTTGGATGTTCACTAAGGTGATGGTGGTGGTTGCAGCCCAGCTGCGAAGATCAGGGGTTCCAGTCTTCCCCCTATCTCGATGACTGGTTGTTTAAGGCGGACTCGTCCCAGGCAGTAGTCTCCACCTCCAGACAACGACGAACCTCCTTCACTCGCTGGAGTTCACTATCAACGTGCCGAAGTCGCACCTCACTCCCTCTCAGACAGAGCGATTCTGGACATGGTGCAGTTTCGGGCTTATCCTCCTGATCAGCAAGTCCAGGGTATTGAGGTTATGATACCAATATTTCAGCCTCTATCCTGGATTTCGGTGAGAATGACCCTGAGGCTGTTGGGCCTCATGGCATCCTGCTTGTGGACCATGCCAGATGGCACATGCGGGTTTTGCAGTGGGACCTAAAGTTCCAGTGGGCGCACCATGGAGTAAATCTCACCAACCTGGTTCAGATATCGGAGGGCGCTGCGAAAGACCTGCAGTGGTGGCTAACAAACCGCAATTGGGTCAGATGCAGACCCCTCTCCCTTCCCCAGCCCGATCTCACAGTAGTGACGGATGCATCTCTTCTGGAATGGGGCAGCCATCTGGGAGAGGTGGAGATCAGAGGACTCTGGTCTCTGGCAGAAACCAGGCTCCAAATCAACCTGTTGGAGTTTCGGGCAGTCCAGTTGGCACTGAAAGCCTTTGTAACATCACTCAAGGGAAGGCTTGTTCAGGTGTTCATGGACAACACTACCGCCATGTGGTACTGCAACAAGCAAGGCAGTGTGGGGTCGTGGACCCTCTGTCAAGATCACGAGTGGCGTCTCCAGCCGGAGGTTGTGCAAGGACTCTCGGCAGTGGGGAGAGCCTTGGTTAGATCTATTTGCCTCAGTAGAGAACGTGCAATGTCAGCAGTTTTGCGCATTGTAGTGTCCAAGGCGACACTCGCTCGGCGGTGCATTTCATCGCGAGTGGAGCTCACGCCTCCTGTGCGCCCTTCCGCCCATACCACTCCTGCCCAGAGTGCTCAAGAAGATAAAGAGCGACTGAGCACAAGTCGTTCTTCTGGCTCCTGACTGGGCACGGAGAGTCTGGAATCCCGAGCTTCTGGCAGTGAGCATCGATCCTCCGATCAGGCTGCCCCTTCGGGAGGATCTTCTGTCTCAGCAGCAGGAGAGGGTTCTCCACCCAAACCTGTCCACTCTCTGCGAGTGGAGATTGAGCGGCGGCAGTTGACAGCATTTGACTTTCCTGCTCTAAGTCTGCGCAGTTATTCTGGCAGCCAGGAGTCCCTACACAAAATCGGTATACGCCTGCCGATTAAAACAAATTTTGTAAATATTCTACAGAAGGTTCTATCGACCGCTCATCTGCCTATCTAAGATGTTCTCCTGTTTATTCCTTCCTTGGCCCAGCAGTGCTCTGCTCTGGGTACTCTGAAGGGCTACCTTTCGGCCCTGCCTGCTTTTCTTCGGCTGCCAGATCAGTCCTCACTTTTTTGGTCTGGCCTAGCGACGCAGCGCATGCGCTGCTCGCTTGCGAGATCTATTGTTGTCGATTTTGCTTCCGAAGCGGGGACAGGAGATGTGCACGCACCCGGACAGGCGATGTGCACGTGTACAGCTCGCGGCGTTTTAACACAACGCGCGCATGGCGCGCTTTCACTTTCCTAGTTAGTTTCAGTGTTGTGCTTTACTTTGTACCCACCCCCCCTCCCCTTGTTGCACTTGGCTGCTGCACGTCAGGCGTGGCAGACTGTCCGTCAGCTACAGAGGTTTGTCAAATGGCCACGCTCTCAGGGGAGCTGCGCCTGTGCTCATCCCTGCTGCAAGGGGCATGGTTGCGTGGATAGTTTATGTAAATAATCTCAATATACTTTGATAGTCTATTCTTTAATCCGGTAGTTTCTATTTGTTTTGGGAGGGTGCGAATACGGAATGCCAATAGGCATGGTGCCTGTTGAAGTTTCACTGTGAGCCGTACGATGCAGCACTCGTCGCTGACGGCAGATGTCACTGTCTCGCGAGCGGGGCTCTAGCCCATTTGTTTTCACTTTCCCAAGTAGTGCCGGTGTTCCGTCGGTTTTCTAATACACTTGGACTCTTTGTGAGCAGCGCAGTACCAAGGCTACATGCATGCGCAAGCCAATGCTTTGCACGCTTGTTCCTAGGTCACAGAAAAGTTGTTTCCTGTGACAGAAGCTAGCCGCTGTTCATGGATAAAGTTGCTCTGTGTGCATGGAGGTTCCACTTACAGCCACTCAGAGCATCCTCGGGTAAAGCTAATTTGCAGCTCTTCAGTGTTTGTACACGATATTGTCTTCTAGGTAAAGAGAACATGCATTGTGGTCAGTGGTCACTTTTCATACCTGTCATCACACATTTGTATGTTGGGTGTGTATGTCTTTTCAATTAAATTCGCTCATCTTCTAGCAATGTGCTTCCGTAGGGTTTAGGAGGGTTACCCTCTCTGCCATCCCGTATTTCCCTCGTAAAATTATTATCCCTCATTCACTTTCATAGAACCACTCCATTAAATATTTGTTTCACGCTCCTTCATGAGCCAACAGGATGAAAGGTATGCTATAATGCGTGACAGTTGGATCCTCTTTTACTAGCTGCTCAGAAACGTGTTGTACTGTGTAAATGCTGCCTAGAACCTTCATCGATGCCTTAGTGGAAATATTTGCTTTTATGCAGGCCGCACTCGCTATAATAAACCAATAGAACTCCTCAGAATATTATTTTTCAATAACATACCACACTCCTCCCCCTGTCTTTTTATTGTTGCTTACCGCTTCATTAGCCCTCCACCCCTCATCACTGCTTGTTGCTTCTTTTAATGTACTACCAGCATATGACACTGAGGGTGTCTTCTTTTAAGAGAAAAATTGATAATCCTTTCTAAAGGAGTCCTCATGCTTGCATTAGCATTACGCATTTTCTCCCATTCTGTGTAGGTTGTGTCCGTTACTTATTGTAAGAAAGTGGCTCTGTATATACTATTCCCAAATAGGTACAGTGTGCACAGTCCACAGTCCCCAGAGGTTTGGCAGAGGCTAAAGTTGGATAGAACCTTACTCTCTAAAGTGGTAGCTTGGTCGAGCAGTAAGGCAGTATCAGAGGACAGTGTAAAGCGTTTGTTGTACACACTCAGTCAGCAAATGGTCTCACACACTCAAGAACTGAACTCTAGACCAATGGTTTTGTATCAAAATATATAGTTGTTTTATTTTGGAACCAACAATAGGTATCAAAATATACTTTCTCAGAATGAGTTACTTTAGTTAAATACTTTTCAAATAGGCAATAGACTATTGAATACAATAGTTACAGTTGTTGCAATAGGCAACACAATTTCAAACACAATATCTGAAAGAGACACGTTAGTGACAGATTCCTTACCTTAGAATATCCCCAGGCGTCAGGCTGGATCCGGAAAGTTTTTGCGTAGCAGTACCCTTGCGCGTCGGTAGGCGGCGGCGTGCGGCTCCGCGTCCGTCGTCGGCGTCGTGATCGCCGGGATGACGTCGCGGGCAGTACTTAGACGCCGCCCCTGCGCGCTGACGTCAGTTCTTCTTTTCCGTGCCAGCAAGCGCAGATCCGGGAAGAGCAGTGCCCTAGTCATTTTTTTACTAACTTTTTGGGTGAATTTTTTCACTGGTTTTTTCTTCGAATCGACTTCAAGGTGTCGTAGGGATGCCCGGATTTAAACGTTGCGGCGCCTGTGCTCGGATGATGTCCATCACAGACCCGCATCGGGAGTGTCTCTTCTGCCTCGGCCGAGGCCACGACACGGAGTCTTGTTCCGACTGCCGGGCCCTCAACCCGAAAGCTTTGCGAGAGCGGTCTCGAAAGCTCCTCGAGGCCCGGCATTCGGCTCCGCGGAAGCCCCGGTCGCGTGAGAGGTCCAGGGGTCGATCGCGGAGTCCTCATCGGTCGTCGGCATCGAAGTCTTCTTCGTCCGGTAAGTCCAAACACAAAAAGTCCAAAAAGCATCGTCGCTCTAGGACTTCGCCTCGCCGGTCTCGCGACTCGGCTGAGGCCCCTCCCGGCACCGTCCCCGCGGCCCCGGACATGCCTGTGGAGCCGCCCCCGCAATACCCGTCCTTCCCGGGTACGGGGGCGGATCCGGCCCAAATACAGGAATACCTGTCGGCCATGGCCCGCCTCTTCGGGCCTCCAGGTCCCTCCGGTGCGCCTTCGGGCCCCGCGGGCCCTGATGGGGTTGCTCCGGCGTCGCCGACGGCTCCGGCCCCGGCGTCGCCCAAGCCTCGATCCCGGCTCCGGCCCCGGCCTCGATCCCGGCTCCACAACCCCCATCGATGCCGGTCGACCTAACGACACTTCCGCCGGCGCCGATGTCTCCGGTGCCGTTCTCGACGCCGCCCTGGGCTCCAGGCGGCATCGTCCCCCAGTTCCTTCCGGCTCCGGACATGGACCCGGACCGACGTCGCTCGACGTCGGTTCCGGCGCCGATGGGACCTTGGGTCCCAAATGTCCCTCCTCCTCCTTATTTTGAACCAGAGGAGGACCAGGAGGACTGGGAGGGGTCTGATGACCCTCTGGCACAACAGTGTCAGTACGATGAGGACTGGACAGAGGGTCTAGGGGAGGCCAGTGGTCTAGATACTTCCCCTGACACTGGCATGCTGTCTCCTCCCGTGGCTACGGAGGAGGGAGCCAATTTTGCAACGGTGTTGCGTAGGGCGGCTGGGGCCTTACATCTCCAACTCCCTACTTTGGCGGTCAAGCATAATATCTTGACAGAGGTGCTTCAGCCGGCAGCCTCCTCTGCGGAGACTGTGCTGCCGTTTAACGACGCCCTCACCGACGTTCTTTTGGGTGCCTGGTCCAAGCCCAACACAGGGGCCCCTGTGGATAGGAACGTGTCCCGACGCCATCGCCCAGCTCCGGGCGACCCCCTGTTTCTCTCTGTCCACCCCACTCCTGAGAGCTTGGTTGTCCAAGCCTCCGCTTCCCAAACCGCCTTCCCTACCGCTCCTCCGGATAGGGAATCCAAACGCCTGGATCAATTTGGGAAGAAGGGTTTTTCTTCCTCCAGTGCTGGTTTGCGGTCCGTCAACACCGCTTGTCTTTTGGGCCGATATACCCACTCCTTGTGGGATTCGGTGGCGAATGTTTTGCCCCAGTGTTCTGAGGAGGTCCAGACACTGCTTTCCCGTGCCATTGCGGAAGGAAGGGATGCGGCCAAATACACAATACGATGTGGCCTTGATACCGCCGACTCACTGGGCAGGTCTATTGCAACGACGGTGGCGCTCAGACGCCACGCCTGGCTGAGAACCACTGGTTTTTCAGGGGATGTCCAGAATACTCTCATGGACATGCCCTTTGATGGAGTCGGTCTTTTTGGGTCCAAAGCAGACCATGCGTTGGAGCGCTTTAAGGACTCACAGGCTACTGCCAAGTCCCTGGGCCTTTCTGCTACACGCCCTCCGCTGACTTCTGCTTTTCGCCCCTATCGTGGCCACGGTAGGGGCGCCCTTCACGTCAGCAGCCCAGCCACCGGCCCGCGCAGCAGGCGTCTTCGCGTGGCCGAGGACGTGGATTCCGCCGTGGCGGATCGGGCAACCAGCGTGCGGGTCAGGCCACCACCTCCAACCCGTCCGCGACCTCCAAGCCCTCCTAGTCCTTCCTTTCAGGTGCACAGCACGCCAGTAGGGGCAGGGTCCGCCATCACCTTCCCCACTGGCGTACCATCACCTCGGACAGGTGGGGCTTGGACATTGTCCGAAGGGGCTACTCCCTCCCCTTCGAGACCACCCCCCAGCCATGCCACCTCAATTCCACCGCATGTCAGGGGATCACTTGGTACTTCTACAGAAGGAAGTCACGGCCCTCTTGACCAAAAGGGCCATCGAGCGTGTTCCGACCCCAGAAGTAGGGCGTGGTTGTTATTCCCACTACTTTCTGGTGCCCAAAAAGGACAAGGAGGACATGCGTCCTATCTTGGACCTCCGGAACGTCAATCGCTTCCTCCGGAAGGAGAAGTTCAAGATGCTCACCCTAGCTCAGGTCTTGACTGCCCTCGACCCTGGAGACTGGTTGGTAGCGTTGGACTTGCAGGACGCATATTTCCACATCCCCGTCCTGCCGGCCCACCGGCGTTACCTTCGGTTCACGGTAGGCCCCGAGCATTTTCAGTTCACCGTGCTCCCCTTTGGCCTTACCAGTGCCCCTCGGGTGTTCACGAAAGTGATGGCGGTGGTCGCAGCTCATCTGCGCCGGGCAGGGGTTTCAGTCTTCCCCTACCTCGACGACTGGTTGCTGAAGGCGGGCTCGTGCCAGGCAGTCGTCTCCCACCTCCAGACTACGGCCGAACTCCTGCACTCGCTGGGGTTCTCCATCAATGTGCCGAAGTCGCATCTGATTCCTTCTCCACAACTCCTTTTCATCGGAGCAGTTCTGGACACGACGCAGTTTCGGGCCTATCCTCCCGAACGGCGAGTCCGGGATATTCAGGCTATGATTACGGTCTTTCAGCCTTTATCCTGGGTTTCGGTACGGATGACCCTGAGGCTGCTGGGCCTCATGCATCCTGCTGGTCAATCATGCCAGATGGCATATGCGGGCTCTGCAGTGGGACCTGAAGTTCCAGTGGGCGCAGCACCAGGGCAACCTGTCCGATCACGTCCAGATCTCGGAGGGGACTGCAAAACAGTTGCAGTGGTGGCTCTCGAACCGGCAATGGGTCATGGGCAGATCCCTCTCCCTTCCCCAGCCAGAGCATACAGTTGTGACGGACGCGTCCCTTCTGGGATGGGGCGGTCACATGGGAGAGGCGGAGATCAGAGGCCTCTGGTCTCCGGCGGAGTCCCGGCTCCATATCAACATTCTGGAGCTCCGGGCGATCCGACTTGCACTCAAGGCATTCCTTCCCTCTGTCAAAGGGAAGGTGGTGCAGGTGTTCACAGACAACACCACCGCCATGTGGTACTGCAACAAACAGGGCGGGGTGGGGTCTTGGACCCTTTGTCAGGAGGCTCTGCGCCTCTGGACATGGCTGGAACATCAGGGCATGTTCCTGATGGTTCAACACCTGGCAGGTTCCCTGAACGCCAGGGCGGACGAACCTCAGCCGCAGGTGCATGATGGATCACGAATGGCGTCTTCACTCGGAAGTGGCGCAAGGACTCTTTCTACAGTGGGGAGAGCCTTGGTTAGATCTATTCGCCACCGAAGAGAACGCGCAATGTCATCAGTTCTGCGCGTTGGAATTTCCAAGGCGGCACTCGCTCGGCGACTCTTTTCGTCGTGAGTGGAGTTGCGGTCTGTTGTACGCCTTTCCGCCTATACCACTTCTACCCAGAGTGTTGAAGAAGATTCGGCACGACCGGGCCCAAGTCATTCTTGTGGCTCCGGACTGGGCTCGAAGAGTTTGGTATCCCGAGCTACTCAATATGAGCGTAGATCCCCCGATCCGTCTGCCTCTTCGGGAGGATCTTCTGTCGCAGCAGCAGGGGACGGTCCTCCACCCGAACCTGTCCAGTCTACACCTGCTTGCGTAGAGATTGAGCGGCGGCAGTTGATTCCTTTCGACTTGCCTCCCGAAGTTTGTGATGTAATTCTGGCAGCCAGGCGTCCCTCCACTAAGGTGGTATTCGCCTGCAGGTGGAACAAATTTGTGGCATGGTGCACAGCAAAGGCTGTGAATCCCCTTTCTGCCCCTCTTTCTGAGGTCCTTCTGTTCCTTCTCTCTCTGGCCCAACAGGGTTCTGCCCTGGGTACCATCAAGGGTTATCTTTGTGCTATCTCGGCCTTCCTCAGGCTCCCTGATCAGCCCTCCCTTTTCAAGTCCCCTGTTGTTAACAGGTTCTTAAAAGGCATTACTCACCTCTTCCCTCCAGTTCCGTTTGTGATGCCTCAGTGGGACTTGAACTTGGTTCTTACCTTTTTAATGTGCGCTCCCTTTGAGCCTCTACATAACTGTCCTCTTCGTCTTCTGACTCTGAAGACAGCCTTTCTGGTGGCCATCACCTCCGCTCGGCGGGTGAGTGAGCTCCAGGCTCTATCTTGCAAACCTCCCTTTCTGTCTGTTCACCCAGACAAGGTTGTTCTTCGGACGCGTCCGTCCTTCTTGCCAAAGGTGGTTACTGCTTTCCATATTGGGCAGACCATCACTTTGCCCACCTTCTTTCCGCCTCCGCATCCTTCCAGAGAGGAAGAGAGGCTCCACCGTCTGGACCCAAAACGTGCGCTCTCCTTCTATATTGACCGCACAAAACACTTCCGGGTGGATGACCAGCTCTTTGTTGGCTACGTGGGCGCCAAAAAGGTCGGGCGGTGCACAAGAGGACCATCTCCCGCTGGGTTACCTTGTGCATCAAGACCTGCTATTCTTTGGCTAAGAAGGAGCCTCCTGTTGGGCTTCGTGCCCATTCCACCAGGGCAACGGCTGCTACCACGGCCTTGGGCCGCGGTGTTCCGCTGCCGGTTATTTGTCAGGCAGCTACGTGGGCCTCGCTGCACACGTTTACAAAGCATTACTGCCTTGACAGTCAGGTCCGGAGGGACGGCTTCTTTGGCCGTTCTGTCCTCCAGGACTTCCTTGTCTGATCTTTGTTCGCAGACCCACCACCGGGGTTGGTATTGCTGGGGTATCTATTCTAAGGTAAGGAATCTGTCACTAACGTGTCTCTTTCAGATGCACAAGTTACTAACTTGTGTAACGATATATCTGTAAGAGACAGTAGTTAGTGACAGATTCCTTACCGCCCCACCCATCCTCCCCGTTCTGCGAACTGATTTCTAGGGTTAAGGACATCCCTTTCAGGGCCCTAGTATTTTTCAGACACCTATGTCAGCTTATTGCATGGCTCTGTACAGAACTGACGTCAGCGCGCAGGGGCGGCGTCTAAGTACTGCCCGCGACGTCATCCCGGCGATCACGACGACGGACGCGGAGCCGCACGACGACGCCTACCGACGCGCAAGGGTACTGCTACGCAAAAACTTTCCGGATCCAGCCTGACGCCTGGGGATATTCTAAGGTAAGGAATCTGTCACTAACTACTGTCTTTTACAGATATATCGTTACACAAGTTAGTAACTTGTGCAATACATTGAGCTCAATGGGAATTTCTAGTTAAATGCAATAGATTACTTTTTGGATTACTTTTCTTACCACAGGACTGGATCCTAGATCCAGTCCTGGGATATCTCATGTAAACAGTTGAGTAAAAACGTTTTGGTTACAGTTGTGATTTTTAAGGAATATTATTGTATTTTAAAAGTTGACACTTAGAAACTTTTTCACATAGAATCACCAATGTTATCCTATGGGAGGAAATTCACTTAGCAGGTAAGTGGGGTTATTGTTACTTTTTCTAACTCCGTGTTGGATCCTGGATCCAGCACTGGTGCATCTCCTGTAAACAGTTTAAAGAATGTGTTTTTCTTATACAGGCGATTTTTAACGAATATTTGTAAGTTTGCAAAATCAACACTTCGAAACTTTTTCAGCATAAACCAGGCAATGTTATCCTATGGAAGGAAATTCAAGTTACCGGTAAGTACAGTTATGATTACTTTTCAGGGTCAGTGCTGGGCACCAAGATCCAGCACTGGGATCTCTCCTGATAACAGGTGAGTAAATTAGTTTTCGTAATTCGGCTGATTTTAGATGAATATTTTAAAGTTTAGAAACTCCACACTTAGAAGAATTTCCAAGTGAAACCAGTCAATGTTATCCTATGGAGGAAAATCAAGTTATCGGAAAATCACAGTTGTGGTCACTTTTTCTAATCAGTGCTGGGTACCTGGATCCAGCACTGGCATCTCTCCTGAGAACAGGTGAGTAATTTCGTTTTTGATATTCGGACGATTTTTAAGGAATATTTGTAGTTTTCAAAAGTCGACACTTGGAAACTTTTTGGAAGAAAAAGTGTCAATGTTATCCTATGAGGAAAAATGAGTTATCGGTTTCAAGGTAAGTAATCGGTCTTTTGAGTTAGGGTTCTGTGGTTAGACTCGGGGGTCTCCCAGGGTCAGTGATGCACTGTTGTTGCACCCTCAGCGGCACTAGGGCGGCCGGGTGCAGAGTGTTGAGGCCCAAAGTTATCCTATGGAGGATAGGGGTACTCCGGTTGGTGGCTGCTGGCAAGCAGGCCACGGGGTTGTGGGAGCAAAGCTCCTAGGGTTCAGCTCAGGGCACGTTGGGGACCAAGTTAGCACCAAAGGGGCACCCTCAGCGGCACTGGGGCGGCCGGGTGCAGGGTGCTGTTTTGAGGTCGGGTGCCCTGTTGATTTCAATGGAGATTCTCCGGGACAAAGAAACACTGCAGGCTCGGGGACGAGGACCTTCCAGGAGCAACCACCACTTAGAGGGGTAAGTTGGGATGTAGAGGGTTGGTTGGGCACCGTTGGTTTGGGCACACAAGGCCGTGGGGCGTCGGGTGCAGGGGTGCCTTGGGACGTCGGATTTTCTTACCCGCTCTGGTCGCGGTAAGGGGGGTCCTCTGGATTGAGGCTGCAGGCGTCGTCAGGAGGCTTGAGGCAGGTCAGGGGTCGCCAGATCTCGGGTCAGGATCGCCGGGGGGACCTCCTCTGGGTATTTGCCCACTCGAGCTCGGGCCGGATTCGGCGGGTGCAGAGTGTGCGGGATTCGCGGTTCCTGGCTGGCACCAGAAGCTGCAGTTCAAACACGTCCGGTGTTCACGGGAGAAACAGCTTGGAAAGTGAAGGCAGGCAGGTCCTCCGTGGTTTTTGAGGTTGCTGGCTGCTGGACACCCCAGGGTTTTGCAGGATCGAGGGGAGACAGGCCTGTAGGGCTGGGGACAAGTCAGTGGGTGTCGTCCTCTTGTTAGCTCTGCACGGCTTCTCGTCCTCCTTCTTCCTTCTTCTTCTTCCTTTTCTTGTTGCTGGATCTCCGGAAGGAAGGTTAAGGGTGCCCCTAAATACTAGATTTAGTGGTGTTACAGGTAGGTAAAGGGCAGGGACCAATGGGTCCCTTCCCTGGGGTGGGTACACCCCCTATCCTGCCACTCTCCAGTGGGAGGGGGGCAGGAGCCTAGTCCTGATTGGGCAGGGCTCCCCATCTTCAAGATGGCGAGAGCACGGAGATGTGCTTCACCTCGCCTCCCCCACCTGAGGGGTGGGGTTGGCAGAGGCTGGCACACCCCCTCTCCTCCCTTGGGGTTTCCCGCCAGTCTTCCTGCCAGAGTGGGGGCTAGAACGAACCGGTGGGGACCAGTTGCTGAGTACAGCAAGTGGTCTGGGGAGGCTCACAAAGGTGGCATGCCTTTGAAGCTTCCCCCTGCCCATCCTGGGGGAGGTGACCTAGCACCTCGCCCAGGACGTGCATTGTTGCAGGCCCGGGAGAGCGGATGGCTCTCTACCCAGGGGTCCAGCAACGTGTCTGCTGGGTGGCAGCCTAGGCAGCCTCTCAGACAGGACGTGGATTGTAGGTTAGGTTCAGGGGGCAACTCTAAGTTGCCCTCTGTCGTGCATCTGACATTAAATCCCACACTGGCATCAGTGTGGGTTTAATGTGCTGAGAAGTTTGATACCAAACTTCTCAGTCTTCAGTGTAGCCATTATGGTGCTGTGGAGTTCGTAATGACAACATCCCAGCACCATATACTCTTAATGGCATCACTGCACTTACAGTGCCCAGGAATGGCCCTGGGTACTGTAGGGGCACAGGGGTCATGCACCTGTGCCCACACCACTGGCATAGTGCACCCAGCTAGAGGGGTGACTGAGGTATGCCAGGGCAGTGTGTTTGTGGACATGGCACACCGGGGTGTGTGCGCCATGTCGACTCTCTGTTTAGTTCTGCACCAAGACACTCAGCCTGCAAAGGCAGGATGTGTGTGTCAGGGTACAGGGCCTCTAAGGGTGGCACAATAAGTGCTGCAGCCCTTAGGGGCCTTCTCTGGTCACAGTGCCCTGGGTACCTAGGGTACCATTTACCAGGGGCTTACCTGTGGCCAGAGATGCCAATTGGGTTTAGGCTTTAGTACAGTTTTTAGGGTAGGAATACAGGCCCTGGGTACCTGATTGGCAGGGACCCAGGGCACACCAAAGAAAAGTGCATCAGTTATCAGGCAAAAAGTGGGGGGGTTACTGCAACAGAAACCCACTTTCCTACGCTTATCACTTAATAACCGGTCATTGGAGCACTTCTAGTTGGCCCCTCCATTTGTTTTAAAAAAAACAAATCTGTTGCTGCCCGTGGCGGCATTTGTGACAACGGACAGATCTCTGCGTATGTGCACAAAAGGCCCAGAGTCATTTGCATGGTAGAGATTAGTTACAATGGGTCAGAGCGGCTTATCTTTTGCTCCGCTTTTGGTTAATTGTTTGCAGCCCATGGTAAAACACACAGCATTGCAGAAATATATACTTTTTCATGTGTCATTTTACGATGTTTGTGTGCAATTGATTTGCAATTAATTCCTTATTACAAGCGACAATGTATTTGAGCAGTTTACTATTGGCTCCACTTACAATTATCTCACTACAGCTTGTGAGAACCGTCTGGTATCAATTGGCTACAATGCATCGGAGTTTCAGTCACGGCTCCTTTTTCTGTTTGAACACTTTTTGTAGCCATTATTATCATGTTTTTACTATCAGCCATGCAGTGACATCTAATTAAAAGATCTCACGTGGGCACATGTCTCATTGCTTTCAGTATTGCGCGATTGCTTATTTGGATCGCTTTCACATCGTAGCCCAACCACTGCAGACCCTTTCGAGAAAAAAATGTCTCTGTCGTCCCAACCCCTTTTGGCAACAGCTGGTAATATTTAGGGTGCCTCAGGTTCAGGATCTAATATATCACGATTTTCTTTTGTTTGTTAAGCACTCTGAGAGCGCATCAGTTTTCCACCCATAGTCTCTGGTCTCCATCACATGTTTTTTAATCCCATCACTATCCACTTTCCTCTGTCTCCTGTTTAATTTTGTTTGCCACTCCTGCCCTCCCTTCTTTAATCTCCATCCACTCTCCCGCCCTGCTTCCACGGCCTCCCAGATTCAGTAAAATTGATCAGTGTGTGGATGTATTCACCGAATAGAGCAAAAAAAGATGCAATCGTGTTTAGTGTTAATTTCCTGGTGGCACTTTTGGCTGGCGTCACAGATGTTCAAGCACTGTTCACATCAGATGGGGCGGTGGGGTGCCACCGAGGGGATGACAAGTGTGGGGGTCCTTCGACATGAGACAATTCGAAGCATAAATCTAACGTGTGTCAAAGCAGTGGCAATGTCGACCGTCTAACCGCTCGTACTGGCAGTGCAGTTACCATTTCAGCTGTTGCAGAAAAGCACTGGGAACTGGATATACGTTTAGAACAAATGGTTTTTAGAAATGAATACTTTTACCGGTCCACTGCGTTTAGAAATGAGCTTTGCCTAGAAACCTGTAATGTTTCATAATTTTCTGCTAGTGAGGCCCAACACAACTAGCTTGTCAAGCATTGGGCCGCCGTCTGCACCCCTCCGGCCTTGTTTTACTCTTTCATGTTGTCCTGTGTTTTTTAGGTTTGTTTTTTCAAATGCGCTCACCCGACTTGTTTTTAGGTCAAGCCTGGGCAATGCATGCGCTGCTCTGCGAGCCATGCAGTAGTGGAGTATGGACTTGAAGCCCTGCACACTCTTTGCCCATATTCGTCATTGGCTTGTGTCATTGTCCTTCGTAAATGCTGGCTTCTGATTCGTTTATAGGCTTGTTAGTCCCTCCTTAGAACCGCCTTGTCTTCATTTGTAACCTCCCAGGAGGACCGGCCCTTTTACCTCTGTTACACGGTATGTCTTATTTAGTCTGTAAACACTATTTTCTTTAATGTGTTTCTCCTACTGCAGGCATGACATACTTTCCTGCAACTTTCAGCGCGCCATGCGTGCTTTCACTTTCCAAGCAACTCGCCCTGTTCCAAGCAGCCCGTGGCGGTCGAGGTCTCGAATTTACAAGAGTTTGAGCTATTGGCATTGTAAATGAGTGAGCACTATTTTTGTTATTGACACTTATGGGGACAATGGCGGCTGCTTTATGTTGTTGTATTTGCATGTTGAGCGCGGCGCCCGCTTTAGGGACACCACCCTTGGTTTCATTATTTTTTTATTAACTATAGTAATGAGCAGGGCTCCCGCTTCAGGGACACAGCGTTATTTTTCTTTTCTTTTTTTTACTTTAATGAGCGCAGCGCCCGCTTCACGGACACCGCGCTCTGCAATGCAATTGGTGTTGCTTTTGGTATTGTAAATAATGCCTTTTAATTTTTTATAAAAGGCATTGCCATTTACAATGCCAATAGCTCAAAAACTCGCAGTGGCGAGACCTATTGCATTGTAAATGCTTATCTGAAAGAGACACGTTAGTGATAGATTCCTTACCTTAGAATATCCCCAGGCGTCAGGCTGGATCCGGAAAGTTTTGCGTAGCAGTACCCTTGCGCGTCGGTAGGCGGCGTCGTGCGGCTCCGCGTCCGTCGTCGGCGTCGTGATCGCCGGGATGACGTCGCGGGCAGTACTTAGGCGCCGCCCCTGCGCGCTGACGTCAGTTCTTCTTTTTCCGCGCCAGTAAGCGCAGATCCGGGAAGAGCAGTGCCCTGGTCAATTTTTGACCATACTTTTTGGTGATTTTTTTCACTGTTTTTTCCAACTTTAAGGTGTCGTAGGGATGCCCGGCTTCAAGCGATGCGGCGCCTGTGCGCGGATGAGGTCCGTCACCGACCCGCATTGGGAGTGTCTCTTCTGCCTCGGCCGAGGCCACGACACCGAGTCTTGTCCCGAATGCCAGGCCCTCAACCCGAAAGCTTTGCGAGAGCGGTCTCGAAAGCTCCTCGAGGCCCGGCATTCGGCTCCGCGGAAGCCCCGGTCGCATGAGAGGTCCAGGGGTCGCTCGCGGAGTGCACACCGGTCGTCGGCGTCGAAGTCTTCTTCGTCCGGTAAGTCTAGGCACAAGAAGTCCAAGAAGCATCGTCGCTCTCGGACTTCGCCTCGCCGGTCTCGCGACTCGGCTGAGGCCCCTCCCGGCACCGTCCCCGCGGCCCCGGACTTGCCTGTGGAGTCGCCCCCGTCATACCCGCCCTTCCCGGGTTCGGGGGCGGATCCGGCCAAGGTACAGGAGTTCCTGTCGGCCATGGCCCGCCTCTTCGGGCCTTCAGGCCCCTCCGGTGCGCCTTCGGGCCCCGCGGGCCCTGATGGGGTTGCTCCGGCGTCGCCGGCGGCTCCGGCATCGCCCGAGCCTCCAGCCTCGATCCCGGCTCCGGCTTCGGCCCCGATCCCGGCTCCACAACCCCCATCGACGCCGGTCGACCTCACGACACCTCCGCCGGCGCCGATGTCTCCGGTGCCGTTCTCGACGCCGCCCTGGGCTCCGGGCGGCGTCGTCCCCCAGTTCCTTCCGGCTCCGGACATGGACCCGGAGCGACGTCGCTCGACGCCGGCTCCGGCGCCGATGGGACCTTGGGTCCCAAATGTCCCTCCTCCTCCTTATTTTGAACCAGAGGAGGACCAGGAGGACTGGGAGGGGTCTGATGACCCTCTGACACGCAACTGTCAGTATGATGAGGACTGGACAGAGAGTCTAGGGGAGGCCAGTGGTCTGGATACTTCTCCTGACACTGGCATGCTGTCTCCTCCCGTGGCTACGGAGGAGGGGGCCAATTTTGGTACGGTGTTGCGTAGGGCTGCTGGGGCCTTACGTCTCCAGCTCCCTACTTTGACGGTCAAGCCTAACATCTTGACAGAGGTGCTTCAGCCGGCAGCCTCCTCTGCGGAGACTGTGCTGCCGTTTAACGACGCCCTCACTGACGTTCTTTTGGGCGCCTGGTCCAAGCCCAACACAGGGGCTCCTGTGGATCGGAACGTGTCACGACGCCATCGCCCCGCTCCGGGCGACCCCCTGTTTCTTTCTGTCCACCCCACTCCTGAGAGCTTGGTTGTCCAAGCCTCCGCTTCCCAAACCGCCTTCCCTACCGCTCCTCCGGATAGGGAATCCAAACGCCTGGATCAGTTTGGGAAGAAAGGTTTTTCTTCCTCCAGTGCTGGCTTGCGGTCCGTTAACACCGCTTGTCTTTTGGGCCGATATACCCACTCCCTGTGGGATTCGGTGGCGGATGTTTTGCCCCAGTGCCCTGAGGAGGTCCAGGCACTGCTTTCCCGCGCCATTGCGGAAGGAAGGGATGCGGCCAAATACACTATCCGTTGTGGCCTTGACACCGCCGACTCGCTGGGCAGGTCGATTGCAACGACGGTGGCGCTCCGGCGCCACGCCTGGCTGAGAACCACTGGTTTTTCAGGGGATGTCCAGAATACTCTCATGGACATGCCCTTTGATGGAGTCGGTCTTTTGGGTCCAAAGCAGACCATGCGTTGGAGCGCTTTAAGGACTCACGGGCTACTGCCAAGTCCCTGGGCCTTTCTGCTACACGCCCTCCGCTGACTTCTGCTTTTCGCCCCTATCGTGGCCACGGTAGGGGCGCCCCTTCACGTCAGCAGCCCAGCCACCGGCCCGCGCAGCAGGCGTCTTCGCGTGGCCGAGGACGTGGATTCCGCCGTGGCGGATCGGGCAACCAGCGTGCGGGTCAGGCCACCACCTCCAACCCGTCCGCGGCCTCCAAGCCCTCCTAGTCCCTCCTTTCAGGTGCACGGCACGCCAGTAGGGGGCAGGGTCCGCCATCACCTTCCCCACTGGCGCACCATCACCTCGGACAGGTGGGTCTTGGACATTGTCCGAAGGGGCTACTCCCTCCCCTTCGAGACCACCCCCCAGCCATGCCACCTCAATTCCACCGCATGTCAGGGGATCACTTGGTGCTTCTACGGAAGGAAGTCACGGCCCTCTTGACCAAGAGGGCCATCGAGCATGTTCCGACCCCAGAAGTAGGGCGTGGTTGCTACTCCCACTACTTTCTGGTGCCCAAAAAGGACAAGGAGGACATGCGTCCTATCTTGGACCTCCGGAACGTCAATCGCTTCCTCCGGAAGGAGAAGTTCAAGATGCTCACCCTAGCTCAGGTCTTGACTGCCCTCGACCCTGGAGACTGGTTGGTAGCGTTGGACTTGCAGGACGCGTATTTCCACATCCCCGTCCTGCCGGCCCACCGGCGTTACCTTCGGTTCACGGTAGGCCCCGAGCATTTTCAGTTCACCGTGCTCCCCTTTGGCCTTACCAGTGCCCCTCGGGTGTTCACGAAAGTGATGGCGGTGGTCGCAGCTCATCTGCGCCGGGCAGGGGTTTCAGTCTTCCCCTACCTCGACGACTGGCTGCTGAAGGCGGGCTCGTCCCAGGCAGTCGTCTCCCACCTCCAGACTACGGCCGAACTCCTGCACTCGCTGGGGTTCTCCATCAATGTGCCGAAGTCGCATCTAATTCCTTCTCCACAGCTCCTTTTCATCGGAGCAGTTCTGGACACGACGCAGTTTCGGGCCTATCCTCCCGAACGGCGAGTCCGGGATATTCAGGCTATGATTCCGATCTTTCGGCCTTTATCCTGGGTTTCGGTACGGATGACCCTGAGGCTGCTGGGCCTCATGGCCTCCTGCATCCTGCTGGTCAATCATGCCAGATGGCATATGCGGGCTCTGCAGTGGGACCTGAAGTTCCAGTGGGCGCAGCACCAGGGCAACCTGTCCGATCACGTCCAGATCTCGGAGGGGACTGCAAAACAGTTGCAGTGGTGGCTCTCGAACCGGCAATGGGTCATGGGCAGATCCCTCTCCCTTCCCCATCCAGAGCATACAGTTGTGACGGACGCGTCCCTTCTGGGATGGGGCGGTCACATGGGAGAGGCGGAGATCAGAGGCCTCTGGTCTCCGGGCGGAGTCCCGGCTCCATATCAACATTCTGGAGCTCCGGGCGATCCGACTTGCACTCAAGGCATTCCTTCCCTCTGTCAAAGGGAAGGTAGTGCAGGTGTTCACAGACAACACCACCGCCATGTGGTACTGCAACAAACAAGGCGGGGTGGGGTCGTGGACCCTTTGTCAGGAGGCTCTGCGCCTCTGGACATGGCTGGAACATCAGGGCATGTTCCTGGTGGTTCAACACCTGGCAGGTTCCCTGAACGCCAGGGCGGACGAACTCATGCCGCAGGTGCATGATGGATCACGAATGGCGTCTTCACTCGGAAGTGGCGCAAGGACTCTTTCTACAGTGGGGAGAGCCTTGGTTAGATCTATTCGCCACCGAAGAGAACGCGCAATGTCATCAGTTCTGCGCGTTGGAATTTCCAAGGCGGCACTCGCTCGGCGACGCTTTTCGTCACGAGTGGAGTTGCGGTCTATTGTACGCCTTTCCGACTATACCACTTCTACCCAGAGTGTTGAAGAAGATTCGGCACGACCGGGCCCAAGTCATTCTTGTGGCTCCGGACTGGGCTCGAAGAGTTTGGTATCCCGAGCTACTCAATATGAGCATAGATCCCCCGATCCGTCTGCCTCTTCGGGAGGATCTTCTGTCGCAGCAGCAGGGGACGGTCCTCCACCCGAACCTGTCCAGTCTACACCTGCTTGCGTGGAGATTGAGCGGCGGCAGTTGATTCCTTTCGACTTGCCTCCCGAAGTTTGTGATGTGATTCTGGCAGCCAGGCGTCCCTCCACTAAGGTGGTATACGCCTGCAGGTGGAACAAATTTGTGGCATGGTGCACAGCAAAGGCTGTGAATCCCCTTTCTGCCCCTCTTTCTGGAGGTCCTTCTGTTCCTTCTCTCTTTGGCCCAACAGGGTTCTGCCCTGGGTACCATCAAGGGTTATCTTTGTGCTATCTCGGCCTTCCTCAGGCTCCCTGATCAGCCCTCCCTTTTCAAGTCCCCTGTTGTTAACAGGTTCTTAAAAGGCATTACTCACCTCTTCCCTCCTGTTCCGTTTGTGATGCCTCAGTGGGACTTGAACTTGGTTCTTACCTTTTTAATGTGCGCTCCCTTTGAGCCTCGACATAACTGTCCTCTTCGTCTTCTGACTCTGAAGACAGCCTTTCTGGTGGCCATCACCTCCGCTCGGCGGGTGAGTGAGCTCCAGGCTCTATCTTGCAAACCTCCCTTTCTGTCTGTTCATCCAGACAAGGTTGTTCTTCGGACGCGTCCGTCCTTCTTGCCAAAGGTGGTTACTGCTTTCCACATTGGGCAGACCATCACTTTGCCCACCTTCTTTCCGCCTCCGCATCCTTCCAGAGAGGAAGAGAGGCTCCACCGTCTGGACCCAAAACGTGCGCTCTCTTTCTATATTGACCGCACAAAACACTTCCGGGTGGATGACCAGCTCTTTGTTGGCTACATGGGCGCCAAAAGGTCGGGCGGTGCACAAGAGGACCATCTCCCGCTGGGTTACCTTGTGCATCAAGACCTGCTATTCTTTGGCTAAAAAGGAACCTCCTGTTGGGCTGCGTGCCCATTCCACCAGGGCAACGGCTGCTACCACGGCCTTGGGCCGCGGTGTTCCGCTGCCGGTTATCTGTCAGGCGGCTACGTGGGCCTCGCTGCACACGTTTACTAAGCATTACTGCCTTGACAGTCAGGTCCGGAGGGACGGCTTCTTTGGCCGTTCTGTCCTCCAGGACTTCCTTGTCTGATCTTTGTTCGCAGACCCACCACCGGGGTTGGTATTGCTGGGGTATCTATTCTAAGGTAAGGAATCTGTCACTAACGTGTCTCTTTCAGATGCACAAGTTACTAACTTGTGTAACGATATATCTGTAAGAGACAGTAGTTAGTGATAGATTCCTTACCGCCCCACCCATCCTCCCCGTTCTGCGAACTGATTTCTAGGGTTAAGGACATCCCTTTCAGGGCCCTAGTATTTTTCAGACACCTGTGTCAGCTTCTTGCATGGCTCTGCGTTCCTGGCGCGGAAAGTCGTGTACAGAACTGACGTCAGCGCGCAGGGGCGGCGCTAAGTACTGCCCGCGACGTCATCCCGGCGATCACGACGCCGACGACGGACGCGGAGCCGCACGACGCCGCCTACCGACGCGCAAGGGTACTGCTACGCAAAACTTTTCCGGATCCAGCCTGACGCCTGGGGATATTCTAAGGTAAGGAATCTATCACTAACTACTGTCTCTTACAGATATATCGTTACACAAGTTAGTAACTTGTGCGTTAAATCCCCTCTTGTGCAGAGATATTTGTAGGGGTTAGCCAATTTGTTTTCCCCCTTCCCCTTTTATTATGCCACAGTGAGACCTTAATTTGGTCCATACTTTCTTGATGTGCGCACCGTTTGAGCTGTTGCACAACTGCCCTCTACGGCTGCTCACTATCAAAACAGCCTTTTTGGTGGCAATCACCTCTGTCAGGAGGATGAATAAACTGGAGGCACTGTCAATACAGTCTCCTTAACTGACCATCTTTCCGGACAAAGTGGTACTCAGGACTACAGCATTTGTTCTGCCTTAGATGGTAACACCCTTCCATCTGGAACAGTCTGTTACTCTGCCTGCTTTCTATGCACCTCCGCATCCTTCTAAGGAAGAGGCGTGTCTCCATCTGGACCCAAAAAGAGCATTATCGTTTTACCTTGATCGCACCAAAGAGTTCCAGGTGGATGACCAACTCTTTATAGGATATGTGGGATCAAAGAAGGGGCGTGCTGTCCGCTGGGTTATCCTCTGTATCAAAATATGTTACGCCTTAGCAAAGAAACCGCCTCCTGAAGGCCTTTTGGGGCCCATTCCACCAGGGCGAAGGCAGCCACCACAGCCCTCCAGCGTGGTGTTCCAATTACTGATATCAGCCAAGCGGCCACGTGGGCATCTTTGCACACTTTCGGCAGACACTATTGCCTGGATTCTCAGGTTCACTGGGAGGGCCTGTTTGGCTGCTCTGTCTTGCAGGATTTCTTGGTTTAAAGCGTTCCTGCAGTCCCACTGCTGTGGAAGGTATTGCTTGGGTATCTGTTCAACGGTAAGGAATCTGCGGCTAGATGTCTATCGGATGGACAAGTTACTTACCTTCTGTAACGCCTTTTCTGGTAGAGACATGATCTAGCCGCAAATTCCTTACCTACCCACCCATGCTCCCTGCACGGCGGATTTGTTTAGTGTCAGGGCCGTTTCCCTTCAGGGGCCTAGTTGTCTTTCTAACACACCATGGTCAGTCACTTCATGGCTCCGCACTTCTGGTGTGGAAAAGTTGTGAAAAGTACGGACGTCGGCATGCTGAATTGGCGGTTTTATTGACGACCCGGATGTCACAACGGCATCACTGAGTCGACTGACGCCGCCTATCCCAAGATTCACCATTCTGCCCACTTCAAGATGGCAGGGCCCCATCTCCCAAGATGTCAGGGCCCCATCTCCCAAGATGGCAGGGCCCCATCTCCCAAGATGGCAGGGCCCCATCTCCCAAGATGGCAGGGCCCCATCTCCCAAGATGGCTGGACCCCATCTCCCAAGACGGCAGGACCCCTCTCCCGGCATGTGGAACTTCCTAGCCCAGCCCAGAAGTGTGGCTGCCAAGGGGGCTACATGCCTCTGGAGAACCTGTTTGACAATGGGTTTACTTCCCCTTCGCTGGTGCCAACTAGTCTGCCTAAACAGTGAGGCTGCCCCTCTCTCAGGTGTTCCCCATTTGCCCTTCAAAGACAACTTCTTTGAACCTCCCCTTTTGGGCCCAGGAGGGCAGAAAGCGGTCTCAGGGAGAGACCCCTGAATAGGCACAGGAGACTATAAGCAACAAAGTGGGAACTTTGTAAAAGCTGAACTCTGCAACAAGTCTCATTAATTTAGACTTGGTGATCAAGTTGGGCTCACTGTAACGAGTTGATCTGAAAGAGTCTATTAGTTATACATTCCTTACCTTAGAATTAGCCCCAGGCGTCAGACTGGATCCGGAGAATTTTTTTCTCTTAGCAGTACCCCTGCACGTCGGTAGGTGGCGTCGGTCGACTCCGCGTTCGGCATCGTGATCACCGGGATGACGTAGCGGAATCTACTTTGCGCCGCCCCTGCGCGCTGACGTCCGTTCTTTATTTTTCCGCGCCACCCAGCGCAGATCCGAAGAGAGCGGTACCCTTAGTCATTTTTTGACAACTTTTTCGACTTTTGTCGATCTTTTTCAAGTCGTTCAACTCCTGGTGCACGTAGGGATGTCCAATCGTTGGACCGGCTTCGAGCCTTGTGACTCCTGTCACAAGCTGATGTCTGTCACAGATCCGCACCTCTTGTGCCTCTGATGCTTGGAGGGCGACCAGAACCCGAAGTCTTGCTCCGACTGTCGGGCCATTAACCCGAAGTCTTTGCGGGAGCAGTCCCGAAAGCTTCTGGAGGCCCGGCAGACTGCTCCGCGCCACTCGAGGTCCCGGTCAGGAGGAAGGTCACGGGACCGGGCGCAGAGCCACCACCATCATTCCTCATCAGTCTTTGTCATCGGGTAAGTCGAAGCACAAGAAGAAGGCGAAGAAGCTTCGTCGGTCTTCGCCTTCTCCCTGTCCGTTGACTGCGGCACAAGGAAGGTTGTCGTCCTCCAGCCCCGCCCTCAGAGCCTGCTGGAACTGCTCCAAGCTTCCCTCCCTTCCCGGGGGCCGGAGCATCCCCTGCCCAGCTTTGTGCTTTTTACGAAGCCCTCCATTCCATCTTTGGGCAGCCCGACTCTGCCGGCGCGCCTTCGGGCCCCGCGGACTCGGTTGGGGGCTCTAGGCCTTCGATGCCGGCGGCTCCGGCCTTGGCGCCGCTGGGCCCCCAAGCATCCAGGCCTGGATCCGGATTGGTGCCGGTCGACCTCACGGTACATTCCCTAGTGCCGATCCCTCTGACGACTCCTCCGCCACCTCCGACGCCAGTTGTGTCCCCGGCCAGCGTCGGCCCCCGCCTCCCCCTCGACTTGGACACTGAGCCGAACCGGCATCGACCGGCGCCGGAGGGTACTTTTGTACTGCTGTTCTTCCCTGGCATTCCTTATCGCCCTGAGTGGCGGCCAGAGGAGGGTGAGGAGGACCCTCTGGCAGACCAGCTTGAAGAGCTGGACTGGAGAGAGGAGTTGGGTGTGAGAAAGTGCCCTCTTTCTGCATGGTGTGCCCCCACTTTTTGCTGAATTACTGATGTTCTTTGACTGAGTGTGCCCTGGGCTCCTGCTAATCAGGTACCCAAGGCCTATGTTCCTTCCCTAAAAACTGCATTGAAGCCTAAACCCAATTGGCATCCCTGGCCACAGGTAGGCCCCTGGTAAATGGTACCCAGGGCTCTGTGACCAGGGAAGGCCCAAGGGCTGCAGCACTTATTGTGCCACCCTTAGAGGCCCTGCCCCTTTTCACTCACACACTGCCTTTGCAGGCTGCGTGTCTGGGTGCAGAACAAAGTGAAGAGTTGACATGGCACACATCCCTGTGTGCCATGCCTACAAACAACTGCCCTGGCATAGGTCAGTCACCCCTCCAGCTGGGTGCACTATACCAGTGGTGAGGGTACAGGTGCATGAGACCTGTACCCCTACAGTGTCTAAGTCCATTCTTAGACATTGTAAGTGCAGTGCTGCCATTAAGAGTATATGGTCCTGGGAGTTTGTCATTACGAACTCCACAGCACCATAATGGCTACACTGAAAACTGGGAAATTTGGTATCAAACTTCTCAGCACATTAAACCCACACTGATGCCAGTGTGGGATTTAATGTAAAATGCACAACAGAGGGCGTCTTAGAGATGCCCCCTAAAACTCGACCAACTTCTAGTGACCCGACTGAGTGGCTGCTTAGGCTGCCACCAACAGACATGTTTCTGGACCCCTGGGTCGAGAGCCGGCTTCTCTCGGGGGCCTGAAACAATGCACATCCTGGGACGAGGTGCCATGCCTCCTCCCCAGGATGGGCAGGGTTCACGAAAGGGGAAGCTTTAAAGGCATGCCGCCTTTGTGAGCCTTCCCAGACCATTTGCTGCTTTCAGCAACTGGTCCCCACTGGTTCTACCCCCCACTTTGGGCAGGAGAACCGGCGGGAAAAACAAGTGAGGGAGAGAGGTGTGCCCACCTCTGCCAACTCCACCCCTCAGGTGGGGGAGGCGAGGTGAAGCACAACTCCGAGTCCCCGCCATCTTGAGAATGGGGGGACCCAATCAACCAGGGACAGGCTTCTGCCCCCCTCCCACTGGAGGGTGGCACGATAGGGGGTGTACCCACCCCAGGGAAGGGACCCATTGGCCCCTGCCATTTACCTACCTGTAACGCCCCTAAGTCTAGTATTTAGGGGGCACCCTGAACCTTGCTTCCTCAGATCCAGCCAAGAAACAAGAAGAAAAGAAGGACCGAACAGCCGTGCAGCCAGCTAACAAGAGGAAGACGCCCACTGACTTGGCCCCAGCCCTACCAGCCTATCTCCCCTCGAACCTGCTCCTGCAAAATCCCGGTGTGTCCTGCAGCCAGCAACCTCAAAAACCTCGGAGGACCTGCCTGCCTTCATTTCCAAAGACTGCTTCTCCTGTGAATACCGGATTTGTTCAAACTGCAACCTCTGGCAGCAGCCGGAGACCGCGAATCTGCCCCACTCTGCACCCGCCGTCCACGGCCCGAGCTCAAGTAGGGAAACACCACGAGGAGGTCACCCCGGCGATCCTGAACAGAGATCCGGCAACCCCTGACAAGCCTCCAGCCGACGCCTGCAGTCGAAATCCAGAAGGCCCCTCTAACCGCGACCAGGAGCTGGTAAGCCGATCCGACCCCAAAAGGCACCCCTGCACCCGACGCCCCACGGCCTTGTGTGCCCAAACCTACGGTGCCTCACCAACCCTTAACTAACCAACTTACCTCTCGAAGTGGTGGTCGCACCCAGAAGTCCTTCGTCTCCCTGCCTGCAGTGCTTTTGCTAACTGGAGGTTCTCCATTGGAAACAGGTCTTCCGACGTCGAAACAGCACCCTGCACCCGGCCGCCCTAGTGCCGCTGAGGGTGCCCCTTTTGTGCTAAGCTGTTTCCCCATTTGCCCTGAGCTAAAGTCTAGGAGGTTTGCTACCACAACCCAGTGGCCTGCTTGCCAGCAGCCACCAACCGGAGACCCCCTATCCTCCATAGGATAACTTTGGGCCTCAACACTCTGCACCCGGCCGCCCTAGTGCCGCTGAGGGTGCAACAACAGTGCATCACTGACCCTGGGGGACCCCTGAGTCTGGCCCCAGAACCTTAACTCCCACAGTCGATTACTTACCTACAAACCGATAACCTGTTTTTCCTCCATAGGATAACTTTGACACTTTTTCTCCAAATAGTTTCTAAGTGTGGAGTTTTGAAATCTAAAAATATTCTTTAAAAATCACACAAATAACCAAAACGTGTTTACTTACCTGTTTGCAGGAAATGTCCCAGTGCTGAATCTAGGTATCCAGCACTGAGTTAGAAAAGTAACGTGTAAAGTAACTTACCTGCAATTTACTGAAAAAGCCTATTCATTTCAATGTACTGTATTTGCAAAGTATTGGAACCTACTGCATCCCCTGTAAATCAAACAAAGTACAATTCCTATTGCATTTTCAAACTGTTCTACATTCAGCAATTTATTACTGTAAAGTATTTAATGCTTACCTGTGCCAGGCTTGCTTGGTTCTAAAAATAAAACAGTTTATTTTTTTATACAAAACCAATTGGTCTAGAGTTCAGTCCTTGAGTGTGTGAATTCATTGCTGACTGAGTGTGTACATCAAATGTTTAACACTGTCCTCTGATACTGCCTTACTGCTCGACCACTCTACCACAAATAGAGAGTAAGGTTCTATGAAAGTAGAGAACCAACGGCGGACCCCAGTTGCCGCACTTCCTCGATGTAGTCCCCAAGTAATAGATTAATAATATGAGTGTCGGTGTGCACAATCTGCTCCTGCACCCGCCGTTGTGGGATGCCAACTGCCAAGCAGATATACAGCACTTTGAAAACAATGGAGCGGTGCACTCCCAAATTAATATAACGTTAATGAAGAAGCTCGATCAGTGTCTTCGTTGCAAAAATATATAAATCTTTATTTCAAACAATCCATGGGATTTACGCAAAGCATCAGCCAACGTGTTTCGTTCAAAGGTTGAACTTAGTCAGGGCAAGCGTAGCAAAAGGCGACTAAGGTGAATTTTGTGCTTGTGTTGAAAGGTTCTAAGGGCCCCATCCGGTCCAGAACCTGGTCTGGAATAAAGACTGGTGATGTCGATCCTTTAGACTGCTTGCGTTGCGTGGGCCTCCTTGATAAGGGCCTGTTTAGTATTCCTGCAGTCTCTCTCCAAGGCGTCTCGGCTCACGGAAAGACATCCGAGGAGGCCCACGCAACGCAAGCAATCTAAAGATCGACATCACCAGACTTTATTCCAAGCGCGACCGGGCCCAAGTCATTCTTGTGGCTCCGGATTGGGCACGAAGAGTCTGGTATCCCGACCTGCTTCACATGGCCATCGATCCTCCGACCAGACTGCCTCTTCGAAAGGATCTTCTGTCGCAGCAGCAGGGGACGGTCCTCCACCCGAACCTGTCCAGCCTCCACCTCCTTGCGTGGAGATTGAGCGGCGGCAGTTGACGTCTTTCGACTTGCCTCCCGAAGTTTGTGATGTAATCTTGGCAGCCAGGCGTCCCTCCACTAAGACGGTATACGCCTGCCGATGGAACAAATTTGTGGAATGGTGCACAGCAAAGGCTGTGGATCCCCTTTCTGCCCCTCTTTCTGAGGTCCTCTTGTTACTTCTTTCTGTGGCCCGGCAGGGCTCTGCTCTGGGCACTATCAAGGGCTACCTTTCAGCCATTTCTGCCTTTCTTCGGCTGCCTGATCAGCCTTCACTCTTAAAGTCCCCGGTTGTTAATCGTTTCTTGAAGAGCATAACTCATCTGTTTCCTCCTATTCCCTTCGTTATGCCTCAGTGGGAGTTGAATTTGGTCTTGACCTATTTGATGTGCGCTCCCTTTGAGCCGCTTCACAACTGTCCTTTAAGGCTTTTAACTCTTAAAACGGCATTCCTGGTGGCCATCACATCTGCCAGACGCGTGAGTGAGCTCCAGGCTCTTTCATCCAAACCTCCTTTTCTGGCTGTACATCCGGCCAAGGTTGTCCTAAGAACTCGTCCATCCTTCCTTCCCAAGGTGGTCACCTCCTCTCATATTGGGCAGACCATCACTTTGCCCACCTTCTTTCCGTCTCCGCATCCTTTGAAAGAGGAAGAGAGGCTCCACAGTCTGGACCCAAAATGTGCGCTTTCTTTGTTCGAGGCATATGAGCTGTAGATCATATGCGTTAGCATAGATTGCCATCTGGTGTTGGGCCCGGATGTTTGCACTTTGTCTTTTTTTCGAAGAAGTCTTTGTAGTCACGGGATAGGTGACTCCTCCTTTTGGTGATAGTGGGCATGGGCATAGACTCCATCCTTAGATTGTTTTTTTCTGCCATCGGGTCGGATGTGTATTGCTGCGCTCTGGTTCGGTATCGTTTTCGAACCCCTTGGACGCACAATCCTCTACCCTCGACGGTATTGTCTTTCGATCGCTGTTTCCCATTCGACGCGCATCGTATAATTTGTGAAAACCTTCGATCTGGAAATTCGAGGCGGGCTGTCGGGCCTACCCGTGCCGACCACGCCAGCACTCGATGGAATGGACTCCATTTAAACTATGTCCCGGGTGTCGTGCTAAGTTCCCACGCACCGACCTGCAACAGGTCTGCAACCTGTGCTTATCCCCGGAACACATCGAGAAGGACTGCGAAGCGTGTCGATCGTTCCGATCGAAGAAGACTCTTCGTGACCGTCTGGCTCGACGCCACGAAATGCAACGAGACAGCGGCTCCGTACCGAACATCTTCGGTGAAGAATCAGAGGTTCCCCGTACAGACGTAGAGGCCGAGGAAGAAGAACCGGTCTCAGTCTCTGAAGCCGACTCAGATATGGAGGAAGACCTGGACATCACCCCGGGTCAACTTACAGTGAGTACAAACCCCCATGTGCCCATGCAACCCAAGACAACTAAGGCTCCGGCGTCACCATTGGGCTCAGGTCGACACCGACAAAGTTTCTAAAGCCCCGCCCTCCAGCCCGGCTATGAAACATAAGGACAAGCCTTCCGGCTCGAGCCGGCCCCCTTCCGGTACCGAAATAACACCTTCAGCACTGAAGCATAAGTTGCCTCATGTGCCACCCACAAACCGTCGGCACAGAAGACACCTTCGGCACCGAAAGCCCTCGATCCGAAAACCGCTTCGGAGCCGAAATCGTCCATACCGAAGTCCTCGGCACCTAAAAGCTCGGAGCCAACACACTCCGCACCGAAACATCCCGCTCCGAAACATTCTGGTTCAAAACACACCAAAAGTAAGCATTCAGACTCGGAATGTTCGACGCTCAAAGACCTTCATAAAGCTTCCACGCCGAAACCCGCTCCTAAGGAGAAAGACACTCCTTCCAAAGAACTTCCATCCGAGGACACCGTTTCGGACCCAAAACAAGAGACTCCGTATTGATCCCAATACTGGACGCCTTACAGCCACTATTCCAAAGAAGCGGAAGCTAGATTTCTCAGAGGACTCTCCTATTCCTCTAAAAAAGGACATGGGTACTAACCCTTCTCCCCCTTACATACCTCCTTCTCCTCCACCTAACCCAAATTTGCTAATCACACCATCAAATTCACCACCACCCACATTTTCACCTGAGCCAGAGGAGGAGGATGATGATGATTATGGGGACAGAGATGGGGACGAGTATCCGGACATGCCACAAGACCAGGAGATTCCACATGACACTGATCCATGGGAGGATTACAATAAAGAACCAGATCATAATAATGACCCTGAGCTGTATCCCTCCAGACCCTCTCCACCTGATGACAGTATAGGCTTTGCACAGCTTATTAACAGGGCTGCTCAATACCATGGGGTGGAGCTACACTCAGACCCTCTAGAGGAGGATTTTCTTGTGGAGACATTTACTCATTCACAAAAGTCCACTAATACTTTGCCCATACTCAAGGGCATGATTAAACACGTAGACGAGGTATTTAAGGACCCAGTCAGATCCAGAATACTGACCCCTTGAGTGGATAAAAAGTACAAGGCCGCTCCTACGGATCCGGTATATATTAGGGGACAGTTGCCCTTAGACTCTTGTCACATCTAAAGCCCGCAAGAGAGCTAATTCCCAAACTACAGGCGACGCCCCTCCTCCTGATAAGGAGTCTAAATTGTTAGACGCATCAGGCAAGCGAGTGGCCTCACAGGCTGTTAACCATTGGCGAATCGCCAATGCTCAGGCCCTCTTAGCACGCTATGACAGAGCTCACTATGATGAGTTAGAGAAACTCATCCAACACTTGCCTGACGAGTACAAAACAAAGGCTAACGACCTCATTCAAGAAGGGAAGCTTATTACTAATACTTCCATAAAATATGCGATGGATGCAGCAGACACAGCATCTTGTGCCATTAACACCAGCATGCTATTTCGCAGGCACGCTTGGCTGCGAATCTCTGGATTCAAGCAGGAGGTCCAATCTTCCATACTCAATCAGCCCTTTGATAAAGAGCATCTTTTTGGGCCAACAGTTGACACTACACTTGAAAAGATGAAAAAGGATACAGAAACTGCTAAGTCCATGGGGGCCTTACAATTGCCTTCCAGTAGAGGTTCCTTTCGCCGCTCCTTTTATAGAGGTGGCTCAAAAACAGTGTCGTCAGAGACTCCCTCCTCCTCTTATAAAAACAACCAATCCACCTCCTCCAGAGGTTATTTTAGAGGAGGCTACAGGGGAAATAAGGGAAGAAGCAGAGGTAACGCCACCTGCACTTCCCCTGCCAATAAGCAGTGACTTTCCTCCACTACCCCCGATCATTTAACACCTGTCGGGGGACGTCTCTCACAGTTCCTACCTGTCTGGAATTCATTCACCACAGACAAGTGGGTATTACAGATTATCCAGTATGGTTATTGCCTGGAACTTGCATGCACTCCCCCAACTCTCCTTCCGAAAGAGCGTGCAATGTCACCAGAACACCTCACTCTCTTAAAACAAGAGGTTCTCTCCCTGTTACAAAAACATCCAATAGAACCAGTCCCATTACACCATCAGGGGACGGGGGTGTACTACCTATACTTTTTGATTCCAAAAAAGGACGGCTCTCTCAGGCCCATATTAGACCTCAGAAAGCTAAACCTCTATATTCAATCGGATCACTTCCACATGGTCACACTTCAACAGGTGCTCCCACTGCTTCAACAAGGCGACTTCCTTTCCACTCTAGATTTAAAGGACGCCTACTTGCATATTCCCATTCACCCGGCTCACAGGAAATATCTCAGGTTCGTAGTGAACGGACAACACTACCAATTCAAAGTTCTCCCGTTCGGGGTAACTACAGCACCCAGGGTGTTCACCAAGTGTCTGGCAGTAGTCGCAGCACACTTGAGAAGACAACACATTCACGTCTTCCCCTACTTGGACGATTGGCTAATAAAAGCCAAGTCACGACACAGCTGCATACAACACACACACACAACAGTTCAGCTGCTTCACGACTTGGGATTCACTGTAAACCTCACCAAGTCTCATCTCCAACACGCAAGTATACCTAGGAGCCACAATAGACACTTGCAAGGCTCTAGCATACCCCAATCCTTTAGGATATGCAACATACAAACCCTGATATCACAATTTCAGCCTCAACACTCATTACCAGCCCAAGTGTTAATGAAACTCATCGGAATGATGGCATCTTGCATTCTGCTCGTTCCTTACGCAAGACTCCAAATGCGTCCCTTACAGGAATGCTTAGCACGTCAGTGGAACCAGGCTCAAGGTCAGTGAACTGATCTGGTGTTGGTAGACTGCCGCACCCATCGCTCTCTGCAGTGGTGGAATACACAAAACCTTTCCAGAGGGCGGCCATTCATCGACCCGGTTCCACAAATAGTGCTAACAGCAGACGCATCGCTCATCTTCAAAAACATACCATTCAGGGCATTTGACACTACAACAAAAACAACTCCACATAAACCATCTGGAGCTGCTAGCAATTTTTCCGGCATTGAAAGCTTTTCAACTACATCTAGTAGACAAGGCTGTCTTAGTCCGTACAGACAATGACCGCAATGTACTACATACAAAAACGGGGGTACACACTCTCTGCAGCTTTCACACCTAGCTCAAAGCATATGGAGATGGGCCATACCTCAAAAGATATATCTCCTTGTAGAACATCTCCCAGGAGTAAACAATCAGATCGCAGATCTGCTCAGTCGTCAGATCAACAGATCCACGAATGGGAACTACATCCTCAAGTGCTCCTCCCATTCTTCCACATTTGGGGCTACCCAGAAATAGATCTGTTCGCCACACACCTCAACGCAAAATGCCCAAACTTCGCATCCAGGTATCCACACCCGTTGTCCAAAGGCAATGCGCTATGGATCAGGGAAATTTGCTTACGCTTTTCCGCCTCTCCCGCTAATTCAATTACTGGTTCAGAAGCTCAAGCAACATTCCCTCACAATGATCCTAGTTGCTCCCACATGGGCTCGACAACCATGGTTCACAACCCTGTTGGAACTATCAGTAGTAACTCATCAAAAGTTACATCTCTCCCCCAAGCTTCTCACTCAGAACAATGGAGAGATAAGACATCCAGATCCCAGTCAACTCAACCTTGCGAGCTGGCACCTGAAATCATAGAGTTTTGGCTACCTTAATCTCCCGCCGGACTGCATGAACGTCATTAAAGAGGCTAGACGCCCTACCACAAGGGCATGCTATGCAGCAAAATGGAAACGATTTGTAATTTATTGTACTAACAAATCAATCCGCTACATGCTTCAACTCAAAACATCATTTGCTATCTGTTACACTTACAACGTGCTAACTTAGCATATACAACTATACGATTACATCTTGCCGCTATCGCGGCTTACCTACAAAACAGACAACACTTATATCTGAAAGAGACACGTTAGTGATAGATTCCTTACCTTAGAACAACCCCAGGCGTCAGACTGGATCTGGAAAGTTTTCGTCAGCAGTACCCCTGCGCGTCGGTAGGCGTCGTCGTGCGGCTCCGCGTAAGTCGCTGGCGTCGCCGCCGAGATGACGTCATCGGAGCTACTTAGATGCGCCCACGCGCACTGACGTCAGTTCTTTCTTTTTCCGCGCCAGCAAGCGCAGATCCGAGAGAGAGCAGTACTCCTTGTTAATATTTTTACTTGGTTTCTGAGAACTTGTTTCTCTTGTTTTGTCGACTACTCGACTCCTGGTGCAGTAGGGATGCCCGGGTTTAAGTCCTGTAGGGACTGCCGTCGGAACATGTCGGTGGCGGACCCGCATGACGTGTCTCTTCTGCTTGGGGCACACCCATGACCCCGAGGCGTGCCCCGATTGTCGGGCCATGGTACCGAAGGCTTTGCGGGAGCGTTCCCGAAAGTTGTTGGAGGCCCGGCAATCGGTTCCGCGCCACTCAAGGTCCCGCTCCCGTGGGAGGTCGAGTGACAGGTCGCGGAGCCGACACCATCGTTCGTCGGAATCGGGGACAGGTAAGTCAAAGCGCCATAAGAAGTCGAAGAAGCGACATCGCTCTTCCTCTACCCCTCGCGGGACGCGGTGGAGGGGGCGGGCGGTCACTCCCCCACGGCGCCGGTGGAGCCTCCGTTGTTGCCTGCGGCCTACCCGCCTTTCCCGGGCCCCCACGCGACCCCGGAAAAAATACAGGTACTCCTGTCGGCCTTGGGCCGTTTATTTGCCCCATCGGGTCCCTGCGGAGCGCCTTCGGGCCCCATGGACCTGTTGGGTGGTTCTGGCCCCGGCTACGCCGGCAAGATACCCTGCGGCGCCGTCTGCTCCGGCCTCGGCACCGCTGTCGGGGCCGACGCTGGACACGACGCAGTTGCCTACGGGGCGGACTACGTCGAGCCTGCATTGGTCTCTTATCCTCCAATTCCAGGTGGGGAGTTTTTTCCCCTTTCCCCGGGCACCTCGTCCTTACCAGCCTCTTAAACAGCCGGTGGACGAAGGGGAGTACTGGGAAGGGCCTGAGGACCCTCTCGCAGCTCAATGCGAGGATGAACCGGAGTGGGAGGGTGATATGGAAGGTCCAGGCGATCTGGATTTCTCTCCACACCCTGGTACACTGTCCCCTGCTTCCGTGGCTACGGAGGAGGTTGGGACTTTTTCTGTGGTGTTGCGTAGGGCGGCTGAGGCTCTTAACCTCGAGCTCCCATCTGTGCCTATCAGGACCAATCTCCTGACTGAGGTGCTGCAGCCAGCAACCTCCTCTGCGGAGCCGCTACTGCCCTTTACCGACGCGCTTACAGATATTCTGTTAAGCACCTGGACCAAGCCTAACACAGGGGTTCCTATGGATAAGAGTGTGGCACGACGCCATCGCCCGGCCCCGGGCGACCCCAGTTTTCTCACGCAACACCCAACGCCTGAGAGTCTGGTTGTCCAGTCCTCTGCCTCTCCGAGCGCATTCCCTTCCGCAACTCCGGACAAGGAATCTAAAAAACTGGAGCATTATGGGAAAAAGATTTTCACCTCTGCCAGTTCCGGGTTGCGGGCGGTGAATACTGCGTGCCTGTTGGGCCGCTATTCCCATTCTGTGTGGGACACCGTAGCACAGGTGCTGCCTCAGTGTCCAGTGGAAGCTCGGGCGGTGCTCTCCCAAGCCATTACCGAGGGGAGAGATGCTGCTAAATTCACTATCTGTTGTGGACTTGACACAGCCGACTCCCTCGGCAGGGCACTTTCCACAACAGTGGCGCTACGCCGTTACGCTTGGCTCAGAACTACTGGCTTCTCCGGGGATGTCCAGAACACTTTGTTGGACATGCCTTTTGATGGCACACGCCTCTTTGGTGACAAGGCGGATAGCACTTTGGAGCGCTTTAAAGACTCCCGGGCTACGGCCCAGTCCTTGGGTCTTGCCAACACGCGCGCTCCCGTAGGGTCTGCTTTTCGCTCCTTTCGAGGTCAGGGTCGAGGCGCCCAAACGCGTTCCTTTCAGAGCCGCTGGCCTGCGCAGCCGCAGTCTCAGCGCAGCCGAGGTCGGGGGGGCACGCCGGGGTGGGTCACGGGGCCAGCGGGCAGTTCAGTCCACCACCGCCCCTGCCACCACTGCCTCAAAACCTTCCTAGTCCGGTGTTTCAGGCCCCCCAGACGCCAGTGGGCGGCAGGATTCGCCATCACCTCCCCCACTGGCGTACCATCACTTCGGACAGGTGGGTTCTGCAGATAGTCCGACGGGGCTACTCCCTCCCCTTCGAGTCTACCCCTCCAGCCGGCGGAGTCCAAGCTCCATATCAACCTTTTGGAGCTCAGGGCGATCCTACTTACACTGAAAGCATTCCTTCCCTCTGTCAAGGGAAGAGTAGTGCAGGTGTTCACAGACAACACCACCGCCATGTGGTACTGCAACAAGCAAGGCGGGGTGGGGTCGTGGACCCTATGTCAGGAGGCTCTGCGTCTCTGGACGTGGCTGGAACGTCAAGGCATTTCCTTGGTGGTAGAAACACCTGGCAGGTATCCTGAACGCCAGGGCAGACTAACTCAGCCGCAGGTGCATGTTGGATCATGAATGGCGTCTTCACTCGGAGGTGGCACAAGGTCTCTTTCAACAGTGGGGAGAACCTTGGTTAGATCTATTCGCCACTCAAGAGAACGCGCAATGTCAGCAGTTCTGCGTGTTGGAGTTTCCAAGGCAGCACTTGCTCGGCGACGCTTTTCGTTGCGAGTGGAGTTCCGGTCTGTTGTACGCCTTTCCACCTATACCACTTCTGCCCAGAGTGCTGAAGAAGATCAGGCCCGACCGGGCCCAAGTTATTCTTGTGGCACCGGACTGGGCTCGAAGAGTTTGGTATCCCGAGCTACTCGGTATGAGCGTGGATCCCCCGATCCGGCTGCCTCTTCGGGAGGATCTTCTGTCGCAGCAACAGGGGACGGTCCTCCACCCGAACCTGTCCAGCCTCCACCTCCTTGCGTGGAGATTGAGCGGCGGCAGTTGATTCCATTTCACTTGCCTCCTGAAGTCTGTAATGTTATTCTGGCGGCCAGGCGGCCCTCAACTAAAACTGTATACGCCTGCAGGTGGAACAAATTTGTGGCATGGTGCACAGCGAAAGCTGTAGATCCCCTTTCTGCCCCTCTTTCTGAGGTCCGCTTGTTCCTTCTCTCTTTTGCCCAGCAGGGCTATGCTCTGGGCACTATCAAGGGCTACCTTTCTGCTCTTTCAGCCTTTCTTAGGCTGCCTGATCAGCCCTCTTTTCAAGTCCCCTGTTGTCAATAGATTTCTCAAAGGCATTACTCACCTTTTCCCTCCTATTCCTTTTTTGATGCCTCAGTGGGACTTGAACCTGGTTCTCACATACTTAATGTGCGCTCCCTTTGAGCCTCTTCATAACTGTCCTTTGCGGTTATTGACTTTGAAAACTGTCTTCCTGGTGGCCATCACCTCCGCTAGGCGTGTGAGTGAGCTCCAGGCTCTTTCGTGTAAACCTCCTTTCATGGCGATTCATCCGGACAAGGTTGTGCTTCTGCCACGTCCCTCCTTTCTGCCAAAAGTAGTCTCTGCCTTTCATCTCGGGCAAACTGTCACTCTGCCTACTTTCTTTCCGCCTCCGCACCCTTCCAGGGAGGAAGAGAGGCTCCACAGTCTGGACCCAAAACGTGCACTTTCGTTCTATCTCAACCGCACACAACAGTTCCGGGTGGATGACCAGCTCTTTGTTGGCTACGTGGGCGCCAAGAAAGGCCGTGCTGTGCACAAGCGAACTATCTCGTGATGGGTTGTCTTGTGTATTAAAGCCTGTTACTCTCTGGCTAAAAAGGAACCTCCGGTAGGGCTGCGCACCCATTCTACCAGGGCGACAGCTGCTACTACAGCATTGGAACGCGGTGTCCCCCTGCAAGATATCTGTCAGGCAGCTACCTGGGCCTCGCTGCATACTTTCACTAAGCACTATTGCCTTGACAGTCCAGTCCGGAGAGACGGCTTCTTTCGCCGGTCGGTTCTCCGTGACTTTCTGGTGTGATTTCACTTCGCAGACCCACCACCGGGGATGGTATTGCTTGGGTATGTATTCTAAGGTAAGGAATCTATCACTAACGTCTCTCTTTCAGATGCACAAGTTACTTACTTGTGTAACGATATATCTGTAAGAGACATTAGTTAGTGATAGATTCCTTACCGCCCGCCCATCCTCCCCGTTCTGCGAACTGTTCTCTAGGATACAGGTCATCCCTTTCAGGGCCCTAGTTCTATTGCACCAGTAGTCGGTCTCTGGCATGGCTCTGCGTTCCTGGCGCGGAAAAGTTGTGTACAGAACTGACGTCAGCGCGCGTCTAAGTAGCTCCGACTACGTCATCTCGGCGGCTACGACGCCAGCGACGTACGCGGAGCCGCACGACGGCACCTACCGACGCGCAGGGGTACTGCTGACGAAAGCTTTCCGGATCCAGACTGACGCCTGGGGATATTCTAAGGTAAGGAATCTATCACTAACTAATGTCTCTTACAGATATATCGTTACACAAGAAAGTAACTTGTGCCTTTGTTTCGAGTACCCACTATCAAAGCCTTTATGGAAGGACTCAAAAAATCATTCCTCCTAGACTTCCACCTTCTCCCGTGTGGAATCTTAACATAGTCCTTACAAGACTCATGGGCCCACCATTTGAGCATATGCACAGATGCGAATTACAATTTCTATCTTGGAAAGTAGCCTTCCTTATAGCAATCACATCTCTTAGAAGAGTTGGTGATCTCCAGGCATTAACCATACAAGAGCCATTTTTACAAATTCACCAAAATAAAGTGGTTCTTATGACTAACCCAAAATTTTTACCCAAGGTTGTTTCTGCTTTTCATCTCAACCAGTCTGTTGAGTCGCCCACCTTTTTTCCTCAACCAGACTCAGTAGCAGAACGTGCTCTTCACACATTAGATGTAAAAAGAGCAATACTTTATTACATTGAAAGAACCAAATCTTTTAGGAAAACTAAACAGCTCTTTGTTGCTTTTTCCCCACCACATAAAGGCAATCCCATTTCAAAAACTGGTATTGCACGATGGATAGTTAAATGCATCCAAATATGCTACCTTAAAGCTAAACGCACCTTAACAATTCCCCCTACAGCGCACTCTACACGCAAACTAGGGGCTTCTATGGCATTCTTAGGGAACATACCCTTAGATGACTTCTGCAAGGTTGCAACATGGTCTACACCACACACATTCACAAAGCACTATTGTGCAGATGTGTTAGCAAAACAACAAGCTAGTGTGGGCCAGGCAGTTTTAAGAACACTATTTCAGACCACTGCATCAGATACAGGGTAACCACCGCTTGGGAAATAACTGCTGTGTAGTCTATGCCAACGCATATGATCTACAGCTCATATGCCTCGAACGGAAAATGCCACTTACCCGGTATGCATCTGTTCTTGGCATATACAGCTGTAGATTCATTTGCTCCCACCCCCCCTCCCCGGGTGCCTCTATCTGTTGCAGTAATATCTTACTTAGATACATTCTACATGGACATCTCTTTACTACTCTTACTAACTCCATCATCACCCGTTATGTCAAAACAATCTAAGGATGGAGTCGATGCCCATGCGCACTATCACCAAAAGGAGTCGCCTATCCCGTGACTACAAAGACTTCTTCGAACAAAAACAAAGTGCAAACATCCGGGCCCAACACCAGATGGCGATCTATGCTAACGCATATGAATCTACAGCTGTATATGCCAAGAACAGATGCATACTGGGTAAGTAGCATGTTCCTTATCTGGATCGCACCAAACAGTTCCGGGTGGACGACCAGCTCTTTGTTGGCTACATGGGCACCAAGAAAGGTCGGGCTGTGCACAAACAGACCATTTGTAGATGGGTCGTTTTGTGTATCAAAGCCTGCTATTCTCTAACTAAAAAGGAGCCTCCAGTGGGGCTACACGCCCATTCCACCAGGGCGACGGCAGCTACTACTGCTTTGGGACTGGGAGTTCCCCTCAATGACATCTGTCGGGCGGCTATGTGGGCCTCGTTGCACACCTTTACGAGACACTACTGCCTGGACAATCAAGTCCGGAGAGACGGCTTATTTGGCCCTTCTGTTCTCCAGGACTTTCTGGTGTGACCTTAGTTCGCAGACCCACCTCCGGGGTTGGTATTGCTGGGGTATCTATTCTAAGGAAAGGAATCTATAACTGACTGTTTCTTTCAGATGAACAAGTTACTTACCTTTGGTAATGATAAATCTGTAAGAAACATAGGTTAGTTATAGATTCCTTACCGCCCCACCCATCCTCCCCGTTCTGCGAACTGACTTCTAGGGTTAAGGTCATCCTTTCAGGGCCCTAGTTTTGTGCACCAGTGGTCAGTGTCTTGCATGGCTCTGCGTTCCTGGCGCGGAAAGTCGTGTACAGAACTGACGTCAGGCGCGAGGGCGGCGTCTAGGTATCTTCCGCGATGTCACCACGGCGACAACGACTGACACGGAGTCGACTGACGACGCCTACTGACGCGCAGGGGTACTGCTGACGAAAAAACTTTCCGGATCCAGTCTGACGCCTGGGGGTAATTCTAAGGTAAGGAATCTATAACTAACCTATGTTTCTTACAGATATATCGTTACCTAAGGTAAGTAACTTGTTCTTTCGGTGCATTTCATGGCTCAGCGCTTCTGGTGTGGAAAGTTATGAAAAGTAACTGACAGCGTGCCGAGGTGACTCCTATATAGGTGATGTGTACAACGCCACGCAGATCTGACCGATACCTGCTACCGGTGCACTGGGGTACTGCTCCCGAAAATCTTCCAGATCCAATCTGACACCTGGGAAATTCAAAGGTAAGGAATCTAGATATTGTCTCTACCAGATAAGACATTACTGAAGGTAAGTAACTTGTTCTTTTATGCGTTAGTATTTGGCTCTTGTATAGGTGGGTTTTCTTTTGCTCCATTTCGGTCCCTGTGGTCCTTGAGGATGCGCACTGGTGGCGTTTAGACCTTCAGGACGCCCATTTTCACATCCCCGTTGTAGGAAAGCCACCACTCTATATTAGTGCACCCTACTGGGGTACACTGTGGAGAGAGGTCAAAGAGACCCTTAATGGTTTACAGAGGCAAAAGTAGATGATACTAACGCATTATTTTGTGGTTGTCTGAGCGAGCAGTTAGGCTTATCCAGAGGGTAGTGCTAAGTGCTTGTTGTACTCACAGAGGCAATACATGATTCACTCTCAATGAATGAAATTGAGACCAAATTAGAAAAATAGTGCTACTTTTTATATAGATATTTAGACCAAGAACTTCGGGTGCAAGGTAAATACTTTTTGCAATATGATAAAATCACAATAAATGCAATAATCACAGTTGTGCGCTATTAAGCTCAATACATTTCCTAGGGAAGTAAAAAGGCTATTGGAAAAAGCGATGCAGTACAGTTTTTGTTGTGGTTATCCTTTTGGAAATCGGAAGGTTCTGGTCAAGGTCCAAAGTGCCAAGGCCAAGTTCTCAGGAGCTTCCCAGATTTCTCAGGAAACAAGGCGAAAGGGGTCTCTATAGCTGGTGCGCTACGAAGACCAGGGACCCCCTGTAAAAGCAAAGGGTGACTTGCAGACAAGTTTGAGGGCTTTAAAGGGAGAGTAGGGGTCGCAAGGGCTCTGGGGCTTTGGCAGCACAGCTGGATTGCAGATGCCCCGGGCAGGCATGCTGTGTGCAGTGAAGATATACAGTTGGGTAACTGCACACAAAGAAGCGCCTCGCGTTCAGGAGCTGGCACTTTGGAGCGACGATTTTGGAGCAGCTGGGCCACTGCTGAGGTGAGTCTCCGTAGCCCTGATGTCCCTCGTTGGGTGCTGGCTTGCTGTAAATTTGGAGTCTGCCAGGACTCGATCTTGTAGGTTTTTGATGCAAGGGGTCCGGTACCCTACGTATTGGTGCCTTGCAGCTCCAGTGGGTCCTGGGGCCTCAAGACTTTGTGCAAAGGCAGAGCTGAAACTCCAGAGCAGGCATACCTTTGGCTGGTCGTGCTGGGGAGCGGGACAATTCTCGACTGGCCGTTGCAGTTTTGGAGACCTGCAGCTGCCGGGAAATAGTTCTTTGATGATTTGCGAAGTGCTGATGACCCCGAGGGGTTTGTGGAGGCCATGCAGCGACGAGACGATCTGGTGGATGGCGATTGTTGAGTTCTGTGGCAGCTGGCAGGAGTTTGTGCCCAAAGTTCACCACGAAGTCTGCAGCTCTTGGTCCAACAGTGTTTCTTCGTTCGTTTTCTTCTTGGGTCTGTGGAATTTAAGTTCAGGGTATGGGGATGCCACCTAATGCTAAATGTAGTGGCGTTTACAAGGAAGTGACTTGCAGTGGCCGATGGGCTCCTTACCTGGGGTATCTACACCCTCTACTATGCCCTCCTCCTGTGGGAGGGGGACATAGCCCTAACCCTGATCGGAGATGTCCCACCATCTTCAAGGTGGTGGGCACTGAAAAATGTGGTTCACCTCGCCTTCAGCTCCTGAGGGGTGGAGTTGGCGTGGAGGGGGGGGGGCACACCTCTTATTCTTTGAGTTTTCCCGCCGGTCTTCCTGCCAAATGGGGGTGAGGACAGGAGGGGGGGGGGGCTGCTCCTTCTATTAGGAAAGGCTGGGGTTGTATTCCAAAGGCAGCAAGACCTTTGAAGTTTCCTGCCACAGATGGCTCTTCCTGACCGGGAGAAGGTGTGAAATCCTCTGCCCAGAACATACTTTTTGTTCTCTACTTCTGAGCACGCTGGCGCTCACCCCATGAGGTCTATGCGTGACAGGCTGGCTTAAACCAGTCAGTGACCACACTACGGGTTGGTAGGTTTCAGGGGACCCCTCTAAGTGGTCCTCTGTGTGCAATTTTTAATAAATCTGACACTGGAATCCATGCAGGTTTATTAAGCCGAGATGTTTGATGCCAAACATCCCATAATACAGTGAAGCCATCATGGACCTGGGGAACTCGTAATGACGAGTGTCCAGCCCATGTACTCTCTGAGGCTTCCCTGTTCACTTGCAATATCCAAGAATCGGCATGGATATTGCAGGGGCATATCTACTCGGGCAGATATGTCCTCACAGTAGATATAGTGCACCCTGCCTTAGGGCTATAAGGCCTGCCAGAGGGGTGTCTATAGCCCATGCACTGTTTGTGGGCATGACTCACAGGGATGTGTGCCATGTCGACTCTTCGTTTTTTCTGCACCAAGGCGATGGCAGGGTGCATGACCTTGGTGAAGGGACCCTAGGGTGGCATAATGCATGCTGCTACCCTTGGCATCCCTCTCCAGTGCGAATGCCCCAGGTACCAGGGGTACCATTTACTAGGGGCTTAAAAGGGGTACTGAAGTTGTGCCATTTGGGAAACAAAAGGTACAGTTTGGGTAAAGAGCTTCTAGCACAGGGTACCTGGTTGGCAGGGACCCTGTGCACTTCCAGTCGAAAATATACATCATTTCCAGGCAAAAAGTGGGGGCTAACAATGTTCAGAAGAGGCACTTTCCTACACCCGCCCTGCAGACCCTCAGGTGCTAGCTGCTGTTCAGGGTGGGATATGATCTTTTGTTTGCTCTGCTCCCTTTAGGTCTCACCAGTACCTATAGGGTGTTCACAAAGGTGGTATCAGTGCCCCTCTTCGAAGGTCATGGGTATCAGTTTTTCCCTATCTCAATAACTGGCTGTTAAAGGCAGGTTCTTAGGAGTCAGCCTCTGCCCACTTCCAGACAACAGTAAACCTTTTGACATATTTGGGGTTCTGCTTTAAAACCTGCCAGAGTCACACGTGAGTTCTTCGCATAGGCTCCCTTCCATCAGAGCCATCCTGGACTTAACCCAGGGCAAGTCCAGGACATTTAGGCTATGATCTCGATGTTTCAGTCTCTGTTCTGAGTCTGAGAGGATGTCTCTGAGGTTTCTTGGTGTGCTAGCCACCTGCATTCTGCTTGCCGCCCACGCTAGATGGCACATACAAGCTCTGCAGTGGGATCTGAAGTCTCAATGAGCCCAGCACCAGAAGTACCTGTTCGATTCCATCCAGATGTCAGAGGAGACTGCAAAAGGTCTGCAGTGGTGGCTGCTCAACAAGAATTGGACCGGTGGCAGACCCTCTTCCTACCCCACCCAGAGTTGAGTGATAACGGGCACTTCTCTATTGAGTTGGGGAGACCTCTTGGGAGAGTTGGGGGATCAGAGCACTCTGGTCTCCTGTGGAGACCAGCCTCCACATAATACTTTTTGGAGCTGCAGGCGTTTGCCATTGAAGGCCTTCCTGCCAACCGTCGGGGGTAGTCTGGTTCAGGTTCTCACACACACAACCGCTGCCATGTGGTACTGCAACAAGCAAGGTGGGAGATTGGGTACTCCACCACCCTGATCGACAACCTCGCCACCCTCGGACTCAGACAGCTCGTGACTACACCCACCCACGCCGCCGGCCACACGCTAGACTCCATCTTTTCCGCAAGCCCACACGTCTCCTTCAACCACACCTCCGAACCCCACTGGACTGACCACCACTGCATCCACTGCACCTACAGGAAGCCCACCACGCACCACCGCACCGAACAAATGCCTCGCCGCTGCTGGAGCAGAGTCACGGAAGACCAGCTAACCACAACCCTCGCCCTGAGCCCACCCGCCGAACCCTCCGACCCCGACACCGCCGCCCGCAACCTCAGACAGTGGATCGACGACTGCGCCAACACCCTCGCCCGCTCAAGAATCCGCCCAACAGCCACACCAGCAAGAAAGCCACCTGGTTCACCGGACGCCTCCAAACGAACATGCCGAAAACTGGAGAAGATCTGGCTCCACGAACGGACAGCGGACAGCTACGCCGCCCACAAGAGCGCCACCCGCAGTCACCATCACCTCATCAGATCCGCCAAAAGGGCCTCACTCAAAGACCGCCTAGACAACAACGCACACAACAGCAAAGAGCTCTTCAACATCGTGAAGGAACTCTCCAACCCCAGCTCCAACACCAACGACATCCAGCCGTCGCAAGACCTGTGCGACTCACTGGCCACCTCCTTCCACCGCAAAATCGCCGACATCCACGACCGCTTCAACACCACGACCGCCCCGGCAACCACCGAGACCACTGCCCCCACAACCACCAACCGCCTGCTCTCCTGGACCAACATCAACGACGAGGACACCAGCGAGATCATGAACACCATCCACTCCGGTTCACCGCTAGACCCGTGCCCTCACCACATCTTCAACAAAGCCAGTACAGCCATCGCGCCCCATCTCCGGAAAATAATCAACATCTCCTTCGAGACAGCAACCTTCCCGGAAAGCTGGAAGCACGCCGAGATCACCGCCTTACTCAAGAAACCCAAGGCAGACCCCAAGGACCTCAAGAACTTCCGACCCATCTCTCTGCTCCCGTTCCCCGCGAAGGTCACCGAGAAAATCGTCAACAAACAACTGACCCGCTACCTCGAGGAGAACAACATCCTGGACCCTTCCCAGTCCGGCTTCCGCTGCAACCACAGCACCGAAACCGCCCTCATCGCCGCCACCGATGACATCAGGACCCTGCTAGACAACGGAGAAACAGCAGCCCTCATCCTCCTGGACCTATCAGCCGCCTTCGACACGGTCTGCCACCACACACTACGAACACGCCTTCACGACGCCGGGATCCAAGAGAAGGCCCTGGACTGGACCACATCCTTCCTTTCCGGCAGAACACAAAGCGTCCGCCTCGCCCCCTTCCGATCCAAGGCCACCAAGATCATCTGCGGCGTACCCCAAGGCTCCTCCCTCAGCCCAACGCTGTTCAACATCTACATGGCACCCCTCGCCCACGTCGCCCGACAGCACAACCTCAACATCATCTCCTACGCCGACGACACCCAGCTGATCCTCTCCCTCACCAAAGACCCTCACACCGCCAAAGCCCACCTCCACGAAGGAATGAAGGCCGTCGCCGAATGGATGAGGACCAGCCGCCTGAAGCTGAACTCGGACAAGACGGAGGTCCTCATCCTTGGTTCCAACCCTTCAGCCTGGGACGACTCCTGGTGGCCAACATCACTGGGAACAGCCCCGCCACCCACCGACCACGTACGCAACCTAGGGGTCATCCTCGACCCCACCCTCTCCATGACTAAGCAGGTCAACGCCGTTTCCTCATCCTGCTTCAACATCCTCCGAATGCTCCGCAGGATCTTCAAGTGGATCCCCACCGAAACAAGAAAAACAGTCACCCAGGCCCTCGTCACCAGCAGGCTGGACTACGGAAACGCCCTCTACGCAGGAACGATGGCTAAGCTCCTGAGACGGCTGCAAAGCATCCAGAACGCCTCTGCACGTCTTATCCTCGACATCCCCGACGCAGCCACATCACACCCCACCTGAGAGACCTGCACTGGCTCCCTGTCAACAAGAGGATAACCTTCAAGCTCCTCACCCACGCACACAAAGCACTCCACAACTCCGGACCAGCCTACCTCAACAGACGACTCAGCTTCTACACCCCCACCCGCCAGCTCCGCTCGACCAGCCTCGCCCTCGCCACAGTCCCCCGCATCCGGAAAACGACCGCCGGCGGCAGATCCTTCTCCCACCTCGCCGCCAAGACCTGGAACACCCTCCCCACCAACCTCCGACAGACCCAAGACCTACTGGCCTTCAGAAGACTCCTCAAGACCTGGCTCTTCGATCAGTAGCAGCACCACCACCCCCCTCTTCCCCCAGCGCCTTGAGACCCTCGCGGGTATGTAGTGCGCTTTATAAGTGACATGATTGATTGATTGCCAAGAGTCTCGGTCTTTGAAACTGGCCGAATAGTCAGGGCATTTCCCTGGTGATACACCACTTGGCAGGATCTTTAAACACCAAGGTGGTCAAACTCAGTTGCCAACTACTCCTTGCTGATTACTAATGGCAGTTACATCTGCAGTTGGCACAGGGCATCTTCCATCAATGCAGAGAATCTGGCTGAATTTCTTCCCCTCCATCGAGAACAGTGTCAATGCTTTTGCGTGTTGGAGTTCCCAAGAAAGCTCTCCCTTAGAGATGCATTCCATATGCAGTGAAGAATGAGACTACTTTACTCCTTCCCGCTGTTCCCTTCTGCCCAGAGTTCTGAAGTAGATGACGAACAGTCGGGACCAAGTCACTCTAACAGCCCTAATTGGGCCACAAGAGTGTGGTACTTGGATTTTCTGGGCCTGAGCATCTGTCCTGGTCAGGCTGCCCCGTTGTGAGGATCTTCTGCTGTAGCAGGAAGGTATAGTCTTGCACTCTTGAGAACCTTGACCTCAATGAGTGGAGACTGAGCGGAGGCAGTTAATCTCCTTTGGCCTCCCTCCCAGAGTTGTCATCCTGACAGCCAGGCGTCCTTCCAAGAAATTTGTGTGTGCAAGTTGGTGGGATAACTTTATATCTGAAAGAGACACGTTAGTGACAGATTCCTTACCTTAGAATATCCCCAGGCCTCAGGCTGGATCCGGAAAGTTTTGCGTAGCAGTACCCCTGCGCGTCGGTATGCGGCGTCGTGCGGCTCCGCGTCCGGCGTCGGCGTGATCGCCGGGATGACGTCGCGGCCAGTACTTAGAAGCCGCACATGCGCGCTGGCGTCAGTTCTTTCTTTTTCCGCGCCAGTAAGCGCAGATTCGGATTTAGCAGTGCCCCAGTCATTTTTTGACTGAGTATTTTTTGAGACTTTTTGTCCAGGTTTTCGAGTCGTTTCGACTCCAAGGTGTCAGTAGGGATGCCCAGCTTCAAGCCATGCGAGGTCTGTAATCGCATGATGTCGATTACGGATCCGCACCGAGAGTGTCTCTTCTGCCTGGGGTGCGGCCACGACCCAAAGTCGTGCCCCGAGTGTCGGTCCCTCGCCCCGAAGGCTTTGCGAGAGCGGTCTCGAAAGCTTCTCATGGCCCGGCACTCGGCTCCGCGCCGATCGAGGTCCCGGGAGAGGTCGAGGGGCCGGTCGCGGAGTTGTCGTCGTCATTCGTCGGGGTTGAAGTCTTCGTCTTCAGGTAAGGCGAAGCACAAGAGGTCTAAGAAGCGTCGCTCTAAGACCTCCCCTCGCCGGTCTCACGACTCGGCCGAGGGTCCAGTTGGTACCGCCCCCGCGGCTCCGGGGGTTCCCGAACAGCCAACGCCGGCCTACCCACCTTTTCTGGGTCCGACGTCGACTCCGGCCGACATCCAAGACTTCTTGTCGGCCATGGCTCGCATCTTCGGGCCTAAGGGTTACCCCGGTGCGCCTTCGGGCCCCAGTGGGAGTCCTCCCTCGGCACCTCCGGCGGCTCCGGCGCCGCAGGACCCCCTCGGATCCAGGCCTGGATCCCGGTCGACGCCGGTTGACCTAATAACTCCTCCACCGGCGCCGTCCGAGGCCCCGGGCGGCGCCGTCCCCAGGTTCTCCCCGGAACCGGACACGGAGCCGGAACGACGTCGCCCGACGCCGATTCCGACGCCGATGGGACTTTTCTTCCCTCATGTCCGTCCTCCATACTTTTCACCTCTTTTGGAGGACGAGGAGGACTGGGAGGGGTCGGAAGACCCTCTCCCAGCTCAATGTGAGCCTTATCAGGACTGGGCTGAGGAACTGGGTGATGCCAGTGGCCTGGACACCTCTCCAGACCTTGGCATGCTGTCTCCTCCTTCCGTGGCTACGGAGGAGGGAGCAAATTATGCAACGGTGTTGCGTAGGACGGCCGCGGCCTTGCGCCTCGAGCTCCCTACAGTGGCTGTCAGGACTAACCTCCTGACGGAAGTGCTTCAGCCGGCGGCTACCTCTTCGGAGCCACTGCTGCCGTTCAACGACGCACTTTCTGACGTTCTTTTGGGCACCTGGTCTAGGCCCACCACAGGGGCTCCTGTGGACAGGAACGTAGCCCGACGCCATCGCCCGGCCCCGGGCGACCCCTTGTTCCTCTCCCAACACCCCACCCCCGAGAGCTTGGTTGTCCAAGCCTCTACCTCTCAGAGTGCCTTCCCTACGGCTCTGCCGGACAGGGAATCCAAAAAACTGGAACAGTTTGGGAAGAAGATTTTTTCTTCCTCCAGAGCTGGCTTGCGGTCCGTGAACACCGCTTGCCTTTTGGGCCGTTATTCCCACTCTGTGGGATTCGGTGGCGCAAGTGCTGCCTAAGTGTCCTGAGGAGGTCCAGACACTGCTCTCCCGTGTTATTGCAGACGGGAGAGACGTGGCGAAGTTCACAATCCGATGTGGCCTAGACACCGCTGACTCGCTGGGCAGATCGCTTGCTACGACAGTGGCGCTGCGCCGTCACGAATGGCTGAGGACCACTGGTTTCTCGAGCGATGTCCAAAACACCCTTATGGACATGCCCTTAGATGGTATCTGCCTTTTTGGCAATAAGGCAGACAGCGCGCTGGAGCGCTTTAAGGACTCGCGGGCTACGGCCAAGTCCTTGGGCCTCGCGCCCTCCGCAGCAGTCTGCTTTTCGCCCCTTTCGTGGCCACGGAAGGGGCGCCCAGTCACGTCCATTGCCTAGCCACCGGCCCACGCAGCAAGCGCCTTCACGTGGCAGAGGATGTGGCTCCCGCCGAGGCGGGTCGGGCCACCACCTCTGCCCCGTCCGCGGCCTCCAAACCCTCCTAGTCCATCCTTTCAGGTCCACAGCACGCCAGTGGGGGGCAGGGTCCGCCATCACCTTCCCCACTGGCGCACCATCACATCGGACCGGTGGGTTTTGAACATTGTCCGAAGGGGCTACTCCCTCCCCTTCGAGACTACCCCCCCAGCCATGCCACCTCAGCACCACCGCATGTCGGGGGACCATTTGGTACTTCTTCGAAAGGAAGTTGCGGCCCTCTTGGCCAAGGGGGCCATCGAGCGCGTTCCGACCCCAGAAGTAGGGCGTGGTTGTTATTCCCACTACTTTCTGGTGCCCAAAAAGGACAAGGAGGACATGCATCCTATCTTGGACCTCCGGAACTTCAATCGCTTCCTCCGGAAGGAGAAGTTCAAGATGCTCACCCTAGCTCAGGTCTTGACTGCCCTCGACCCTGGAGACTGGATGGTAGCGTTGGACTTGCAGGACGCATATTTTCACATTCCCGTCCTGCCGGCTTATCTGCGTTACCTGTGGTTCACGGTAGGTCTCGAGCACTTTCAGTTCACCGTGCTTCCCTTTGGCCTTACCAGCGCCCCTCGGGTGTTCACGAAAGTGATGGCGGTGGTCGCAGCTCATCTGCGCCGGGCAGGGGTTCCAGTCTTCCCCTACCTCGACGACTGGTTGCTGAAGGCGGGCTCGTCCCAGGCAGTCGTCTCCCACCTCCAGACTACGGCCGGACTCCTGCACTCGCTGGGGTTCTCCATCAACGTGCCGAAGTCGCACCCGATTCCTTCTCCACAGCTCCTTTTCATCGGAGCAGTTCTGGACACAACGCGGTTTCGGGCCTATCCTCCCGAACGGCGAGTCCAGGATATTCAGGCTATGATTCCGATCTTTCAGCCTCTATCCTGGGTTTCGGTACGGATGACCCTGAGGCTGCTGGGCCTCATGGCCTCCTGCATCCTGCTGGTCGATCATGCCAGATGGCATATGCGGGCTCTGCAGTGGGACCTGAAGTTCCAGTGGGCGCAGTATCAGGGGAACCTGTCCGATGCACAAGTTTACCAAGCATTACTACCTTGACAGCCAAGTCCGGAGAGACGGCTTCTTTGGCTGTTCTGTTCTCCGAGACTTCCTCGTCTGATCTTTGTTCGCAAACCCACCACCGGGGTTGGTATTGCTAGGGTATCTATTCTAAGGTAAGGAATCTGTCACTAACATGTCTCTTTCAGATGCACAAGTTACTAACTTGTGTAATGATATATCTGTAAGAGACAGTAGTTAGTGACAGATTCCTTACCGCCCCACCCATCCTCCCCGTTCTGCAAACTGATTTCTAGGGTTAAGCTCATCCCTTTCAGGGCCCTAGGTTTCAGACACCAGTGTCAGTTTCTTGCATGGCTCTGCGTTTTGGCACGGAAAGTAGTGTACAGAACTGACGCCAGCGCGCATGGGCGGCGTCTAAGTACTGGCCGCGACGTCATCCCGGCGATCACGACGACGGACGCGGAGCCGCACGACGCCGCCTACCAACGCGCAGGGGTACTGCTACGCAAAACTTTCCGGATCCAGCCTGATGCCTGGTGATATTCTAAGGTAAGGAATCTGTCACTAACTACTGTCTCTTACAGATATATCGTTACACAAGTTAGTAACTTGTGCATCTAGGTGCAGTACCTTCCAGACTGAACCATTGTAGGCCAAACGGTCTGATAGATTGTGGTTTTTATTGTATTTGGCTCAGCAGGGACTTGCTGTGCGCACTGTTAAATGTTACTTGCCTGCCCTTTTGGCCGTTTTTTGTTTGCTGGACATGCCAACCTAGTTCAAATCACCTGCTGTGGTGTTTTCTTAAAGGTTTGCAACATGTTTCTGCCAAAGCCCTTTGTGATGCCAAGATGGGTCTTAAGCTTGGTTCTCGCTTCCCTCATGCGTACTCCTATTCAACAAATGCAAAGTTGTCCCTCACGATTCCTCCTCTTAAAAAAAAAAAAAAAAATTGTCTTTCTGGTTGCGGTAACATCAGCACACCTTGTGAGTGAGCTTCATGCCCTCTTGCTCCAGCCTTTTTATACCACCTTTTTTCTCGACAAATTGGATTTTTGAGGAGCATTCTTATTGAAGGTGGTAATGCTTGTTCATTTTGGACAAGCCATCTCTCTTCAGACCTTCTTTGGTTTTCCTCATCCCTTGAAGGAGGAAGAGAGACTCATTTTATAACCCAAGATGATGATCAGCATTTACAATAATTGTACCAAGGAACATTGGGTTGAAGAGCACCTTTTTGTTAGGTTCTCTAGGTCAAAGAAAAGCAAAGTGGTGTAGAGGTTGACCATCTCACAATGGATACTCCTTTGTATTAAGCATTGGCTAAGAACCAGACTCCAGAAGCTCTGAGGGCTCATTCCACCAGAGCTAAAGCTGCTACCCCTGTGTTTGCACACCCACTGCCTGTCCTGGTTATCTGTCAGGCAGCTATGTGGGCATCAGTGCACACTTTCACCAAGTGTGTCTTGCCTTGATAGCCAGGTCCAGTGGGAATGGCATTTTGCCCTTAGTCCCACAAGATTTTTATGTTCGAGTTCACTCCAAAGACCCTCCAACTCTGGAGATACTGCTTTGGTATCTGACCTAAAGGGAGGAATCTGCGGTTAAGTTACTTTGATAACACTCCTTCTGGTGGATAATTTAACTGCAATCCCCTTACCTCCCTCTTTCCTCTCTGTACAGTGGAGTAGCCTCTTTTAGCTCTTTAAACAGGTACCAAAGTAGAGATCTGCACACTGGTACATTAGTTTATTATGTTTTCTGTGTTGGCCAAAAAGGATGAGGTTCCACTGCATCACTTCTGGATCCAGTCTGGCATCTGAGGAATATTCTATAGATTGGGAATCTTCAGTTCGATATAGTATCCACCAGAAGCAGTGTTATTTATTTATTTTTATTTAAGAAGCTTATAGAGCGCGCAGCTACCCAAAAGGGTCTCCCGGCGCTAGAGGGAGACAGTAGCAAGAGACCAAAGTTCGGTAACTTTTTTAGTTAAAGTTGAACCCATGTTAAATTATTTTCAGTATGCTAAGACTAGTTAATTTTTTTCAAAACACTATAGTCCTTTTGTTAAAAGGATAGAAAATGCCTAGCAGTTTAGTCATAATGGTCATAATGTTTGTTTATAAAAATGCTTTAAAAAAAAATATTAACTTTTATTTAAAAAAAGGTTCTAAGATTCCTCACGAATACACATATATTGGATGCTATTTAATTCAGCATCGATACCCATGATGGAAAGCTTAGATTGCAGTGATTTTATTAAAGTTGTTTTAATTCTACCGCATTGCTCTTTGAAAGCATCCTGTTGGTACAAGGCATTCTCTCCTGGGATTGAACAAAACCTCACCAGGTGCTTCTAAACTTAAACTCCGTGTACCACCGAATGGTACAAAGAAATGCATTTGAGCCGCATCTGCCCTTTCTCTCTCTGCTGCTACAGATTCCAGAGACATTATCTTTGTGTTCACTCTAATAAGTGAACTGCATGCTCTAATCCTTTTCTGGCCTTATCTCTGCACCAAGACAGCCCCAAAGGCTTAGGGGCAAGCATATATCTGTTACTTTCCTGTCTTGATGTTTTCTACGTTGCCTATAGGCTCAGATTTTAACTTGCATACAAAAATTGGAGAATGTTTTGACCATGCAGTGCATGAATTGTGCCATCTACACATATGGTTTAACAGTTAAATGCATTTTCTCTTGCAGGCTCCTGACATGAGCAGTTCTGAAGACTTCCCTAGTTTTGGAGCACCTGTTCCCCACAAGATTTCCCCCTGGGGACCCAAGCGATTTTAGCCTCTCAGCATAAACCCATCTCGTCCAGCCGCTGAGACTGTACTGATGCAGTGTTCTTCCTGAAGTGATCCTGAATGCAGCGGCTGAAATTTGGCCCAAATCGTTCCCTATTTTTAGGGCTCTGTTAATGAAGGCTGGAGTGCCACATTGCTAGTTCCTGCTTCTTCCCACCTCCTTTCCCATGCTTCAGCTGCCCTCTCCAAGAACATGTGCTCCCGGGAAATTCACCCAAGTGGTTTATCATCCCATCAAGTAGATAAGTTTAGATGCACCACAACAGGAGCTCTAAGTGTGCTCTTTTTCACTCCTTGCTCTTCCAGTAGTCTTTAATTGTTGTTGGCTCTTGATTCTCCTTTAGGAGCTGCTTGTCCTTTGCTCAGCACTTGCAGCTGACCAAGAGCTTTTAAAACCTCTTGGGTGGAGAAAAGTGGAAAGAGTATGATCTGGATGTCTTTTTGTTGTTAATTAGATGATGGAAGGCAAAGGAGCCAGTACTGTCCTGCTCCAGGCTCCCTCATTATCTTACTAGTGTCCCTTGATCATTTTGTTAGCTTAGCCATGGTCTGCTGTGGGGTGAATTCACATAGCCTAGCTTTTTTCAAGCTGAACCATTGCAACAGAGCAACATGTCAGTTGTTTACAAAGGATTCTCTGAAAACTGAGCTCTTGGGGGAATATTAAAATTAAAATTATGGCACAAACGTGGATAAACTATACCCTGACTTTTTTTTTTTTTTAGCCTTCCAGATGACCATGTGTCCATTTTTATGAAGTTTGTGGTTTCGTTTAATTACTGACAGCCCTCTCCCTTCCTGAAAACTAGGGCATACCCTATCCCTTCTTGAGCAAGTGGCATGGGGCACTCTAGCCTTCCTGTGAGAGATCTAAGACTGTGCCTAGGAATCTACTTCCTGTGTCGTGACCTCAGGAAATGAATTTCCACAACTTTCTGAAAAGCCAAAATAGTTTTGCCCAATTTCTTTTCTTTTCCTTTTTTGTCTCTACCCTTTCCTCCCGTGACATCCCTCCTCACCCACCCACTCACTATCCCCATCCCTAAACCCCCAGGTCTCCCATCATAGAGTGCAATGAAAACCCTTCCTCCTGCAATCAAATGGCTTGATGAGGGATTGAATACAGATACAAAATATGAAAAATACAAAAATAAAACTAAAGCTGCTTAAATAAATGAACTTGTGGACCACGATCATTGGCCCTCCCCAAGTGGTGGAGTGAGAGACGGCGGTTGGTATTTTGATAAATGGGATCATTTTCATTGTGTGGGGCGACTGCTGTGGGCGTTTGACTTTTTACCGTAGGAGGAAGGGTGAACAGGTTGTGGAGGTTCTCTAAGATTAGAATATTGAGTGGTAACATTAACATTAAAGCAGAAATGTTTGTTGCAACCAGACAAAGTTGCCTAAGAATGCCGCTACCAAACAAGGAGAAGCCAACATGTGCCGTTTCCTTTGTGCTTTGTTTTTTTACTGATTCCAAAAGGAAATCCGCAACCCTTGTATTTTGGAAGCAACATGGGCAAGGCTGCTACCGGACTAGATCACTGCATGTTGCTTCTTCCTAGATAAAGCTCTTCTTTCTGGAGCCATAGTTCAGTACCTTAAAGCACTGAGCAGTTGTAAATCATCTACAATCTGTAGGAATAGAGAACGAGCTGTAGATTGGTAGTCACACATAAGGAAGTTTCAACCATGCAGCACAGTGAGGGGGGGGGCTAATGGCATTGGTATACAAAGATTGTTGAGTCACCACCTGTCTAGTGCTCCTGTTTATGTAATTGCATCCTCAACCGACTGTTCTTCCGGGCTGTTCTTCACATTTTATACGATAAGACGTCTGAACGTCTAATGTACAGAATGCTTTCACAGGCTCTTGTTGATTATGGCTGTTTGTTTGTACTTGGTAGACCAGGAACAGTTTCCTCATAGTGTGAAGCTGTTTGTACATCAGTTCTCTCCATTTCCTACTTTACAAAGGGGTAAAAATCACTCAGGAATAGGTTTGTTCTGCCCTATGTACTGACTAGTACATTTTATTCTTCCACTCCAGGCCTTGTTTGTCCTGGCATGCTGCGCTGGAAAAAAAATACTTGTCTTAGTGATATGTCCATTGCTAGATGACTTAATAGAAGCCATGCCCATGGTTGCCTGTATAACCTCTGTTTTGCAGCCTCTTCCCTTGAGGCTCCACATAAAACTTTGAAATACATTCTGAAAGTGTAAACTATTTAAATTGCCATTTCCCTTTCAAGGTCCAGTGAATAAATAGTGTTCGACCATGCAATTTCCCCCTGGCTCTGGTGCCATTGTCTCCCCCATCCTCCCACTGCCCCGCCCCCCCCCCCACCCCCCCCGCTCATGTTCCCTCCTTCATTTTAAATTTCTTTTGTTTAGTTCTTTTTGAAAGTCTTCCATCTGTTCTTGTGTTTCCATGGCGAGGACCCTCGGCCTTAATCATTTGGAACCAGAGGCTGGTGTGCACAGCCCATGGATGACACTGGAATTTTATACGTTCTGAATAATAATAAAAAATAAAGTAAAAAATCAGAAATCATCTTTGCAGTGTGGAAGATTTGTTGCTTTGAAAAAAGGGTGATTTATACAATGCTGACTGGGGACGCACATGTGATTTTAGAGTTGCTTAGTATTAATCGCAGACCCTATTTGCGTAGGTTGGTGAGTATTTGAATGCCAGATACAGGTTTAACCTTTTCTGGTAAAAGCCCATTATGTTGCAAGTCATATTAATTTAGTAGAGCTGGGAGTAAGAGTGCTCGGAGTAAGATTTGTCAAAGAGCTGTGCAAAACCCACACATTGCTACTAGGGCAGCATTTTCCTGCTTAAAAATGCAGAAGCTCTAAACAAGATAAGTAGTGCACTGGTGTTGAGTGTGTACTATTCAGATAGCACTTAAGGCCAGATCTACCTCTAGAGAATGCATGTCTGCAAAGAATGCTTAAGAGCCCCTGAGTGTGAGCAGGCCTTGTTCAAAGAAAATGATGGAAAAGCTACAATGAGGGTGCATTAGTTTTATGTTGGTGCTGTAGATGAAGCTGAGGCAGGGTTTTTTTGCATGGCCAATATCATGTTAAACAAAGAATGAGGGTAATATGAACCAGAGATCTTGCTTCATGGTCTACGAATGACCTTTTGCTTACCCTCTCCCATTTTAATATATGCTATATGCAAGGATACAGATAGGCATAAAACCTTTCTGATGTATACTTCTAACTGCAGATTGATTCTCCTCCAGATGCCAAACTGTATTTGATAACTTGAAATAACTCTCCTGTGCCAGTAGCTGGTCCTATGACTCTCTCTCACTCTCTGGTCTGGGATCCACCATTCTGATATCAGTCACATAAGGTGCTACCCTGGCGCACAGACAGCAGATCATTTTCTATTCTGCTCCCTCTGCCGTAGATCCTGAATTGCTTTTCTCATTACATTTTCTCCTATTTACAGCTTGTGCTCTCAGGGATGTCTCTCAACAAATTTCAGATTTTAAACCCGGTCACTGTTCGATGCCCCAAGCCCCCTTGCCCTGCCCACGCAAATTAGGTCTCAGGTACATAGGGTCCTAGAGCAACTCCAAATCATGCATTAGTATGGGGCCATATACATCAAGGCAATCATGGAGACTCCAATCTTTACATGGCTTGAACTGAGAATTAATGTCCCACTCTGCTGCTTCAGATCCTGCCTCCAACCAGCAGGTCTTCCGAGGTCAAGTACTCTAAGAATGATTCTTCGGCTTCCAGTTTACATTGTCGATCCCTTGTCCTGGCCTCAACTAAGACTTCCAAGGACCTTGTAGGAAGCTGCCACTGTATATGGTATACCACTTGGTGATTATGCTGTGCACAGAGTCCAGAGATTCCCCCAGAAGTGTACCGGGCTCAATACAAACCCAAAGGACTCTATTTGTGGTAGTGTAGGCAAGCAGCCTTAGGCCTAACACAGAGGAGTGTAAGACATTTGTTGTGCACACAGTGACCAATAAATGACAACTCAAAAAGGAGATCCACACCAGTTTTATAAAAATAAGCTTTGTTTGAGTTTTATATCTGAAAGAGACACGTTAGTGACAGATTCCTTACCTTAGAATATCCCCAGGCGTCAGGCTGGATCCGGAAAGTTTTTTGCGTAGCAGTACCCTTGCGCGTCGGTAGGCGGCGTCGTGCGGCTCCGCGTCCGTCGTCGGCGTCGTGATCGCCGGGATGACGTCGCGGGCAGTACTTAGGCGCCGCCCCTGCGCGCTGACGTCAGTTCTTCTTTTTCCGCGCCAGTAAGCGCAGATCCGGGAAGAGCAGTGCCCTAGTCACTTTTTGACTATCTTTTTGTGAAATTTTTCACTGTTCTCTTCAACGAGTCTTCACGACTCCTGAGGTGTCGTAGGGATGCCCGGCTTTAAGCCCTGCGAGGAATGTGGTCGTATGATGTCCATCACGGACCCCCACCTCGAGTGTCTCTTCTGCCTCGGCCGAGGCCACGACACGAAGTCGTGCCCTGACTGCCGGAAACTTCATCCGAAGGCTTTGCGAGAGCGGTCTCGAAAGCTCCTTGAAGTCCGGCAGTCACCTCCGCGCCGCAGCAAGCCCCGGTCCCGGGAGAGGTCGAGGGGCCGGACGCGGAGTCCCCGCCGTTCGTCGGAATCCAAGTCTTCGCGCTCCTCCGGTAAGTCGAAGCACAAGAAGTCTAAGCGGCGTCATCGCTCTAAGACTTCGCCTCGCCGGTCGCGCGACTCGGCTGAGGTCCCTGTCGGCACCGTCCCCGCCCCGCGGCCCCGGACGTGCCTGTCGAGTTGCCCCCGCATTACCCGTCCTTCCCGGGTTCGGGGCGACTCCGGCCGAAGCTACAGAAATTCCTGTCGGCCATGGCCCGCCTCTTCGGGCCTCGAGGTCCCTCCGGTGCGCCTTCGGGCCCCGCGGGCCCACATGGGGTTGCTCCGGCGTCGCCGTCGACTCCGGTCCCGGCGTCGCCTGTCCCACCAGCCTTCGTCCCGGCCTCGGCTCCGGCCCCGGCCTCGACCCCGGTTCCGGTGGTGCCGCAACCTCCATCGACGCCGGTTGACCTAACCACGCCTCCGCCGACGCCGATGTCCCCGGTGCCGTTTCCGACGCCGTCCGGGCTCCGGGCGGCGTCGTTCCCGGTTCTCCCCGGGTCCGGACATGGAGCCGGACCGGCGTCGCCCGACGCCGGTTCCGGCGCCGATGAGGCCTTGGGTCCCTTATGTCCCTCCTCCTCCATCTTTTCAACCTGAGGAGGACCAGGAGAGCTGGGAGGGGTCTAACGACCCTCTCACACAACAGTGCGAGTTTGACCCGGACTGGGTTGAGGAACTTGGGGATGCCAGTGGGCTGGATACCTCCCCCGACTCTGGCATGCTGTCTCCTCCCGTGGCAACGGAGGAGGGGGCTAATTTTGCAACGGTGTTGCGTAGAGCTGCTGGAGCCTTAAATCTCCAGTTGCCTACAGTGGCCGTCAGGACTAACCTCCTGACTGAAGTGCTTCAGCCGGCGGCCTCCTCTTCGGAGCCTGTGCTGCCGTTCAACGATGCACTCACTGACGTTCTTTTGGGTGCCTGGTCCAAACCCACCACAGGGGCTCCTGTGGATAGGAACGTGGCCCGACGCCATCGCCCGGCTCCGGGCGACCCCCTGTTTCTCTCCCAACACCCCACCCCTGAGAGCTTGGTTGTCCAAGCCTCTGCCTCCCAAACAGCCTTCCCTACCGCCCCTCCGGATAGGGAATCCAAGCGCCTGGATCACTTTGGGAAGAAGGCTTTCTCTACCTCCAGTGCTGGCTTGCGGTCTGTTAATACCGCTTGCCTCTTGGGCCGATACACCCACTCCCTGTGGGATTCGGTGGCTGATGTTTTGCCGCAGTGTCCTGAGGAGGTCCAGACACTGCTTACCCGCGCTATTGCGGAAGGGCGTGATGCGGCTAAGTATACCATCCGCTGTGGCCTTGATACCGCCGACTCGCTGGGCAGATCGCTTGCAGCGACGGTGGCGCTGCGTCGCCACGCCTGGCTGAGAACCACTGGTTTTTCGGGGGATGTCCAGAATACTCTCATGGACATGCCCTTTGATGGAGTCGGTCTCTTTGGTTCAAAGGCGGACCATGCGCTGGAGCGTTTCAAGGATTCACGGGCTACTGCTAAGTCCCTGGGCCTTGCTGTTGTGCGCCCTCCGCAAACGTCTGCTTTTCGCCCCTTTCGTGGCCACGGAAGGGGCGCCCAGTCACGCCCACAGCCCCGCCAACGGCCCGCGCAGCAAGCGCCTTCGCGTGGCCGAGGACGTGGGTACCGCCGTGGCGGTTCGGGCAACCAGCGTGCGGGTCAGGCCACCACCTCCAACCCGTCCGCGGCCTCCAAGCCCTCCTAGTCCCTCCTTTCAGGTGCACAGCACGCCAGTCGGGGGCAGGGTCCGCCATCACCTTCACCACTGGCGTCCCATCACCTCGGACAAGTGGGTCTTGGACATTGTCCGAAGGGGCTACTCCCTCCCCTTCGAGACCACCCCCCAGCCATGCCACCTCAATTCCACCGCATGTCAGGGGATCTCTTGGTGCTTCTACAGAAGGAAGTCACGGCCCTCTTGGCCAAGAGGGCCATCGAGCATGTTCCGACCCCAGAAGTAGGGCGTGGTTGCTACTCCCACTACTTTCTGGTGCCCAAAAGGACAAGGAGGACATGCGTCCTATCTTGGACCTCCGGAACGTCAATCGCTTCCTCCGGAAGGAGAAGTTCAAGATGCTCACCCTAGCTCAGGTCTTGACTGCCCTCGACCCCGGAGACTGGTTGGTAGCGTTGGACTTGCAGGACGCCTATTTCCACATCCCCGTCCTGCCGGCCCACCGGCGTTACCTTCGGTTCACGGTAGGCCTCGAGCATTTTCAGTTCACCGTGCTCCCCTTTGGCCTTACAAGTGCCCCTCGGGTGTTCACGAAAGTGATGGCGGTGGTCGCAGCTCATCTGCGCCGGGCAGGGGTTTCAGTCTTCCCCTACCTCGACGACTGGCTGCTGAAGGCGGGCTCGTCCCAGGCAGTTGTCTCCCACCTCCAGACTACGGCCGAACTCCTGCACTCGCTGGGGTTCTCCATCAATGTGCCAAAGTCGCATCTGATTCCTTCTCCACAGCTCCTTTTCATCGGAGCAGTTCTGGACACGACGCAGTTTCGGGCCTATCCTCCCGAACGGCGAGTCCGGGATATTCAGGCTATGATTCCGATCTTTCAGCCCTTATCCTGGGTTTCGGTACGGATGACCCTGAGGCTGCTGGGCCTCATGGCCTCCTGCATCCTGCTGGTCACTCATGCCAGATGGCATATGCGGGCTCTGCAGTGGGACCTGAAGTTCCAGTGGGCGCAGCACCAGGGCGACCTGTCCGATCACGTCCAGATCTCGGAGGGGACTGCAAAACAGTTGCAGTGGTGGCTCTCGAACCGGCAATGGGTCATGGGCAGATCCCTCTCCCTTCCCCAGCCAGAGCACACAGTTGTGACGGACGCGTCCCTTCTGGGATGGGGCGGTCACATGGGAGAGGCGGAGATCAGAGGCCTCTGGTCTCCGGCGGAGTCCCGGCTCCATATCAACCTTCTGGAGCTCCGGGCGATCCGACTTGCACTCAAGGCATTCCTTCCCTCTGTCAAAGGGAAGGTAGTGCAGGTGTTCACAGACAACACCACCGCCATGTGGTACTGCAACAAACAAGGCGGGGTGGGGTCGTGGACCCTTTGTCAGGAGGCTCTGCGCCTCTGGACGTGGCTGGAACATCAGGGCATGTTCCTGGTGGTTCAACACCTGGCAGGTTCCCTGAACGCCAGGGCGGACGAACTCAGCCGCAGGTGCATGATGGATCACGAATGGCGTCTTCACTCGGAAGTGGCGCAAGGACTCTTTCTACAGTGGGGAGAGCCTTGGTTAGATCTATTCGCCACCGAAGAGAACGCGCAATGTCATCAGTTCTGCGCGTTGGAATTTCCAAGGCGGCACTCGCTCGGCGACGCTTTTCGTCACGAGTGGAGTTGCGGTCTATTGTACGCCTTTCCGCCTATACCACTTCTACCCAGAGTGTTGAAGAAGATTCGGCACGACCGGTCCCAAGTCATTCTTGTGGCTCCGGACTGGGCTCGAAGAGTTTGGTATCCCGAGCTACTCAATATGAGCGTAGATCCCCCGATCCGTCTGCCTCTTCGGGAGGATCTTCTGTCGCAGCAGCAGGGGACGGTCCTCCACCCGAACCTGTCCAGTCTACACCTGCTTGCGTGGAGATTGAGCGGCGGCAGTTGATTCCTTTCGACTTGCCTCCCGAACTTTGTGATGTGATTCTGGCAGCCAGGCGTCCCTCCACTAAGGTGGTATACGCCTGCAGGTGGAACAAATTTGTGGCATGGTGCACAGCAAAGGCTGTGAATCCCCTTTCTGCCCCTCTTTCTGAGGTCCTTCTGTTCCTTCTCTCTTTGGCCCAACAGGGTTCTGCCCTGGGTACCATCAAGGGTTATCTTTGTGCTATCTCGGCCTTCCTCAGGCTCCCTGATCAGCCCTCCCTTTTCAAGTCCCCTGTTGTTAACAGGTTCTTAAAAGGCATTACTCACCTCTTCCCTCCTGTTCCGTTTGTGATGCCTCAGTGGGACTTGAACTTGGTTCTTACCTTTTAATGTGCGCTCCCTTTGAGCCTCTACATAACTGTCCTCTTCGTCTTCTCACTCTGAAGACAGCCTTTCTGGTGGCCATCACCTCCGCTCGGCGGGTGAGTGAGCTCCAGGCTCTATCTTGCAAACCTCCCTTTCTGTCTGTTCATCCAGACAAGGTTGTTCTTCGGACGCGTCCGTCCTTCTTGCCAAAGGTGGTTACTGCTTTCCACATTGGGCAGACCATCACTTTGCCCACCTTCTTTCCGCCTCCGCATCCTTCCAGAGAGGAAGAGAGGCTCCACCGTCTGGACCCAAAACGTGCGCTCTCTTTCTATATTGACCGCACAAAACACTTCCGGGTGGATGACCAGCTCTTTATTGGCTACGTGGGCGCCAAAAAGGTCGGGCGGTGCACAAGAGGACCATCTCCCGCTGGGTTACCTTGTGCATCAAGACCTGCTATTCTTTGGCTAAAAAGGAACCTCCTGTTGGGCTGCGTGCCCATTCCACCAGGGCAACGGCTGCTACCACGGCCTTGGGCCGCGGTGTTCCGCTGCCGGTTATCTGTCAGGCAGCTACGTGGGCCTCGCTGCACACGTTTACAAAGCATTACTGCCTTGACAGTCAGGTCCGGAGGGACGGCTTCTTTGGCCGTTCTGTCCTCCAGGACTTCCTTGTCTGATCTTTGTTCGCAGACCCACCACCGGGGTTGGTATTGCTGGGGTATCTATTCTAAGGTAAGGAATCTGTCACTAACGTGTCTCTTTCAGATGCACAAGTTACTAACTTGTGTAACGATATATCTGTAAGAGACAGTAGTTAGTGACAGATTCCTCACCGCCCCACCCATCCTCCCCGTTCTGCGAACTGATTTCTAGGGTTAAGGACATCCCTTTCAGGGCCCTAGTATTTTTCAGACACCTATGTCAGCTTCTTGCATGGCTCTGCGTTCCTGGCGCGGAAAGTCGTGTACAGAACTGACGTCAGCGCGCAGGGGCGGCGCCTAAGTACTGCCCGCGACGTCATCCCGGCGATCACGACGCCGACGACGGACGCGGAGCCGCACGACGCCGCCTACCGACGCGCAAGGGTACTGCTACGCAAAAAACTTTCCGGATCCAGCCTGACGCCTGGGGATATTCTAAGGTAAGGAATCTGTCACTAACTACTGTCTCTTACAGATATATCGTTACACAAGTTAGTAACTTGTGCTTTAAGACCAAGATCTTTGCAAATAGGGAAGTACGTTTTTCAGGAAAAATATTTTAGTCTTTCAAAAGGCGACATAGTGCAATTTTCAAACAGTTCAATGCTTAACCTATGGAGGAAAGCAACAATGCAATATCACGGGTAAGTACCCAACTTCGAGTTCCACTCTTCAGAGTTTAAGGTCAGCTGAGAGCAAGGTTCAGGTAAGCACAAAGTCTGCACCACAAGCGGCACAGGGGCAGCTGGGTGCAGAGGTAAAATTCGGAGATGGGCTGTGGGAAAGTGCCCCCTTTTTGCATGGTTACCCCACACATTTTCCTGATTTCTGATGCACTTTGAGTGTGCACTGGGTCCCTGCTAACAAGGTTCCCAGTGCCTATGTTCTTTCCCAAAACTGTACCTTTGTTTCCGCAATTGGCACACCTCTGGCCCACATGTAAGCCCCTTGTAAAAGGTACCAGTGGTACCAAGGGCCTTGTGACCAGAGCAGCATGTATTGTGCCACCTTCAGAGAACCCGCACCTAACACCACATACACTGCCATTACAAACTGTGTTTTTGTGCAGACAAAACTGAAGTCGACTTGGCACAAATTACTGTCATGCCTCCCATACACTGCCTGTGGTATAGGTAAGTCACCCCTCTAGCAGGCCTCAAAGCCCTAAGGCAGGGTGCACTATTCCCTAGGTGAGGGCATAGCTGCATGAGTAATATACCCCTACAGTGTCTAAGTTTTGCAGCGTGAATCTTTCTGGATCACTATGCTGTGCATTATTCCGCCATCTCGTGGTTGGGTCCGGATTCGTAGTCTTTTCTTTGTTTTTGTGTTTTTTTTGGCCCAGGTGGGCGGCGACGCCCCACCATTTGGTGTCTTCGGTGACGTCGTCGCGCTTCCTGCAGAAGCTCCCACCCTTGGTAGCCATCTTCAGATTATTTTTTCCGCCGTGGGGTCTGGATCGTTGCCGAGAAGTTCCAGAAACTTTTGGACGAAGAATCTCGGAAAGTCGAAATATCATCACAGAGGATGGATTCCTGAGACACCGGACGACGACACAAGTACCGGAGACAACAAGAAGGACGACGAGGTAGAAGGTCCACGACCGAAATCTCGACGCCTACAGAGAATGCGCTCACAGGGGGCTCCCTGAGCGCGGTTATGGACAAGACTCCGTTCAAGTTTTGCAAAAACTGCCACCACAAGTACGCCCAAAAAGACCAGCACCCAGTCTGCAACGTCTGCTTGCCACTCAACCACATCAGCGAAGACTGCAACGCGTGCTCGGCGTTCACCCCGAAGACCCTCCGGGTGAGAGAGAGACAGAGAAGGGCGAACTACAACATGCAGGGCCAGGGGCCAGCACCATCGCTCCGAGACCTGGGCCTCTCGAGCGGAGAGGAAGACAACATCGCAGAAGGACCAGAGGACTGCGCTGTCGTCGAGGTCCATAAGAAAACGTCGAAGGAGGTAAGGGAGTCGTCGACCCCAAAACACCAAAGCGACGCTCGAAAGAGTGAAGCCAGAACACCTAGCGACACTCCTAGAAGTGTAGCAAAGTCCTCAAAGGGAGCGTTGCCGCCGAAACCCTCGACGAAAGCAACAGCATCCAAGGACAAGCAGCCGAGCGGATCCTTTGACAAGGACTCACAATCGGCGAAAGCCTCCGAAAAAACAAAGGCGTCGAAGGTCACCTCCGAAAAGGAAGCCTCAGCGCCGAGAAAGGAAGGCCCGGCGTCTGTTTCGACGACCGCGAAGAGAAGCGCTGCACCACTCGACGCCGAAAAGGCCCACGAGATGGCGAAAAAGAAGAGGAGGCTCGAGGCAGAGATGGCGAGCATCCTGCAACGGAAAAAAGACTTCGACGAGAAGATGAAGCAATACGCTATCCCATCGAAGCCAGCCCACGAGGCACTCGAGGAGTTCGAGGCCGAATACATCGAGCCCCCGAGAACACCTGAACCACTCGAAGACCAGGACGAAGAAGACTACTACTTCGAAGCCGAAGAAGAGATGCAGTCTTACCGGGACTCGGCGTCCTCGGAGGTACAAGACATAGACTGGCAAGACCTCGACGCAGTCTCACCAGAAGAAGGGGTAGACTCTTATCCCTCGAGGCCTTCGCCGCCAGACGACATCGGAGTCTACAATGAGGTCGTCCAGAAAGCTGCAAAGACATATGGGGTCGAAATGCAGGAGGAAAAAACAAAGGCAGGTTTCCTCTTCGAAACCCTGCTCCCTCAACAGACAAGGAGCCAATTCCTACCCATGTTGCCTGGCGTCCTCGACCAGGGAAGGGAGGCCTTCAGGGAACCGGCAGTCTGCAAGGCGGTTACACCTAGAAGCGAGAAGAAATATAAACATTCCACAAAGGACCCGGCGTACATCCAAGGGTCAGTACCAGCAGACTCCATTATCGCTGCAACGGCCAGAAAAAGGGCCGGTGTGCCCACCAACACAGGCCCACCTCCAGACAAGGAGAGCAAGCGAATAGACCTCACAGGACGAAAAGTGGAGAGGAACGCAGCCATACACTGGCGCATCGCCAACGCCCTCATCAGCAGGCATGCATACCAGCATTGGGCAGAAATGAGTCAGCTCATTAAACACCTGCCAGAAGAACACCAACAAAGGGCAAATTACCTAGCGGAGGAAGGCAAGGCCATCGCTAACACTTGCCTAAAGTCAGCCTTGGACGCAGCAGAGAACTCCAGCAGGCAAATGATGATAGGGGTAACTGAGAGGAGACACACATGGCTCAGGATCTCCGGCTTCAAGCCAGAAGTACAGAGCAACATCATCAACACCTTTCGACGGTGAGAAACTGTTTGGAGCAAAAGTCGACAACAAGTTAACTCAACTGAAGACGGACAACGAAACTGCAAGGTCCATGGGAGCGCTGCAGTTCAGGGGAATGAGAAGAGGAAACCCCTCAAGGCGACCCAGTGGTAGAGGGGGCAATGCACCCATCACTTCACACCAATCCCCCCAGCAAGGATACCAGGGGAACAACCATGGCCAAAACCTGCAGGGACAACAGCAGCAGAATTGGCAGTACCAACCCAGAGGACGGTCCTTTCGAGGGCGCGGGTACGGACGGGGACAGGCCCGAAGAGGGGGCCAGCAGCCCACCTCAAAGTGACTCCAGACACAAACCACACCCTCCCCAGTTAACACCAAGGGAGAGGAGAAGTCCACAAAAGGACAAAATAAGGAACACACACAGACAACAAATAACCACCGAGCATACAACACCGGTGGGAGGAAGAATAGGAAAATTCCTCACACAATGGAGGGAAATTACCACGGACAAGTGGATACTAAACACCATACAGCACGGGTACTGCATAGACCTCCAAAAACACCCGCCGGGGAAAAAACCAAGACATCGGACAATTCCCGCAAGGGAGCTCGCCCTCCTACGTCTAGAAGCAGAGGAGCTGCTACAAAAAAGAGCAATAGAACTAGTTCCAATAAACGAAAGGAACAAGGGAGTATACTCCACGTACTTCCTTGTGCCAAAGGTAGACGAAACACTAAGACCAATACTGGACCTCAGATTCCTGAACAAGTTCGTAAAAACTCAAAAATTCAAAATGACTTCACTTCAGGAAGTAATACCCCAAATCCAAGAAGGGGATTACATGGCGACCTTAGACTTGAAAGATGCATACCTGCACATACCCGTCAACCACAAACACAAACGTCTATTAAGATTCGTGATAGGCCACGACCACTACCAGTTCACAGTGCTGGCCTTCGGACTGAAGTCCGCACCAAGGGTGTTCACAAAATGCCTAGCAGCAGCTGCAGCGCACCTTCGGAGAAAGAGCATACATGTATACCCCTACCTCGACGACTGGCTTGTGAAAGCAGGATCATACAGACTCTGCAAGGATCACATCAAACAAGTCATACAAACACTGTCCACACTAGGTTTCTCAATACATTGGGAGAAATCGTCAACAGAACCTCAGCAGATCAAAATATTCTTAGGGGCACAAATAGACAACACACAGTCCAAGGTGTTCCCCAGCGACAAGAGAACTATAGCGCTCCTGAGGGAAACACGTCATTACCGCAAGGGGCAAGTTCTGACAGTGAGGACGGTGAGCAGACTAATGGGAATGATGGCATCATGCATTCACCTTGTCCCACATATCAGACTGCACATGAGACCGTTCCAAGAATGGATACAGCAGCAGTGGTCACAAGCGACAGGGAGTTGGGAAGATCTAGTGGTTGTCACACACGCAGTGCAGCAAGAAATAGCGTGGTGGAAGGAAGAGAACATATTACAATGGAAGCCATTCACACAGCCAACTCCAACAGTGACCATCACAACGGACGCCTCACAGCAGGGCTGGGGCGCGCACATGGACAGACTCCGCGTCAGGGGGCTGTGGTCACAACAAGATGCAGTGAAACACATCAACTTCCTAGAACTAAAAACTGTGTTCCTAGCCTTAAGAGCCTTTCAAAAGCAGCTTTACGGACAGCGAGTGGTGATACAAACAGACAACACAACAACCATGTTCTACATCAACAAACAAGGTGGAACACAGTCAGCACCGCTATCAAGCCTGGCACAAGAGATCTGGAGATGGGCCATCCCTCTAAGGATAGACCTGCTGGCAATACACCTTCCAGGAATAGACAATGTAGAAGCAGACCGACTCAGCAGGCAGACGTCTGCATCCCACGAATGGGAACTCAACCAGCAGGAGGTGCAGCGGCTGTTCCAAAAGTGGGGAACACCACGGATAGACCTGTTTGCAACACTCCAGAATGCAAAATGCCAACATTACGCATCCAGACAACCGGACCAAAGGTCCCTAGGGAATGCGCTATGGATAAGTTGGTCGAACGAATTTGCATTCGCTTTTCCCCCGATACCACTGTTACACAAGGTACTCAGCAAATGCAGGAGCAGCAGCATGACACTCATACTAGTGGCACCTCAGTGGGCCAGACAATCATGGTTCTCACAGATAATGGAAATGACGCAGGAACCAGCACACAGGTTCAACAGAAGGAAAGACCTCCTCACAATGCAAGACGGGAAAGTGCTCCAACCAGACAGCCTCAGCCTAGCAGCATGGCTCCTGAGGACCTAGAATTCGCACACCTCAAGCTACCTCCAAGCACCATGGCAGTACTCAGAGAAGCAAGGAGACCCACTACAAGAAAATGCTACATTGCAAAGTGGAAAAGGTTCTCGCAGTGGTGCATTACAGAGGGACTGCAACGAAAAGTCACAAAAGAATCAACAGTACTACAATACTTAACGCACCTACTACAAAGCGGGCTGAGTTACTCGTCACTAAGGGTTCACTTAGCAGCCATAGTGGCTTACACCAGGGGAGAAGCGGGGAAAAGCTTCTTCACCTCCCAAGTGGTCAAAAGATTCCTAGAAGGGGCTAAAAGAATAGCCCCCCCTAAAAGGATGCCAGCCCCAAGCTGGAACCTCAACACTGTACTAACACAGTTGATGAAATCACCATTTGAACCCATACACAAGATCACACTGCACATGCTCACACTAAAAACGGCATTCTTAGTGGCTATCACGTCACTGCGAAGAGTGAGTGAACTACAGGCTCTGACACTACAAGAGCCCTACTTGCAAATACACAAGGACAGAATTGTCATGAGGACGGACCCACACTTCCTGCCAAAGGTGGTGTCGCAGTTCCATATCAATCAAACAATACAGATACCAAGTTTCTTCCAGAAACCTTCAACGCCCTCAGAAAAGGCGCTACACACGCTGGACGGCAGAAGGGCAGTGATGCACTACATAGAAAGGACGAAGGAATGCAGGAAAACAAAACAACTCTTAGTTTCCTTCGCAAGCAGTTTCTTGGGACGACCAGTAACAAAAAATACCATAGCACGGTGGATTGCACAAGCAATACAACTCTGCCACAAGCAGGCAGGACAAGAATTACAAGGAGCCGCCCAGGCTCACTCAACAAGGAAGAAGGGAGCAACGGTTGCGTTCCTAGCGAACACACCCATACAAGACATTTGCCAAGCGGCAACATGGTCTTCCGTGCACACGTTCACCAAACACTACTGTGTTGATATCCAGATGAACAAAGAGGCACAAGTAGGACAGAAGGTCTTACAGCACATTTTCAGCAACCAATGCTCATCTTCCACCCAACCACCGCAATAACAAAACTGCTACAAAGTCTATGCACAGCATAGTGAATCCAGAAAGATTCACGCTGCAAAACGAATAGTTTCTTACCTGTCGGTGTAGTTTTGCAGCTTGAAGACTTTCTGGATTCACTAGCGATCCCACCCGCCTCCGCCAGGAAGATAACATAGGAGGTTAAGGGTAAAACTAGACTACATACAGGGTTTAGAGGGATCAAAAGAAAAATAGGAGGATAAAAGAGAAAGACATAGACGACAAAAACTGTAAGAGGAAAAGAAAAAAGAATCCGAAGATGGCTACCAAGGGTGGGAGCAAATGGTGGGGCGTCGCCGCCCACCTGGGCCAAAAAAAAAACACAAAGACAAGACTACGAATCCGGACCCAACCACGAGATGGCGGAATAATGCACAGCTTAGTGAATCCAGAAAGTCTTCAAGCTGCAAAACTACACCGACAGGTAAGAAACTATTCGTTCATTCTTAGACATTGTAAGTGCTGTAAACCCATATTGGATACCTGGGCTGGGAGTCCATGATGGCTTTACTGAATACTAAGAAGCTTGGTATCAGATTTCTCAGCACAATAAACCCACACTGATGCCAGTGCTGGTTTTTACTGTAAAATGCACTCAGAAGGCATCTTGGAGATGTTCCCTGAAAAATGACTGAAGCACTAGTGTGTGGCTTAGTGATCTGCACCAGCATGCCGCTTACAGATGTGTTTCTGACCCCCTGAGGTGGGAGCCCTTGTGCTTTCGTGGGTCAGAAACAAAGCCTGCTCTGATTGGAAGTGCTTCTCACCTAGCCCCAAGCAGTAAGAGCATTCAGGGCGGTGAGCCTCAAAGGCTTCCTGGCTTTTTGTTTTGCTAGCCAGGGCCTCTCTAACTAGTGGAGATGCCCTCCCCCCCCCCCCCCGACGAAGCCCCACTTTTTGCAGCAAGGTCTGCTGAAAAATAAGCAAATAGGAGAGGTGTGTCCGCCCTCAGCCTGGACCACCCCTAAGTTGTCCTGGATCAAGGTGACCGCCGCCCCCCCCCCCCCCCTTTAGAAAATCCTCCATCTTGAACGGAAGGACTTTAGCCAATCAGGTCAGGGGATGCCCCATCCCCAAAGGGAGGGGACATACAAAGAGTGTAGTCACCCTAAAAGGGAAGTAGCCCATTGGCTACTACCTGCCAGTACCTGTAGCGGCCCTAAATTCAGTAATTAGGGGCACCTCAGATTTCTGTGACCTACGAAGGACGAAAGACACTGTGCAGCAAAGCCTGAAGATGACGACTGACTTGGCCACAGCTCTACTGGCCAGCTTAAAGAACCTGTGAAGAAGACGATGCCTGTTCTGTGGCCATCAACTTCCAGAAACCCACGCAAGACTGCACTTTTCAACAAAGACCAGATCTCCCGAGGACAGCAGCCCTGTCCAGAAGAGTCATCTACAAGGTCTCTGGATCCAGGTGGATCCGAGTCTCCTGCCCACTCTGCACCCGATGCCCACGGCCCGAGTATGAGTGGCTCACCTGTCCTGTGAAGTCTCCCCAGCGATCCTGGCCTCTACTCATCAATGGCTGACCTCTCCTGGACCCCACAAAGACGCCAAAGGCCTCATCACAAAAGGTCCCCCTGACCGCGACTGGCTCCGATTAAAGAAAATCTGACACCTAAAAGCACCCATGCATCCTAAGCCCCTGACCCTAACCAACGGTGCCCAGGCCTCCATCGATATCTCCGCTTACCTGCCTAGACAGTAGTCCCCTTCGTCCAGCCTCCTGGTCCAAGCATCTTTGTGTGACCGAGATCCCCCTTTACCTGAATAGGGTGTCCGACAATTTCCACCCTGCACACGTCCGCCCCTGTGCTGCTTGAGGTGTACCTTTGGTGCTGCCTTGTGTCCCCACATGTGCTTGCCTTAACCCCCAGGGCTTGTGCCCTAAAACCGCAGGTACCTACCTGCAACCAGAACCTCTTGTGGGTGCCCCCAGTCTCCACTGACTAACATTGGGCCTAGTGACCTCTGCACCCATCGCCTCGGAGCCGCTGGTGGTGTAGTACCTACCTTGGTATGACTCTTGCCCAGTGTTGGTCTAAACCCCCGAAGACTGGATATGTAAGTAGAGTACTTACCTGTAAATGTGCATAACTGTTTTTGTTCCATAGGATGGCATTGCATTTCTGCCTATTGCACTAAATGTCTAACTCTTACATTTGCTAAGTTTGCTACTGTTTGACATTACAAAAGTATTTTTAATACTCCTGTAAAGTATATCTGAAAGAAACAGTTATAGATTCCTTACCTTAGAATTACCCCCAGTGTCAGACTGGATCCGGAAAGTTTTTCATCAGCTGTATCCCTGCGTGTCGAAAGGTGTGGCGTTGGTCGGCTCTGCGTTCGTCGTTGGCGTCGTGGTCGCCGGGAGGATGTCGCGGTAGCTACATAGACGCCGCTCTTGTGCGCTGACATCTGATAGACATCTAGCCGCAGATTCCTTAACTTAGAATATCCCCAGGCGTCAGACTGGATCCGGAAAATTTTGCGCAGCAGTACCTCTGTGCGCCGGGGGGCGGCGCCGCCTGGCTCCGCCCTGACGTCGTCCCCGGACATGACGTCAGTGGAGCCATATAGGACCCTCCCGGCGCGCTGACGTCAGTTTCCTTCTTTTCCGCGTTACAACGCGGATCTGGGATTCAGCTGTTCCTCTGGCCTGTTTTTATTCAGGCCCTTTTCGACGTCCTTGGCGTCGGGGAACAGTGTGCGATGCCTTCGGGCTTTAAATTGTGCGGGACTTGTTCACGTCAGATGTCTGCGTCGGACCCGCACGCCATTTGCATGTGGTGTCTTGGGTCGCACCACGACTCCGAGGAGTGTGACGCCTGCCGGCAGATGCGTCCGAAGTCCCTACGGGAGCGGCGGATGAAGCTTTTGGCCGCCCGGTTGACCCGCCCGGCGTCTCCCCGACGTTCTCCCCGACGTTCTCCAGTGGGTTCGTCTCTCCGCAACCGCTCCCGGAGTCGATCCCGCGAACGTCGATCTGCAGGTAAGCACAAGTCACGGAAGTCGAAGTCCTCGCTTCCACGTGACGGTGGGGGCCATGGTTCCCGCTCCCTCGCGGACCCGTGCCCCCGGAGTCGGCCTCCTTTTACCCGCCCTTTCCGGGTACTGGTGCGACTCGGCCCCAGATGGAAGCCTATTACCAGGCTCTGCACTCCATCTTTGGGTCACCTCCACTCCCTGGTGCGCCTTCGGGTCCCACAGTGGAGGTAGGCATTCAGGTCGGGTCTCCGCCGGTGGGTTCGCCCTCGGCGCCAGCCGAATGCCTCGACTCCGTTTCCGGAGTCGTGCCGGCGTCGGTTCCGACCGATGGGCGTTCCAGCCCCACGCCAAGCCATTCTGCCTTGTCCCCGCATAGCCCCTGGCGGCTCCCTGCGTCGACATAGTCTCCTGGGCCACAGGCACTTTCTCCGCACCTCTCGGTGGTGGAGACGTTGCCGCCCACTCGTCCAGCCGAGTCGCCCCTCATAGGCCGCGACGTTGCTTCGGCTCCGGATCGGCGTCGGTCGACGCCGGAAGGGTCGCCGGTACAGCTTGGTTCTCCGCTTCCACAGGACACGGAACCGCTGTGCTTGGGCTTGTCTCCACGCCCGTTGGCTCCGCCGCCATGGGGGCAGTGGTCTCTTCTTCCTCCTGCTGGGGGACGGGTTAGTTTGCAACCGTCCCCTACAGATGGGCTCTTGTCCCCCTCCCGGACGCCCACTGAATCAGGTGCTTTATTTTTACGGGGGGTTCGCAGGGCAGCAGCTGTTTTGCACTTGCACCCTCCTTCTCTCCTCTTGTCCTCTGACCCGTTGTTAGATCTCCTCCACCAAGGTGTGGTGGATCTTGAGCCCTTGCTGCCCTTTGGCGGCTTGTTGTTCGACACCCTGCTCGGGACCTGGGCGCGTCCCTCTTGAGGAGATGCTGTCGACAGGGCCGTTGCGCATCGGCATCGTCCGGCCCCTGGGGGCCAACCCTGTTTGTCCCTTCAGCCTACTGCTCACGGTCTCGTGGTGCAGGTGTCTTTCGCCATGCAGCCTTCTTCTCCGCCTCTACTGCAGCCTCCTACTAGGGAGTCTCGTTGGCTGGAGACATGTGGACGCGGCATTTTTGCGTCCGCTAGTTCTGCATTACGTGCTCTCAACACAGTTTGTGTTTTTGCCAGAGCTTCTTCTGCCCTTTGGGACTCCGTGGAGTGTGTCTTGCCTGTCCTCCCTGAGTGTCCTCGAGCTGATATGGCTCGTTTCATTCACGACGGCAGAGAGATGGCTCGGTTTACGATTCGGTCCGCCGTTGATTCTACCGATTCCGTGGGTAGGACAATGGCGCGGTCCGTTGCCTTGCGCCGCCATGCCTGGCTGCGCGACGGGGGTTTCCCCGACAATGTCCGTGACAGTCTCCGGGATTTGCCTTTTGATGGTGTGTCCCTGTTTGACGCACATGCAGACTCGGCGGTTCACCGCCTTCTGTCTCACCTTTCGTAGTTTTTGTTCCGGTTGAGGTCCTTGTCCTCCCCCTGTTCTGTTGTCTTCACTCATGTTGGGCCGGGTTCATGCTGTACTGCCTGAACGGCCTGGACGGCTCCTCGCCGTATTTTCTTTCTTTTCTGCAGCAGTTTTGCTGCTTATCCTTTTCAGTTCCTATAGCCTGGTGGTTCGGGTTGCACCCTTCCTCCACGGGTTATGTGTTCGGAGCCTGTGGTTTCTAAGTTCCACTTTTACGTCCTCTGTCTTGAGCTTCCGCTCCAGAGGAGCCCCTGGTTGGGGTTGATACTTACCCTATGTGGGGTATTTGTTTGCTATTGTATAGCTGCCTTCCTTCGACAGTTGCTTTTGTTCGCATCTGTGGGGTCCTTTTCATGCGGTCCTCCTGCGGCTGTGCCGGTGTGTTTTGCACGCTGCTGCTGCGGGCCCTTCGGGGGCCTTCTTGCGTGCCTTTGGTGGGGTGTTGGTTGCTGCCCTGCATTTTCCCAATACCCTTCTTCAGGACGGAAGGGCTTTCTGCACCTTCCCGTCCCCTCCTGGTTGTTCGCTGCGGCTGTTCCATCCATGGCCGCCCTATCGGAAGGCTCTGTCGTCCCCGAGCACTCCTACGTAGCTCGGCACTCTCCCTCTGTGTTCTCTCGGCGTCCCATGCCTGCTCCCTAGTGTCTCCGGCTGGTACGTTTTTCCTCTGGTGACTTCTGTTGCCTCGTTCTACTCTGCTATATCCATGCTGCGTAGCCCTTTCCTGGTGGACTTTGCTCTCCATGGTGGCGTTCTGGCTCCAGACCTGGTTGATCTTCCTTGTCTTGTGCCTTGCCTTTGGCACTTCTTCTGCCACCGCTTCTCATGCCCCTGTTGCGTTCCGCACAGGGCTGGCGTGCTTTCCTTCGGGCTGCGGTTGCTGCTCTCAGCGGTGGCGGTCTCCTCAGAGCATTGTTCTCTCATGGGGCATGTTCAGGGGGCTGATGTGGTCTTAGGCTACATGCCAATTTTCGAGCTGGAACGCGAGGTTCCGGTCTCGTGGTCCACTCTACATCCTGTGATTCTGGACACATCACGGCTGCCCTGGCCTCCTTGCCTCTCTCCCGATAGCCAATGGGTCTGCTCCACCGTCGGTGGCTGTTGCTCTCGCTCTGTGCGTTGTTCTCCCTAATGCCGCTGCTGCGTGGCTGTTGGGGCTCTGGTATTTTTTCTTTCTCACCAGTGTGCTACCCACACATGTCTCCCACATGCTTCCTACTCCGGGTAGTCGCCGAGGTCTGGTCCCTCACTTTCGTGAGCGCCGTTCACACAATGCCCCTGGTTATGCGCCTCTTGTGTCTTAGCTTTGCTCGTGGCGCTTCATGGGGCCTTCTCCTTCCATGGTGCGGTTCTGGCGGTACATCCAGGTTTCTTGGTGTACTTCTGTTACCCACCTGCGTGGAACTGGTTGTTACCGTTCTTATCTGCCTTAGGCTGTCCGCCCTTTTGCGTAACAGGTGCATTGGCAGGTTTTGTGTTTCTTGTAACACTAACTCATCTTGGGCGTCGTCAGCATCTTTCCGCTGCTGTTCCCGCTCTCCCAGTGTTTCTTCACTGTCATGCATGGCCCTCGGACTCGGTATGTCCTTGTGCCCTAGTTAACCCTTCCTCTTTCTACGGTCCATCAGATCCTGTGGGTCCTTCACATCCTGCATTCGTACCTCTCCGGCTACAGCAGGTGTCCACTCTTGTTCCATTTCCCCCCCCTTTTGGGTTTGTGCTCATTTTCTCCGCTGTTGACCAACAGGGATTTCCTGCCGCCCTCGGCAGTCTTTGATGCCTTTTGCCTCTCATTGTTGGCCACTTCCTCCGGAGTCTCCTGGTCCGGGGTTGGCCTTTCTGGCAGCGCTCTCCCCACTGTGTTTAGCCAGCTGGTTGACACTTCTGTTCCCTTGGGAACTTAGTGGGGTTCTGTCGCAGACCCGCCTCCAATGGGGTATGGCTTTGGTATCTATTCTAAGTTAAGGAATCTGCGGCTAGATGTCTCTATCAGATGTACGAGTTACTTACCTTCGGTAACGATGTATCTGGTAGAGACGTTGTCTAGCCGCAGATTCCTTAACGCCCACCCATCCTCCCCGATCTGCGAGGACCTTTTCAGGTGGGGTTTTCGGCTTTCGCCTCCTTTGGGGTGGCTTGTCCTTCTACGGGGCGGTGTTTTTTCGCCTTGCTCCCCGTTGGCCTCTTCCTTTGGTTTACTTGTTCCCCCCCTCCCCATTTTCATGCTGGGGCAGTGGATTCAGGTGTATTTCTGCGTTTTTACGCATCAGTTTCTTCCCATATGGTACCTACTGGTGTTCTCTACCCTCCCACCCGCCTTCTCTGTTGACGCTCTTGCAGTCAATTAGTGTTCCGGTCTCTTTTGGGCCTGTTCCTACGACCGGTACTTCTCTCACAGGGGACACGGTCTCCCTGTTTCTTTTCTTAATCCTATGGGTGGGTGTTTTTTTGCCTGTCGCTCTCGGCTCATTCTTGCCGTCTTGCCTCAGGAGTGGACACTCTCTCGCTTTTGCGGGGTTGCTTCTCTGTTTACTGTTCTGCCCTCTTCATTTCCTCTCATCCGGTGCAGACTTTCTGTCGTCTGCCTCGGTCTTCTTTTTGTGGGTCGCTTTCCCTCAGGGGTGACATTCACTTCGCTCTTGCGAATGTGCTTCTCAGTGTATTGCTCTGCTCTTTCCTTTTCAACGCCTTTCAGACGACAGTGCTTCTCACTGTCGTTCATGGTGCTTTCTCACCAATTCTCTTTTTTATTCGCACACTGTTCCCATATTCTCACAGTTTTGCTGGGGGCTCCGCGTTGTGTCGCGGAAAAGTTCCTCCGAAGAAAACTGACGTCAGCGCGCCGGGAGGGTCCTATATGGCTCCACTGACGTCATTTCCGGGGACGACGTCAGGGCGGAGCCAGGCGGCGCTGCCCCCCGGCGCGCAGAGGTACTGCTGCGCAAAATTTTCCGGATCCAGTCTGACGCCTGGGGATATTCTAAGTTAAGGAATCTGCGGCTAGACAACGTCTCTACCAGATACATCGTTACCGAAGGTAAGTAACTCGTACGTCAGTTCTTTCTTTTTCCGCACCAGCCAGCGCAGATCCGGAGAGAGCGGTAACTCAGTCACTTTTTAACTGACTTTTTGCCGACTTTTGTCAACACCGTTTTTCGAGTCTTCGAATCCTGGTGTACGTCAGGGATGCCCAACTTCAAGGCCTGCGGTTCCTGTAGCCGACTGATGTCGGTGATGGATCCGCACCGCGTGTGCCTGTTTTGCTTGGAGCACGACCATGACCCCAAGTCGTGCTCCTACTGCCGGACCATGAATCCGAAGTCTTTGCGGGAGCGGTCCCGAAAGCTTCTCGAGGCCTGGCAGTCGGCTCTGCGCCGTTCGAGGTCCCGGTCGCGTGGAAGGTCGAGGGACCGGTCTTGGAGTCATCATCATCACTCTTCTTCCAAGTCTTTGCACTCGGAGGTCCGGTAAGTCAAAGCAAAAGAAGAAGTCGAAGCAGCATCGTCGCTCTTCGACTTCTCCCCGTCCGTCGACCGACGCAACGAGGGATGCGGGTGGTGCCCCTCCCGCGGCTCCGCGTGCCGAGCCCGAAAGGTCGACTCCGGGTTTCCCTCCCTTCCCGGGACCCAGAGCGACCCCTGCCCAGCTTCAATTTTACAAAGCAATACATGCCATCTTTGGGCAGCCCGACTCCGCCGTCTCGTCTTCGGGCCCCGCGGACTCGGCTGGGGGCCCTGGGCTTTCGGCGGCTCCGGCCGCGGCGCCGCAGGGTCCCCTTGGATCAAGGCCTGGATCTGGATCGTCGCCGGTCGACCTCATTGCACCTCCCCTGGCGCCGAATCCTCCGGCACCACGTCTGCAGCCGACGCTGGTTGTGTCCCCAGCCGGCATCTACCCCGGCCTCCATCCCGATGTAGACATGGAGCCGGACCGGCGTCAACCGATGCCGGATCCGGCGCTGATGGGTACTTTTGTGCCCTTGTTCTACCCTGGCTCTTTTAGACCAGATTGGCAGCCAGAGGAGGGTGAGGAGGACTGGGAGGGGTCTGGAGACCCTTTAACAGACCAGCTGATGTATGAGCAGGACTGGAGAGAGGAATTGTGGCTGAGCTGCACCAGGAAGCTGCGGCTGACCTGGGTGCTGACTGGTGCGGGCCCCCCCCGGCATAAAATCCTTTGTGCTATGCGCTGCTGACTGAGTGCTTGGGCACCAAATTGGAGGCATGGGGGGACCAGACCTCTCGCCTTAGCTGCCCAGTGCAGGTGGGACCCCATAGTCCACTCAGAGCCTGGCCCCCTAGATCCTGCAACCCCTGGAAGGAGTGGGCATTGGGCTGCCCAGGGTCTTGTGAGGACTTGGGCATTCTGCTCCTGGAGGCTTAGAAGGCCCCTGATGAGGCTGGTGCTTTGGGGGGCCACTACAGACTGTGACAGCCCCTTGGAGGATATTGTGGCCTGGTTGGAACTAGGCATTGCGGGGGAGAGTTGCTTGCCTGCCCCCTGGTGCGACACCTGGATACAGCCTTGAAAGGTAAGTAGAGCGGGCGAATGGGACCCTCGCACGAGGGGGCCCCAAGTGAACTGAGTTAAAGTGAGGTCTTTGACGCCCTTCTGGTCGATATTGCGCTGCCCGGTTGTTCTGGGAGGTGAAAGAGGAGGGCTGCTCAGACGCTGGAGCTGGCGGTCTGTCCCTGTTCTCGAGCGGTGGAGTAGACACTGGCCTGCCAGGTGGTTGCCAGAACCGATGCCGATGGAGAGTCCGGTGAATGAAGACTCTCCCTAAATAAAGTGCTGCTGCATTGCGGAAGTACGGACTTGTGGTGAAGGAGCTGACTCTGACCCGCCAATGGGGAAAGCATGGCTATCTTGTGGAGCACCCTGGAGTGGTGCTGCCTCGCTGGTTAGAGCTTGGTTGACACTGGGGAGTGTGGGGGGCAGTGGATGCCTGGTTGGCCTGGGGGCTGTGTTAAAGATGCACTGAAAATGCAGAATTGGAGGCCCCATTTAGAGTAATGTTCTTTCTGGTGTGGTGCAGACGTGCTTCTATCCACTATTGTGAAAGGTAAAGATAAGGACCTGAAATCAGCACAATCGAACAAAATCAACCAATATACAGTACCTGGCCTGGGACCTCCGGGGCAGATGCAGGAGACGCGTCCCATGTTGGACCCGGGGGCGCATGGGTCGCTAATGCAGAGATCCTAGCGGCTATACAGGGTATTTGAACCGCTCTAGTGGCCAAAATGGACACTATAGCCATTGATAACTACCTCCGTATGGATCCTCGGAAGGTGGCTGATCGGGTGGCTGGAGCTGAACTCCACATTAAAAGCTGAGGTGGGTTCATTGTGGACCATAGTGACTGAGCTCAAAAGTAATGCGGCACATATGTACGAGCTTATTGAAGATGTGGAGGGGCGTTCTCTACTAAATGTCCGCCTAATAGGATTTCCGGAGCGAGCAGAGGGTCAGTCTGTTGAGTTATTCCTGGAAGACTGGATACTTATTGTCCTCAAACCCAAGCGTCTCAAAGGTTTTTACAATAGAAAGAGCACACAGCCCTGGCGCCTATGCCTAAGCCGGGGGCCCCTCCCTGGGCCATTATAGCATGACTGTTTAATTATAGGGACTGGGTGTAGGAAGTGCCCCTTGTTGCATGGTTACACTCCCACTTTTTGCCTAGCATCTGATGCAACTTGACTTGATGTATCCTGGGTCCCTGCCAATCAGGTTCCCAGAGCCTGCATTCTTTCCCACAATTGGCACATCTCTGGCCACAGGTAAGCCCCTTGTAAAAGGTAGCATGGGTACCAAGGGCACTGTGACCAGGGAAGGCCTCTAAGGGCTGCAGCACCTATTGTGCCATCCTTAGAGACCCTGTACCTTAACACCCACACAGCCATTGCAGTCTGCATGTTTTGGTGCTGAGAAAAGTGAAGAGTCGACATGGCACACATCCCTGTGTGCCATGCCTGCAACCCACTGCCTGAGGCCTAGGTAAGCCACCCCTTTAGCAGGGTGCAATAGTCCTCAGGTGAGGGTACAGTGGCATGAGCACTGTACCCCTACAGTGTCTAAGTCCATTCTTAGACATTGTAAGTGTAGTAAAGCCATAAAGAGTATATGATCTGGGAGTTGGTCATGACTAACTCCACAGCTCCTTAATGGCTTTACTAAAACCTGGAACGTTTGAAAGCAAACTTCTCAGCACATTAAACTCACACTGATGCCAGTGTGGGATTTAATGTACAATGCACCCAGAGGGCATATTAGAGATGCCCCCTGAACAGCGACCAGCCTGGGTGTGGTTCTTGGATGGCTACCTGCCATTTGCCACCACCACATCTGTTTCTGGACCCCTGGGTAGAGAGCCTCCGCTCTCTGGGTCCAGAAACAAAGCCCATCCTGGGCAGAGGTGTTATTCCTCCTCCCCCAGGATGGGCTGGGGTCCACGAAGGGGAAACTTCAAAGGCCTGCCTCCTTTGTAAGCTGTCCCTGCCTGTTGCTGCCCCCAGCAACTGACTCCCACTGGTTTTGCCCCCCACCTTAGGCGGGAGAATCTTTGGGAAAACCAAGCTAGGAGGAGAGGTGTGCCCACCTTTGCCAACCTCACTCCTGAGGTGAGGCACGCATCTCAGTCCCCTCCATCTTGAAGATGAGGGGACCCAGTCAATTAGGGAGAGGCTCATGCCCACCTCCCACTGGATGGTGGCATAATAGAGGATGTACCCACCCTAAGGAAGGGACCCATTGGTCCAGACCTACACACCCCTTCTAACACCCCTAAATTTGGTATATAGGGGTGAACCTGCCTCCTCAGATTCGAGGAAGAAAGGAGGACAGAAGAGCCGTGCTGACCCAGGAATAAGAGGACACCTACAGCTTTGCCCCCACCCTACCTACCTGTCCCGCCTTCAACCTGCCTACAGTGAGAACCCCGGTGAGTCCAGCAGCCAGCAATCCCCGAGCCCATAGGATCTGCCCTGCGCTCATCTAACAGACTGTCTCCCGCGAGCACCAGAGTTGCTCCAGCCAAGACTCGCACACAGAATCCGGATCCGTGTGGCTCCGCGATTCTGCTCCGCTCTGCACCAGACGATTCAAGACTAGGCTTCCAGCCTCAACCTGAAGGGTCCCCCTAACAACGACCAAGCTGTTAAGAAGAACCCAACACCAAAAGACACCCCTGCACCTGACGCCCCACGGCTTTGTGTGGCCCAACCGACGGTGTCCAGGCATCCCCCAGAATCCATCTTGCCTCCAGCCAGTTGCCGCCTTCAGGAAGTTTTCCTGACTGAGCCTGCAGCATTGTTACCGATCCGAAGGTCTCCATTGGCATCCACAGGGTCCCCGATGTTGTCTTGGCACCATGCAACCGATCCCCATGCTGCTGGTGGTGCAGCTCCTGTGCTGATTGTTGGCCCCTGTAGTGCTGACCTAAACCCCATGAGCTTTGCTCCCACAACCAAGTGGCCTGTTCATGAGCAGTCCCTGACCGAAGGCCCCCCTTAGCCTCATTGTCTAACATTGGGCCCCTGCATTCTGCACCTGGCCGCCCCAGTTCTGCTGGTGGTGCAACTTGAGTGCCTACCTAGATCTTGGGGAACCTTTGTCCTAACCCCCAAAACTCCCACTAGTAAGTCGCTTACTTACCTGAGAAACCATTAACACTTTTTTCTCACAGGAACCCATGTTACGAGTTTTGATCCTAAAAATGCGTTGAGCTGAACTTTGTATGAAAGAGAAAGTAGCTAAACTGCAAACCTTGAAAAGTCTTACTTACCTTGTATTGTGAGATCTCCGGCGTGGTATCTAGGCATACCACCCCGAGTAGTCGATGTAATCCCAAAGTAATTACTGTGTAATTTAAACTGTGTTTTGAACCAATACTAACCTGTAACTATTGCCAATCAATTCCCATTTGCACTTTTTGAAATGTTCTATGATAGAAAGTATATTTTACATATCTGTACCACGACCTGCTTGGTTCTAGAAAATAAAACATGTATACCTTTTTTATATTTACCTAATTGGTCTGGATTCTGTCTGAGTGAGTGAATACAATAAGTGCCTATACACCCTCTGGATAAGCCTAACTGCTCGCCCACATTACCACAAGGAAATCTGTTGGTGCTTACCTAATTTAGCCTCTGCTATACCTCTGGGGACTACCTGGACTCTGAACACTATACCTTACTTTGGTATAGTATATACAGAGCCAGCTTCCTACACCGGGATGCAATTCTTCAGCATGCTCAAGCTCACAGCCCAATCAGTTTTGAAAACACTACAATTCTCATCTTCCCAGACTATACGTGCAGGATCCAAGACTTGCGGGAAACTTTGTGCCAGTTAAACTCCTTCGTAATCACATCAAATATGGCCTTATGTATCCAGCCAAACTTCAGGTTCAATGTGATGGGAAGGTCCAGTTTTTTGAGACGCCTCAGGAGGTTGTTGAGTGGTGCAAAATTATGGGCTTGGTTCGTAAGTGGCAGGCATTGGTGTGGTGGGAGCCGCGCCTCCCGCCGCTTCAACCGACTAAAAACTCAGCCAAGGGACCGCTCACAAACCCTAGCGGACAAATACTGGTCTGCCCTGATGGCACTCTCCAGCCTGAGCCTGCGGTCACTGAGTCCCAAAACTTTTACACATTAGAACTGTGCCCGACACTTTCAGTGATAGCACTGATGCAGGGAATTTGGGACTGGATCGACAATGGATGTAGCCTTGTTATTGCATTTCAATTGCTAGCAAAACCTTTCTCACTGCTTGCAGCTGTCTAATAATGTTTGATTGCTGCTATGCTATGAAAAAGATTATATTGGAGTTTGTTTGTATTTCCTATGTGGCGGTGTCTGGGGGCCGCACTACCACTGAGTCGCGGAGCGCCTATCTAGGGCAGGCGATTCGTGTGGTTGTAGGTGACTCGGACAGTATCAACACGTAAGTTCATTGGGGTTTTCGGGGGGGGTGGGGTTGGATTCGGGACCCTTTGGGCCACAGGTTGTATCTGGGGGTCCTGTTAGTTCTGCCTATGGGAGGGTGGGGTGATTGCAATTGGTAGTAGTAGTAAATGTATTCAGTTATTTAAAACTCACAATTAAAAAAATAAACATTACATTAAAACCACAAAATCCCTTCGTCTTTTTGATTTGTGCACCATGTGCTGTTGCGCCAAAATGTACAGTCGTTATCAGGTAGTTCGTTATTAATGCGTCATGAGGGGAGGACCCCACCCGGGTCTCTATCTTAATGTCTTGTTAAGTGCAGAGAATTTAAGTGCCTGTGGGTCAAGGTGTAGACATAATCAGTGCAATTTAGCCAATCAATATACCGAATTGAACATGTCCAATTAAAATTCCAGTGCATCAAGATGTAACATAACCAGTGCAATTTAGCCAATCACAGTTCACTTTGGGACTTGCAAATGAGTCTCTTTTCCACTATATCGAAGAACTTTGTAAGTCGGCAGTTGAGTTGCAGTTGGATTGCAGCATAGCTTCACTGCCTGCCTACAAATCCTAATGCTGCTCTGTTTAAAAGTTGGACGAAGTAGAGAGCGTCTAATGTCTATTAAACTTGGGCAAATACAGATGCCATGCACAAGATCCTCGCTTCCCATTCCACAGAGGTGGCAGGTATGCTCTCCTAATGTCCTTTTCCAGGGGGGGGTAGATGCGGGAGAATCCGTAAAATGCCAAAACGTAACCAAGAATTTTTCTTTTGTCTTCTTTTTAAAACCTGTGCTTAAATAGGTTTGTGGTTTAAGAACTTTATAGTCATTAGTCACTAGCCATCCATATGCCCTTTTAGCAAGGTTTCCTTGTCTTCAATTATAGATGTAGTTTTTGTTGCTTTTGTTACAACCTTTTTGAAGCTCTGATGGGTTGTAGAGGTGGCCCATAGACTAGTTAGCCCCAGATTTGATAATGAATCGAGCAGGTACTCTAGCGGGTGAAGTTTCGCGGAATGTTAATTTGCTCCAGATATGTGAATTTAATGTTCCTGGCTCAGCTCCTCTAATCTTATGACCGCTTTTTATGTATACCCCCCTCCGTTCCACTGACTTTCTGTAAACCAAATTCTAAGCGAATTTGGGCAGGGGACACGTAGGTCGGTAGACGAAAGATCACTCTAAGCGCTGGTGATTATTTTATCCAGAGCAATTGCATCTCTCCCTCGCATTGATTCGCTCCCATATGTTAACATTGGTTGTAGTTTCGCTCGGATAACCTGTAATGGAGGATCTAGGGTTAAATCTGGCAGAGCTTTCCTTAATGGCCTCATTGCTAAAGAAGCTGTGGTGCCCTTCCGGCGCAGGGCTTCCAGCTGGGGTTTGTCCGAGCCTCTGCTGTCCAGTAAGACTCCAAGGTATTTATATTGGGGAAACAGTATTAGTCTTTGTTGCTTTTTTAGGGTATTGGGGGAAGCTTCCACCGCTGCTAGTTTGGTTGTATTTGACCCTCAACTTGGAAGGAGACTCTACCTGAGGGGATATATCGCCCGGTTATGTTATGATTGACACAGGAACCAAGTACAAATTCCTTAGTTGGAATGTTTGACCAGTGGGGGACCTAATATGGGTTGCCCTTGGAGTTCCCTTTTGGAAGAAGTTTGCCCATGTTGATACTGAGGGACCCATTGTGGCATTGGCTGGGTCTCTGGATGACCATGATCTGCGTTTGTTTAATGTTTATGCGCCTAATGTGGATGATGGTGGATTCTTTGGAGGAGTGCTTGCGGCGGCTCTCCCATATCTAAAGTCGGAAACCGTTATGGCTGGAGACTATAATTGTGTAATTGATGAAGACTGGGATAGGTTTCCTCCCTGTCAAGCCACAAAGCCTCATAAGTCAGAAGTTCTTGTACATCTACATGCAGGTATGGGTCTTGTGCATATGTACTCCTCTTACACTCCGGTGACCCACACATATAGCAGACTAGACTATTTCTTTATGCAGCCACATGCTACTCCCGGGTGTCTGACACAGCCTACCTGGGACAATACATATTGGATCTCGGTCCCCCCCCCCCCGCCGCGCACCCCCCTCTGCTTTTTGCTTATTCCTTGCAGCAGGCCTGGCCCAGGGTACCATTATGGATCCAGTCTTCCTTAATACACTGCAGGAGGCCATTGAGCGTTATTTTGAATCCAACTGAGAGCGCGGGTGGTAGGGCCCACGAATGGGACGTGCTGAAGGTGGTCATTAGTGGCGCATGCCGGTCTCTAAATGTGGGTGTACACCAACTGCTGGAACAAGAACTCACTAAGAGGGGGGAGAGGCTGTGAGCCCTGGAACAATCGCTTCCGCAGGACCCAGTAGCATCGGCTCAATGGAATAGGCAAAGGCACTAGGTCTGCGAGGTTTGGGATCGGCTGGTGAAACATAGGGGCCTAGCCTGCCGTAGTAGACTTTATATGGAAGGGGATAAGGCGAGTAGGCTGTTGGCTTGACTCATGCGGTCAGAGACCACAGCTCAGCCAGTATTGGCATTGAGAGATCACGCAGGGCAGGTTGTCGTGACTCAACAATCAATTAACAAGGTGTTTGAAACCCACCTCCAAGGAGTGTATGCCAAGCCACGTGATATTGATGTTCCGACCCTGGCCCAGTATCTACGGTATTTTCACTTGCCTATTCTTACCCCAGAGGCGCGAAGTCACTAGGGGAACCTATAACTATTCAAGAAATAGGGCAAGCTGTAAAGTCGTTAAAGACGGCTAAGGCACAGGGGGTGATGGGTTTGCTGGCTGCATATTACAAGTCCTACGCGGGACCCTTATTGGAACAACTCCGATTGGTGTATGCGGAGGCCTGGCAAATGGGCACCCTGCCTGCCTCCATGAGGGAGGCACTAATTGAACTGCTCCCGAAGCCAGAGAGGGACCCTTTGGCAGCAGGCACATATCGCTCGCTGTCTGTTAATTGTGGACCAAAAAATACTTTGCCATGCGCTGGCTGCGAAACTACTGCCTTTACTACCTCAATTAATACATCCAGATCAGTCTGGTTTTATTCCCTGCTGCAATGCTCTATGTAATTTAAGATGCCTGGCTCATGTGTTGCATGTCTCCCACTTAGAGGATGATCCGTATGCACTTGCCTTTTTGGGCATATAACAGGCATTCGATTCTGTTGGCTGGGACTATATTTGGCAGGTATTCCCCGAGTTGGGATAAGGAGACTATTTCATTAAATGGGTTTGATTACTGTATATGCGTCCAGCAGCGTGGGTGCGGACTGGCCAGTATGTCTCAGCGGAGATACACCTGCAGCGGGTCACTCGGCAGGGATGCCTGTTGTCAACCCTGCTCTTTGCCATGGTAATGGAGCCGTTGGTGTGCCGTCTTAGGACAGTCATGCGAGGATGGGTATTCAGGTTGGTGAGACTAACCATGCGGTATCGCTGTTATGCTGATGATGCGATGCTGTACATGCGTCGACCTGACGTCTCGATCCCGATCTTACTGAATATCATGCAGGAATTTGGTGAATATTCTGGCCTATATATTAATAGCGCCAAGTCGGCCCTATTCCCCATCGGGCGGTTGTCGAAGCTTACCTTAGAGCAACTGCCAAGAATTTCCTTACCATGGAAACTAGAAGCGGTCAAATACCTGTGTGTATATGTGACTCAGTGGGAGCAGTGGACTTATGAGTTGAATTTGGGGAGGATGATTTAGAATCTTCGACCATCTATTTACTTCTGGAATTAACTGCAGTTAACCCTCATGGGTAGGATAGCCCGAGTGTTACCCACTTGTTTGTATATGGTGCAGGGTGCTATTTATGAGGTCCTTCACTAGATCTTTAGGGAGTTAGACAGTCCCTTGACCCACCTATTATACTGCAGAATAGGATTCGCAACCCTGAAGAGGGAGTGGGGACAGGGAAGCCTGGAGGTCTCCGACTTAGAGTTTTATTACTTAGTAGCCCAGCTTCAACATGCCGTCCACTGGTTTGATGTGAATGACAACTGGGGAAGGTTATTATTGGTGGAAACGCATGGGGAATATCAGCTAGGAAAGAGGTCCCTAGGTCATTGCTTTATATAATTCGACTTTTGTGTCGGACCTGGGAGGGGACGGTATGGAGGGTGTTGCGGCATGCCCCGTATGCTCAAAACGTAATTTGTGGGCGATGTGCCCTTTTGCTTTGTGCACCCTTTTGCTTTCATTGCGCGCGATATGTCAACAGGCAAATGGAAAGAAGAGGGTTGCATAATGCTCTCTGATTTTGATCCAACAGACCGATTCATCACGATCAGGACACCAAAGAGACATTCGCGCTTGGGCACGGACAATATGTAAAAAGTACAGCAACGGCCCAACAATTATCGCCAACGTTTCCAGAGGCCCCTAGGCCTTCATCCACATTGGTTACTCTCCTGTCCCAGGCTGGAGGCCATAGACACAACACACTTATACCAGGTGCTCAGGGCGGACCAGCACAAGAAGCCACTCAGGTTGGAAGAAACATGGCTACGGGAGTGTGAGGTGCCCTTGTCAGATAGGAATTGGGTCAAAATACACAAGGCAGTTCGAACAGTGTCTATAATTCCTTGATTTAAACTGGTGCAATATAATTACGTACACTTAGCCTATCTGTCTCCACAACGGCTCCACACTATTTACCCTAGCAGGTCCTCTGTGTGCCCCAGGTGTGGTCAGGGGGAGGCCGATTTTATTCACATGGTCTGGCGATGCCCTGGTATAGCAGTTTATTGGGCAGAAGTGCTCTAATATTAAGGAGGAGGCTGCCTGGTATGAGGTGTCAACCACAGTTCAACAATGTCTGCTGGGCCTACTTCCATCTAACCCCCACCCCCCCCCCCCCCCCAATTGAGCAGGTGTTTTGTGAATTTGGGTCTTGTAGTGGCCAAGAGATGAATAGTGATACAATGGCTTGGCAAGTTCCCCCACCCCTCCTCGAATACAGAACTGGAAAAAGGAAATGATTGAGTGGGCAGGAGGTATATATGCGGCCCATGAGGAGGGATGATAAATTATCCGACTTACACTCCTGGGGGGCAATGACTCAAACACTAGCCACCATGTTGGAGGTGGTGGAGGTAGCTGAATGAGGGTCTCCATTCCCGGGTGGGAGGGGCACAGGTCCAGTGGAGGGTGAAAAGCTGAGATATATGCCCCTATTATATGGAGATTCTAAATTTAAATGGGATGACCAGAGGCTCGTTCCCCTCTGGGGGGGGGGGGACAATAATGTAGATACAACCGACTTTTCTTATAGTTTTTAGACAACATGCCGTATCGGTTGTCCACCGGATATGACATCAACGGAGTCCAAATAACCCCCTCGCTGACATCCGTTTCTTCTTTTCCGCACTTGCTACGTGGATCCGCAGCGGTGAAGGGCTGTTTTTTCGGGCCCATCTTGACGTCTTGTCGAGAGAACAGTGTTCTTTTTTTCAAGCGATGTCATCTGGGTTTAAACCCTGCAGAACGTGATAGACAAATGTGGATCACGGATCTGCATACTGTCTGTGGTTCCTTGGAAAAATCACTACTCCAAGGACTGCGGTTCCTGCCAGGGTTTTCGACCAAAGTAGTTATGGACAACAGGGGCAGCCCTAAGACCTGAACCTGGGGCAAACTAAATACTAGAATCCTAACAAAGGTTCAAGTATGATACTTGAAGTAGTAAAAAATACAAAATAACATACCCAAAAGATTTTTAAATTATGCAAGAAAGGAAGAGAAAGAGAGGAGAAAAACCAACATTGTTTCTAATAAACAATAGAAAAATGGGATGCCCAGATACTGTTTGGACAGACGATACCCATGTATAAATTATTTCATTATATAGAAAATGTATTAACAAAAATAGGAAATTAGGACAATAATATAATGGCGCTCAACATGTTACACAAACAATGAAGAAAATACAAACAATACAATGTGTAATCGAAAAAATGGCGGAGGAAAAAGTTATACAAATAAAGTTCAGGACAAAACAAAAACACAGCAAAAATGCGTCTTCAATTAAGGCCACATGAACCGTGTACGTAGATGTGGGGAGGAAGGTGGTGTAGCCCCAGCCTGGTTTCCAAGAACCCTTATGAATATCCATTCATACTGTGTGAGTCTATTGATGGAATTATAGGACTCTATTGTTCAGGAGACACCCTCCTTCTGCACCCAAGACTAGAACTAGGTAAAGGTTCAATCCTAAAAAGGCTCGTTAGTGTAGTGTAGGGGAGGTAATGTAGGTGGGGGGTATGATGTTAACCGGGCCTATATGAAACATAACACCCACTCCTCTTCCGAACAGTCAACAATGAAATAAATGCTAGTGGACTATTCTCTTTACTAGATAGTAGAGCATGGAACATTTTTCAATGAGCTTTCGTTAAAATAGTGTATTAAAATTACCTTAAAAACAGCTTAAAAAATGGAAAATCAAAAAAGAAATTTTACTACGGAAATTAGTTGTTTGGAATTGTCACTTAAGCCACAGTCCTAATTGAGTTCGTTTATATAAGTTGAATGTCTGCAAGCGTCAAAAGGCCATGCTTTTCAGCAAGAAAGTGTCAATTTTTAGGAAGTGTTCCAAATTTAGTTAATTTTAGAGAAAATGAAAATCCGAATTCTTTCCCAGCACACAATGAGCCAATTACAGATTAAATGTCCTGGCTGGGAGACGCAACATCATCGCTGCTTGCTGCTGCAGGGGACGGTCCTTGTAACACCTCACAGAGTACGTCACTGGAGCACAGATGATCTTCAGTACTGACAATAGCTGGTGTAGAGGCAGCCGGTGCTGTAGTCGATATCTCGTTGCTAGTGTAAAAGGTGCCTGCGGATTCTCGAGGAATGCAGCCATCAAGATGGGAATACGCTGGGGACATTGCCGAGCATGGGCCCTCAAGGGTTCCAGCCTGGTATTCAAGTCCGCAGGCGTGTCTGTCGCAAGTGTCAGAGGTCCAACACGCATTCTTCACCACAAAACAGGCATCGAAGAACAGGTAGGATGCAGTCCACCCAGACTGGTCTAAACGATAGGAACCAAGAGGCGCTTAGTTCCCTCAGGCGAGGTGTGCCTAGATGTTGCACCATGCGTTCACGGTATTTCCGCTCCAGGAGCGCTTTTGCCATCTCGTTGGTAATTGGGCCGTCCGTTGCGTAGTAGGTAAATGACAATCGGGACTCACGCTATTGATAGCAGGATCAGAGGTAGACCTCCAAAAATTCTTCCAAATACGGAGTGTATAAAGTTCGGGATAACTCGGAGGATTGTCTGAAAGGTGCTAAGAAGTCCTGACCCTATGGTCTTAAATAGGTGTACAATACCACTCGTATCAGACTTATTAAAGATACGACCCACCATTTCTGTGAAATGAATGGGGCAGTTTGTACGTATAAGTGCCTGTATCTCAGTTGAGGTCCTTGTGATTTGAAGATCAAAGGTATCTCGAGTGGAGGTTAAGGGTATGGTTTGCTGTAAAAGCATGGCTTTCAGTCTGCTCAAAGTATCAAATTGTATAAAGGAAACATTCAATGAAGGCCATAACGGCGCCTCCCTGACTGTACTTGTTGGGGGAAACAATACTTGCATACAGCAAGTAACCCTGGAGTTTACAGTGACCAGATAGGCAATGCCCGGAAACATACCACAGCAACCTTGATCGTTCAGCATCAAGTAACTCCCATTTGAGAGCAGCTCGAATACCGGTTTGATCACGGCAGCTTGAGTCCCTTTCATGTGGCAGGACAAGTTTGCTATCGAACCATTACACGCTCCGTGCAATGTAATGTCCTGGCAAATGAGAGAACCGCTCAAAGCGCTCTTGCAGTTTGTACCACTTAGAAACACTTCTCTATCCTCACTCCGGCATCGAAATCTGTACGGTAAATCCCAGGATTCCCTAATGTATTCCTTACCCATTCTTTCATATTTGCCCGCCTGCCGTTGTTCAAGGCAATATTGAAACTGAAAAGTAGTGACCGGTAGAGTTATGTGGCCATGGATCAGCCATTCAGTAGACGGAGCTTCCGCTACTGTAAATGGTAGTAGGTCCAGTTTTTCAATACGCAACATTGTATATTTAGCTCCCCTTTGTGCCATTTCAACCTGTTTATCTGTTAGATTATATTCAGAAAACAGAGACGTACTGTTTATAAAACGCCAAGGCGCAAAGATTGCAGCGTCTAGCTCAATAACACGATAGAACGTAGTTGAGATTGCCTGTGTTGTAGTATGGCCAAATCTTGTTCTAGGATATCTATCGCAGAAGACATAATGTTGCCCAAAGAATATATTCTGGAGGACAAAGTTGTTAACACATTGTCTACCACAGCCAACAATTTTTCTAAGTTAATACGGTCTATTTCCCGTATTCTCTCTGCGGCCTCTTATTGTGATATTTTCCACTCTTCATTATAGGCAGCATAGATGCCAGCATATATGAAACGTTTCTGACGTTGTTTCCTGTGACCTTGTAAAAAATCCCTCAGATCCATGTCTTGTGAGAGTAAGGCTAAGTGTTGTTTCACTTCTGTTAGTGTTGAGGTTTTTAGCCAATCAAGGCACAACTTCCCAACACTGTAGGATGTCACTACCCCTGGATGTTCTCTTTGTACATAACGTGGGTCTGGCCTGTGGATACTGTACCCTTCGGTAATACCCAAGAATCGTTTGACACATGTTTGTCTCTAAGGGCCAAACCACCCATTTCTCGCAATTTGGGTCTGATCTATTGTACTTTAAAATGTCATCTAACTTCCGGGCCATCACCACGCACCTACGAGAAAGAGGAATAGCATACTCATGGGGCCACCCTTTCCGCATCATCTTTAGACTCGAGAACAAATTATGGCAAATCAAATCTCTGAAAGAGGCTGCTGAGGTGCTGGGACTCCCGGAGGAGCCTCCACAGGCCGATACTTCCAGGCGCAGGAAGACCACAAGCCCCCCGATGGTGGCGGGTGGGGTACCCCCAGCGAGTCACAAACCTGACTCAGACGATTGCCAGTGAGAGGAAGGCTGTGATCAATGCCCTGGCCAACTCACATGAACGCACTGTCTCCCCTTGAAATGTGCTGCGGGCGACTTGCTCTTAGATGGCGCCGGAGAACTCCTGACCATTGGACTACTCCCTCCGAGTATCAGTCGTGGGACGCCACCCTCTCTACAATGGAAGATCCACCCGGAATGTTTGGACCACGCTTCATGTACTATTTCCCAGACGAACTGTTGTCTCCTGTTGAGATGGATCTAATTTTTCTTTGTTTTTATGGGGAGGGAATTTTTTGGGTACAGTTTGGGGTTAAATTGTTAGTCTGGCTGACCCTATCAGTCTATCCCTTCACCTCACCGACATTTGACAGTCACGGTCCTACAGGAGCAGATGCGCCTGTGGGTTGGGCGGCATAAGCGCACCTGTAGATGCAAACACACGGATAGGCACCCCCACACACCACCTGATGAGTAAAGCTCTAAAAATTGTAAGCCTAAATGTCCGGGGTCTGAATCACCCTGTGAAACGATCTGCGATTCTGTCCCTGCTCAAAAGCTCCCAAGGGGATATCTGTCTCCTGCAGGAGACTCGCCTCTTGCAACGCGATACACACTGCATGCGCTCCCGGCGTTTCCCCCTCCAGGTCTGGTTGTCCAACACGGGCCAAAAGACCAACGGGGTAGCAATCCTCTTCAGCGCGAAATTCAGTGGCAAGCTGTTGGCCACCACTGCAGAAATAAAGGGGAGGCTCCTAGTGGTCCGGATACAGTGGGAAACCCTGCAATTTACGCTTGCTAACATTTACACCCCGAACACACAGCAAGAACAATTCATTCGCAAGGCCCTAGGTGAGGTCTTGGTGTCTGAAATCATGGTGGGTGGTGACCTTAACCTGGTAATGAATACAACTATGGATCGCTCGGGACAACGGCCCACACAGACGGGCTCCTTGTCGGACGAGGGGACACGCTGATTGGGGGAACACGCGTTCCTAGATGTATGGCGTACCCATCACCCGGACGACAAGGACTATACATATTACTCGGCAGCACACAAAACCTATGCTCGCATAGACCACTTCCTGGCCTCCCCGGCGCTGGCTTTGATAGCATTCGACCCCACTATCGAACCCCGCTCCTTGTCAGACCATGCCATGATCACGGTTACTCTGCGGCAGAGGACACACGCTACACGCCTGGGGGGTTGGAGACTAAGGGACACTCTACTACAATCCCGACGGGTGGTCGAGGCGGTCCGTGCCCGTATCACAGACTATCTGCAGATTAATGACACGGGCCACTCCCCTAGCAGCGGTATGGGAAGCTTTGAAATTAGTCGTTAGAGGGGAATGTATAGCGATCTCTGCCGGAGAGAACAGAGAACGCAAGGAGAAGAGGCAAAGCATTGCGCAGGAAGTAAGAGAGCTAGAGGCGATCCATAAAAGGACTGGGGCGCCGTGGGTGTGGAGGGAATTGGAAAGGAAACAACTCCTGTTATCCCGTCTAGACCTTGACAGGGCAGAGTATGCACTTTTACGACTCCGACACAAATTCTTTATTAGCAGCGACAAGTGCGGCAAAATGCTAGCGCAAAGACTACGGGCCAAAACCATGTCGACCGCGATTCGTTCCATCAAAACGGCATCCGGGGTGTCGGTACAGATGGATAAAGATATAGCCAGAGAATTTCTAGCCTTATATCGATTGCTATACGCGGAAGACGACACATCTCGAGTGTCCCCTCACTTATTCCTGCGAGACATCCCGGTCACCAGACTGACGACAGCCATTGCTGAACAGTTGGACCAACCTATTCGTTCGGACGAGGTGATCACAGCCATCGCACAGCTCCAGAGGAACAAGGCGACGGGCCCGGGCGGGTTTACGGCCCTATTTTATAAATTATTCTGCCCAGAACTGGCTCCGCTGCTGACCCAAGTTTTTAACTCTTTTCGGGAAACGGGATCCCTGACAGATTCGATGCTGGAAGCTTCGATATCAGTTATCCTGAAACCAATGAGGACTCGAGCGAGTGTGCCTCTTACCGCCCGATCTCCTTATTAAACATCGACGCGAAAATCTTCGCCGGCATACTAGCGGAACCCCCTGATGGCCGAGCTGATTGACCCGGACCAATCGGGATTCATACCCACCCGACAGCGCAGAGACAACACGAAAAGGTTGCTTCACCTTATGGATGTTATCCACAGATCAGGCAGGGAGGCGGCCATTGACGTTGAAAAAGCGTTCGATCGTGTGAGGTGGTCCTATCTGTTCGCTACGCTGCGTCATTTTGGTTTTGGGGAAGGTTTTATCAAGTGGATTTCTTGTATTTATAGTGCCCCTAGAGCTTTTGCGAGAGTGAATGGGGAGTCGTCCACCCGGTTCCCCATAGCCAGAGGCACCCGCCAAGGTTGTCCCTTGTCCCCACTTTTTTGCGCTCTATATGGAGCCTTTTGCGCAGAAGGTGCGGGGCAACCCTCGGATTAGTGGCATTAAATTTGTGGCGGACACGCATACCATCAGCTTAAACGCGGACGACGTGAACCTCTCGCTGACGCAGCTACAGACTTCACTACCGGCCTTGCTCACGGAAATTGACCAATTTGGGGAGGTCTCGGGATTCAAAGTAAACCTGAGCAAATCTCAGATCTTGAACCTTTCTGTGGCCCCCGCCCTGAGAGACCTCCTTGAGAGAACATTTCCGCTTACCTGGACAGATCAGTCCATCACTTACCTGGGTATCTCACTAGCTACCACTGTTCCGAAGACGTTGCAACTGAATTATCAGCTCTGGCGGCACAAACGTCTCAGGCATTGAATAGCTGGAGCCGACTGGGCCTCTCCTGGTTTGGTAGGGTGGCTGCGGTTAAGATGACAATCTTACCGCGCATCCTATATATCTTCCAGACCATCCCGGCTGCGCCTCCCCCTAAAGTTGTCCGCTCGCTACAGTTGGCCATTAATATTTTCGTGTGGGACGGTAAGAAGGCGCGTCTTTCCAATGCACAGCTGACGCAACACAAAAGGGAAGGAGGGGTGGGTCTCCCACTGATTCATAGATACCTCCAGGCATCTCACCTTAGGTATGTACTAGAATGGAATAGACCCCTCTCCAAAAAATATTGGACATTTATGGATCAGACTGTGGAAGGGGTCAACATCTGGAGGGAAACCTGGCTCCCCCGCAAGCATAGTGCTTGGGGGCTGTACTCCTCCCCAGTGACGTCCCACACAGTGAAAATCTGGGATGCTGTGGCGAAGGTCAAGTCCCTGACCACATTTCCCTCACCAATGTCCCCAATCACGGGGAACCCTGATTTCCTGCCGGGCCGCAAATCTGTGGTCTTTGATAAATGGCGAGAGCTGGGATGTAAACGGATCGGGTCGCTCTTCGATTTGAATGGCATGATCCCCTTTGACCAACTGAAACAAGAATACGGGCTCTCCCAAGCAGACGCCTTTCCATACCGGCAGGTGTCACTGGGTTTCGTGGCCCGTTTACCGAGAGGCGGCGTCGCGAAAGCTGACGTTTCTTGAAAAATGGCTGGTCTGTAAAACTGACGACAAGCACCTCATTTCAGAGCTTTACTCGATGTTGACGCAAAGGGCGGGAGGGGGACGAACTAAAGGCCAGCAGACTTGGGAAGAGGAACTTGGGCGGCCTCTCACGGACAAGGAATGGGACGATATCCACTATAGAGCCACCCATACAGCGCACAGCACATCAGGAGCAGAATCCGCATACAAAATTCTCTCATATTGGTAGCTCACACCAGCGCGCATACACAGCTGGGACAAGAGCAGGTCCGAGAAATGCTGGCGAGGCTGCGGCCAGACTGGCTCTCTCGTCCACTTGGTTTGGCATTGCCCTAAGCTGGAATGCTTTTGGACGATAGTTTTAGACGGTATTGACAAAGCCTTTAGCACCACCATACCACGTTTTCCAGTTTACAGGCTCTTAGGACTACCGAATCCACTTACATTCCCCCAACGCTCCTTCAGAGGGTGTCAAATTGCACTTGCGCTATTAGCGGCACGCCAGGTACTCTTGGCTAGATGGGGCACTGCGCAAGTCCCGGAGCATACACTCTGGCTACATAAACTATGGCTAACTTTGGCGATGGAGCGTCTGTCGTTGGTGGCGGACCACAAGGTGGAAACCTATAGCGAACTATGGGCCCCATTTATCCAGATACTCTCAGTTGAAATGCGGGCGGCTACCTGTCCTCAATACCTAAAGATATTGAGACTTATCCCAGACTAGCTGGGTCTATTGATCCGATAGTCAGTAATTCGCTTGGGTAACAGGCCTCCATAGGCTGTGGGTGGCAGATACACTTACTGATGGACTAGTGCTGCACTGCGGTACTGAGGTTAGGTGAGGGGGAAGGGATGGGGGGGTGGAGGGAGGGTGTCCTTTCCTTTTTCTTTCTGTTCTCTGTTCTTAATCCCCACCTGGAGGGGTTTTCCCGAGTTTGCTTTTCTTGCTTGTCATTTTGGTCCTATGTGTATTACGATCGCTGCCTGCCCACTGGGTTGTTGGCATTAAAGCTGTGTATTTAAGTCAAGGTTAAGTTGCAGCCGGCCCCAGGGTTGTAGGCGTACTGCGGTGTTCATTGCATGGACCACTCAATAAAAAGAATGGTTCCATAAAATGTAATCTACTGTTGCCCCTTCCTGTGAAGTCGAATTTTTCCACCCTCCCATCTGTGACTGTGTTGGAAATCGAGGTGTGTTCAGGTCTTTGATCTTGGCTAATCCAAGACAGGATGTCTGTTGCACAGTTTCGTTTAGAAATATCATCTGCTGTGGAATGAGGCATGCTCTAAATAGCGCTTCTGTTCCCTGGACTTGCCAGACCCTAGAACCCCAGACTGATTTTAAGTCTATTGTGTCCTTCCATAGGTCAAAACCCTGTTCAGACACTTGGGCAATAAAGGAAGCGGAGTAAATCTGTTTGGTGTTTGTCAACATAATTTTCAGTGCTGATGTTGGTGTAACCTTATAATAATGAGGTCGGGTCAGTGGTGTTAAACCCTGAAAAATATGAACATTTCTGTGCAAATGTATGCGAACTACCTTTTGGTGGTGTAGGGCAATGTTCCCACTGATGGTACTCAAACACATTTCTAGGTGAAATAGATTTGTGCAGAAAATGATGACCATAATGTTGGTAACAGTACAAAGTGTCCTAGTCTGAATTACTTTCTAACATTTCAGTGTTCGGAAATGCAGCAGTTTTTTCTAAATCAGACAACATGTTATTAGCAGTTTCAGAGTCCCAATCATCAGAAAATGTACTGGAGGTAATGACATCATTTAATGAAATTTTAAATAAATGAGAAATTTTTAAAAGTTCAGTCAGACTGAATATTTCGAAATCAACCTTGTCCCAAACTATACCATCCGGTATAGGAACCGCTGTGATGTTCACTGATAAGTCTCTCTGTTCACGATGAGACGATCGATGTGGTTCTAAAATCAAATTAACTTTCGGGGCTGTAGAGCTTTGCTGAAGATATCGTCCATTAATGAGCATGCTAAAAGTTATTACTAAGCCTAGCCAGAAAAGAAAAATAGAATCCCAGCAATTACCCAAAGTTCAATCAAAGGCGATACCAGGTAAGTCTTTTTAAGAAAGTTCACAAAGTCTTTGGCTTGCTGTTTACGTGATTTTTGGGCTGGCGTTGTTTCCGGTTCACTTGGATCCAACGAAAACGTATCAAAGTTCATGAAGTAGCCAGAAGCAGTTCGATCAATTGTAGGAATTGGATCGGAATTTGTTGAAATCGCATTTTGCTCTCGTTGAGGCATGTTGATGTAGACGTCTGTATTTGGTCTGATTGCAACTTGTGTGTTGTTCTGAGTTTCATTTTGTAGATGAACTTCGGGTTCAAGGGGAACGAGTTCCATAGCATTGTTGCTCAGTCCTTCATTCCTCACAGGAGGCTCTTCAAACGTGATGAGTCTTTCTGTTTGAACTTCTTGGATTGTAGCTAGAGGAGGGCGTCTGCTACTGTGGAGTCCACGAGGCCTACTGTTCAGTATCGGCCACATAGTGTGGTTTGATTAAGTCGATTGAGGCAAATCTTTTTCCCGGCAAGAGGCGGCAAAAGAACAGTTTGTCTTCCTTGAATTGCTAGGACAGGTACAGGCTGTCTGTATGATGGTCCAAATTTTTTTTTGTCTGCTATTTTCGCTCTGACCAGATCCCCGATTTTTGGAATCCAGACAGGTCTTGCCGTGTTTGCCTTGACTTCCCCAGTGGCGGTCTGTTTCTGGGCAACGTTGCTTTGTTGTGTCCTGGATTCATTTAGATCCTGTAAAACAGCCAAACGATCATGGATATCAAATGGTTTCTCATCCGCCACTGTGCCTTCATACTCCAGATCAACTACCCACATTCTCGTCCCAAATAGGACCTCATGTGGAGTGACACCCCCTAGAGAATTTCATGGCTGGTTATTAAGTGCTCTTTGGACCCCATAAAGGTGACTGACCCAACTACCGCCCTTGCCTAATACCCTAGCTGTTAAAGATTGCTTTAAGTCCCGGTTTTTCCTCTGCACAACGGAATTTCCCTCAGGATGGTACGGAGAGGAGTACCACAGTGCAACGCCCATACTTTTCATGGCCTCTTTGTAAGCCCGAGAGCTAAACGCCGGGCCACGGTCAGAATGTAACATGCCAACTGCGTATGTCCCGATAAAGACTTGCAAATCTTTTATAACAGAGCGTCAGCCGAGCGCTGAGGCCAAACCCAAAGAAATCTTGAGCAGGAATCCACTGCAACCATGATATTCTTGTAAGCCCCATCAGATTGTAAGGGGCCGCAGGGGTCCAGATAGACACATGTGAGAGGTTTGTCAGATATTAGTAATGGTGTCTGCGCCGGGCGTGTTCTGATGGAGCCTTTCATCTGTTGGCAGATGTTGCATTTCAAGACAGTCTTTAGTTTGCTTTGTTAGACCGGGCCACCAATAGCGCTGTTTCAACAATGAAATAGTCGCTGAAACGCCAGTATGTGCAGAGCCCAAACCCTTGTGTGCTGCTAGTATTAAACCTTGCCTACGATCCATATTTGGTATTACTCTGTCCCCCACTCCAGGAATCTGAGCATATGGAATGTTGTTTGCATCTAACTTGTAGGAGTACTTGAGTGGAAATTTCTTTGGTACTGCACCGCTGTTTTTGCTTGAAGCAATAACAGCCACCATAATCTCACCGTCTATTCTCGTTTTTGAACGAGTGATTGCAGCTACGGAAGCCGTTCGCTCAGCCCCCTTTGCGGCTTCGTCAGCCAATGAATTCCCTTCAACGTGAACGCCATCACGCTGATGACTCAGTGTGTGTATCACGTGAGCCCTTGGTAGGTCGTTTTTCAACTCCACTTCCTGTTCCCATAGCATTTTATGCTTAATTGTGCCAACTTTTGCATCTTTAAACCCGTTTAGTTCCCCATGTTGTAAGTACTCATTTTATGACTGAACACAGTAAAAGAAATCCCACACAATTAGTGTGGGGAATTCGTGATCCGTATTTACAAGTGCCCGTATCAGTGCTTTTAACTCTGCCAACTGAGCCGTGCAGTCTCCTAGAGATTGCGTTTTGGTGCAACTTGGATGGAACTTTCCATCAAATGCGAGCTTTAACGATTGCACACGCCGCGCTGTATTGTTGCTTACTCCCTATGGTCGGTTGAGCAGATCCGTCAGTGTAAATAATATACTCCTACTGATCGAGAGGCAATATTTCATTTGGTAGAGGATATTCTTGTTTGTATTGCAGAAATGCTTGTGTTTTTAGACTTGGATCAAATCTGTATTCAACGTCCGTTGCAGTAAGAGAATTAGCCCATTGTATCCACCTTGGATGTAAAGCTTTTACATTTGGAATGCTAGCCTTTGTAACAGCTTCTAAAGCTGGTACTGGGGTTACGACAATTATGCGTTTCCCCTGAGCCAGTGCTCTTTCTCTTGCTACAGCGGTCTGAACTGCTGTCAGGATTTTTTCTGTTGAAGTAAAACGCATTTCTACGTTTGTGTACAGGTGTGATTTGTATGCGATCGGTACTGTTTCGCCTTCATTGAAGGTTAAGTAGGTGTACCCGCATTGACCCGCTATTACACGGATGACCAAGTTGTGTGCGTTTACGCGTGTCTGTAAGTGTTTGGAAGCAATCAGGTCTTCTTGTAATGAACTTAGGATATTTAAATGTTCCTGTGTCCAATGTTTGACTGAAAAGTCAGGTTTTATCAATTCGTAGAAAGGTTTTACTTTTTCTGCGTAATCTAAAATGTATGTTCTGCCGAAATTTAGGTTTCCCAGTATTGATTGTAGATTTTTTAATGATTTTGGTGGTTGAAGCAGCGCACACTTTTCTAAAAAGTTAGCTGCTAGGCTTTTCCCTTCACTTGAAAGCTCGTATCCTAAAAACAGGACATTGAGGTGGGCTATTTTAGATTTCTTAAAATTAAATTTGTAGCCCTCAGAGGCGAATCCCATAATAATAGTGCTCACCCTGGTCAAGTGTATTTTTAAGTCGTCGTCCGTCAGATAAATATCATCCACATAGGCCAATGCTTCCTCATCAAAATTTTGGAGTAACTGTTACTCTTGCTGAGAAGACCCCCGGGCTGTTCTTATACCCCTGGGGAAGACGACAAAATTGCTGCTGGGACCCCAACGCTTAGAATGCGGTCAAATACCTGTTTTCAGGCGCTATATTTTGGCAGAAAAATCCATTTGAGATATCAAGTGTTTTGTATTTTTTCCACACAATGTTATTCATTAATGTGGCACTGTGTGCGTTTTGGGCAGCGAATGTCTTTGTGCATGTGTTTAAATGTCTCTAATCTAAGACTAGACGATATGTGTTGTCCGGTTTTGATACAGGAAACAAAGGGTTGTTCATTGGTGAGGTGCATGTTTCAATCACCCCTTGGTATTCAAGTTGATCTAATATCTCCCTGACCTGTTTTTTTAGCTTCTTGCTTTATCGGGTATTGCCTCTGAGCATTTGGTGAAACTTTTAACGGGATCACGTGGTGGGTTGAATCCTCATCCCAACCGGCATGATTTTTGTACAATGCTGGAGCTAGGGCAACCGCCCACTCCTGTGCATATGCATGTTTAAGATGTATGCGAACGAGGTCGGAGAATGATGGAAAAATTACAGTTTCTCCCCTGGGGCACTCCATAACGAAAGTTGGCGGCCAATCTTGTTCTGCTAATAGGATGTCATAACCAGATGACAGATTTTCCCAAAAGAGACCTTTAACTTTCCTGGGCTTGTCCCCCTCCATTTGGAGGGTTATTTTGTGTAACTTATGTGGGACGCTCACCCTTGTGTCTGGTGTTTCCACCGTGATGTAATCATTCAAGTCCGCTGTCACTGGAAATTCCTTCTGGTTCTGGCGAGCTATTGTTACTTCTGCCGCACTGTCTAGCATCGTCGGAGCCCATTCCCCGTTCAAAAGCTGCGTCCTCAGAATTCTGGGCATGTCTGATCTTTATGCCTGCAACTTTCTTCTTCTTAAACTGAGGTTTTGATTTCCGTTTGTCTTCTTTTTTGGAAGTATAGTCTTGAGCGTGTTGCTTGTCTCTGGACTTTGTACGCTCTTCTTTGTGTTCTGACCGTCCTCTCGGAGTTTTTCGTCGAGCCCTGAAAGGAACGAGAGGAATGTGTATCAGTATCCTGATACCTGTCAGGTTTCCTAATATTATCCCTATTCCTGAGGTTATACTTTTTTCAGAGGGCTCCTGTGGAGGAGATCTGCCTCGGGATTGAGATCTGTTTTTAAAGTTTAGTTTTTTATTCTCCCACTTCTTTTTAGAAGAAGCAGGTGTCTGCTTTGTAGTGTCCTCTTCAGGACTGCCCATCAGTTGTGGTTTTAATGCTTTCCCACCCAAACTGTCTCTGCCTAATTCTGCATACAGTTTCAATTATTTTGGGTAGTTCGTGTTGCTGATCCAACGGACTGAACTCCCTTAGGCGTTGGCGGATTGCCACTGAAGCTGCTTCCCCTTTAATATTAGCTAGTATTATGGCTGATACCTGGTCCTAGTTATTTAATAACTTCATCCCTAAGTTCAGGGCAGGTTCTGCTCCGTACTCGTTGTGTATTTGTCTCAATATGTCTGGTACTACTGCTAATGAAGGAATACCATGTGACCTGGTATATATGGCAGCAAAGACTGTACCCCAAGAGGTGCAGTCCTCTACTTGTGGTGTTATCCCCATGGGCAAGCAGATTGTTAGCATTCTGTGTTTTTCAAACGGGGTAGTATTCGGGAATACTGCCTCGAGCCGTTATTTTCTGAGCTACCCAGAATGGCATTTGTTCACGTTTTGTGGGCATTTTGCCCATTACCGCGTGTAATGTTTGTGGTGTAATTTTAGTTGCTGTACCCTGAATTTGAGTTCCATTTGTTGCAACTGATGTTGGTTGGACTGTGAAAGTCCTCATGAAATACTGTCAGGTTTCTGTAGATTTTAATTAAATCCTTGTGTTGTAAGAGTAAGTCTGCCTGTGGCATTGTGGCAATGTCAGGATGTGGTGTGTAGGCCACTAATATTGGCCATGTTGCCCCGTCTCCTCCGAGCGGACCTAATCTTACTCTGTTTCTTATATGGGGTAGGGCGTCTTTAAACCAGAATAGGTGTTCCTGGTAAGTGAGTGGAATTTCTATGTCCTCGCAAGGACCATATTCCTGTGGTGCATCTCCTTCTGTATAGTAGTGAAATGTCTGTGTTCTTGCATCTGCTGCTGGGAATGTAACCCACGAATAAAATATCTCTGTTTTGTTTGATTCGTGTGCCTCAATCACAAAAGCTACTAAGCCACCCCTAGGTGCTAAACCATATTCTAGTAGTTTCAGGGTGATAGTACGTCTGAATTTTGGTGCAATGAGAATTCCGTCCACCTCTTCATCGTCTGAGAGGGGCAGTGGCATTTGCACTGGGTCTAAGACCGGGGTAGTAGTCATTGTGTATAGAACACAGACTAATGTTTCAAGGAGACTATGATAAGGTGTTTTATGCACAATTTTAGGAACTAAATGTCCTTCAAGCTTGATTAACCAACAGCCAATAAATAGGATATCTCGCCTACTCAGCTGTGGCGGAGTTTGTGCCCACCCACTCCAGACGTCTCTGGTGTTTTGTGAGTAGGGGTCTCTGAGAAATAGCACGACTGAACTACTCGGATTCTACTGTTAAATAAGAGCCCAACCATTGTTGGTGGCGCCATGTCGTGTAGTTCCTATAACTGAAAGAGACACGTTAGTGACAGATTCCTTACCTTAGAATATCCCCAGGCGTCAGGCTGGATCCGGAAAGTTTTGCGTAGCAGTACCCCTGCGTGTCGGTAGGCGGCGTCATGCGGCTCCGCGTCCGTCGTCTGCGTCGTGATCGCCGGGATGACGTCGCGGCCAGTACTTAGACGCCGCCCATGCGCGCTGGCGTCAGTTCTTTCTTTTTCCGCGCCAGTAAGCGCAGATCCAGATTGAGCAGTGCCCCAGTCATTTTTTGACTGAGCATTTTTTGAGACTTTTTTTGTCCAAGTTTTCGAGTTGTTTCGACTCCAAGTTGTCAGTAGGGATGCCCGGCTTCAAGCCATGCGAGGTCTGTAATCGTATGATGTCGATTATGGAACCGCACCGACAGTGTCTCTTCTGCCTAGGGCGCGGTCACGACCCCACGTCGTGCCCAGAGTGTCGGTCCCTCGCCCCGAAGGCTTTGCGAGAGCGGTCTCGAAAGCTTCTCGAGGCCCGGCACTCGGGTCCGTGCCGATCGAGGTCCCGGCTGAGGTCGAGGGGCCGGTCGCGGAGCCGTCGTCATTCGTCGGGGTCGAAGTCTTCGTCTTCAGGTAAGGCGAAGCACAAGAGGTCTAAGAAGCGTCGCTCTAAGACCTCCCCTCGCCGGTCTCACGACTCGGCTGAGGGTCCTGTTGGTACCGCCCCACGGCTCCGGGAGTACCCGATGAGCCGACGCCGGCCTACCCGCCTGTCCCGGGTCCAACGTCTACTCCGGCCGACATCCAGAACTTCTTGTCGGCCATGGCTCGCATCTTCGGGCCTAAGGGTTACCCCGGTGTGCCTTCGGGCCCCGCAGGCCCCAGTGGGGGTCCTCCTTCGGCACCACCACCGGCGGCTCTGGCCCCGGTGTCTCCGGCGGCTCCGGCGCCGCAGGACCCCCTCGGATCCAGGCCTGGATCCTGGTCGACGCCGGTTGACCTGACAACACCTCCACCGGCGCCGACCTCCCCGGTACCGCTCACGGCGCCGTCCGAGGTCCCGGGCGACGCCGTCCCCAGGTTCTCCCCGGAACCGGACACGGAGCCGGATCGACGTCGGCCGACGCCGATGAGACTTTTCTTCCCTCATGTCCGCCCTCCATATTTTTCACCTGTTTTGGAGGACGAGGAGGACTGGGAGGGGTCGGAAGACCCTCTCACAGCCCAATGTGAGCCTTATCAGGACTGGGCAGAGGAACTGGGTGATGCCAGTGGCCTGGACACCTCTCCAGAGCTTGGCATGCTGTCTCCTCCTTCCGTGGCTACGGAGGAGGGAGCAAGTTATGCAACGGTGTTGCGTAGGGCGGCCGCGGCCTTGCGCCTCGAGCTCCCTACAGTGGCTGTCAGGACTAACCTCCTGACGGAAGTGCTTCATCCGGCGGCTACCTCCTCGGAGCCACTGCTGCCGTTGAACGACGCACTTTCTGACGTTCTTTTGGGCACCTGGTCCAGGCCCACCACAGGGGCTCCTGCGGACAGGAACGTAGCCCGACGCCATCGCCCGTTCCCGGGCGACCCCTTGTTCCTCTCCCAACACCCCACCCGAGAGCTTGGTTGTTCAAGCCTCTACCTCTCAGAGCGCCTTCCCTACGGCTCTTCCGGACAGGGAATCCAAAAAGCTGGAACAATTTGGGAAGATTTTTTTCTTCCTCCATTGCTGGCTTGCGGTCCGTGAACACCGCTTGCCTTTTGGGCCGTTATTCCCACTCTCTGTGGGATTCGGTGGCGCAAGTGCTGCCTAAGTGTCCTGAGGAGGTCCAGACACTACTCACCTGTGTTATTGCAGGCGGGAGAGACGCGGCGAAGTTCACAATGCGATGTGGCCTAGACACCGCTGACTCGCTGGGCAGATCGCTTGCTACGACAGTGGCGCTTCGCTGTCACGCCTGGCTGAGGACCACTGGTTTCTCGGGCGATGTCCAAAACACCTTTATGGACATGCCCTTCGGTGGTATCCGCCTTTTTGGCAATAAGGCAGACAGCGCGCTGGAGCGCTTTAAGGACTCGCGGGCTACGGCCAAGTCCTTGGGTCTCTCCGCCTCGCGCCCTCCGCAGCAGTCTGCTTTTCGCCCCTTTCGTGGCTACGGAAGTGGCGCCCAGTCACGTCCATTGCCCAGCCACCGGCCCGCGCAGCAAGCGCCTTCGCGTGGCCGAGGCCGTGGCTCCCGCCGAGGCGGGTCGGGTAACCAGCGTGCGGGTCAGGCCACCACCTCCGCCCCGTCTGCGGCCTCCAAGCCCTCCTAGTCCATCCTTTCAGGTCCACAGCACGCCAGTGGGGGGCAGGGTCCGCCATCACCTTCACCACTGGCGTGCCATCACATCTGACAGGTGGGTCTTGGACATTGTCCGAAGGGGCTACTCCCTCCCCTTAGCGACTACCCCCCCAGCCATGCCACCTCAATGCCACCGCATGTCGGGGTATCATTTGGTGCTTCTTCAAAAGGAAGTTGCGACCCTCTTGGCCAAGGGGGCCATCGAGCGCGTTCTGACCCCAGAAGTAGGGCGTGGTTGTTATTCCCACTACTTTCTGGTGCCCAAAAAGGACAAGGAGGACATGCGTCCTATCTTGGACCTCCGGAACGTCAATCGCTTCCTCCGGAAGGAGAAGTTCAAGATGCTCACCCTAGCTCAGGTCTTGACTGCCCTGGAGACTGGATGGTAGCGTTGGACTTGCAGGACGCATATTTTCACATCCCCGTCCTGCCGGCCCACTGGCGTTACCTGCGGTTCACGGTAGGCCTCGAGCATTTTCAATTCACCGTGCTCCCCTTTGGCTTTACCAGCGCCCCTTGGGTGTTGACGAAAGTGATGGTGGTGGTCGCAGCTCATCTGCGCCGGGCAGGGGTTCCAGTCTTCCCCTACCTCGACGACTGGTTGTTGAAGGTGGGCTCGTCCCAGGCAGTCGTGTCCCACCTCCAGACTACGGCCGAACTCCTGCACTCGCTGGGGTTCTCCATCAACGTGCCGAAGTCGCACCTGATTCCTTCTCCACCGCTCCTTTTCATCGGAGCAGTTCTGGACACAACGCAGTTTCGGGCCTATCCTCCCGAACGGCGAGTCCGGGATATTCAGGCTATGATTCCGATCTTTCAGCCTTTATCCTGGGTTTCGGTACGGATGACCCTGAGGCTGCTGGGCCTCATGGCCTCCTGCATCCTGCTGGTCGATCATGCCAGATGGCATATGCGGGCTCTGCAGTGGGACCTGAAGTTCCAGTGGGCGCAGAATCAGGGGAACCTGTCCGATTACGTCCAGATCTCGGAGGGAACTGCAAGGCAGTTGCAGTGGTGGCTCTCCAACCGGCAATGGGTCACGGGCAGATCCCTCTCCCTTCCCCAGCCAGAGCACACAGTTGTGACGGACGCGTCCCTTCTGGGATGGGGCGGTCACATGGGAGAGGCGGAGATCAGAGGCCTCTGGTCTCCGGCGGAGTCCCGGCTCCATATCAACATTCTGGAGCTCCGGGCGATCCAACTTGCACTCAAGGCATTCCTTCCCTCTGTCAAGGGGAAGGTAGTGCAGGTGTTCACAGACAACACCACCGCCATGTGGTACTGCAACAAACAAGGCTGGGTGGGGTCGTGGACCCTATGTCAGGAGGCTCTGCATCTCTGGACATGGCTGGAACATCAGGGCATATGCCTGATGGTTCAACACCTGGCAGGTTCCCTGAACGCCAGGGCGGACGAACTCAGCCGCAGGTGCATGATGGATCACGAATGGCGTCTTCACTCGGAAGTGGCGCAAGGACTCTTTCTACAGTGGGGAGAGCCTTGGTTAGATCTATTCGCCACCGAAGAGAACGCGCAATGTCATCAGTTCTGCGCGTTGGAATTTCCAAGGCGGCACTCGCTAGGCAACGCTTTTCGTCGCGAGTGGAGTTGTGGTCTGTTGTACGCCTTTCCGCCTATACCACTTCTGCCCAGAGTGTTGAAGAAGATTCGGCGCGACCGGGCCCAAGTCATTCTTGTGGCTCCGGACTGGGCTCGAAGAGTTTGGTATCCCGAGCTACTCAGTATGAGCGTCGATCCCCCGATCCGACTGCCTCTTCGGGAGGATCTTCTGTCGCAGCAGCAGGGGACGGTCCTCCACCCGAACCTGTCCAGTCTCCACCTCCTTGCGTGGAGATTGAGCGGCGGCAGTTGATTCCTTTCGACTTGCCTCCCGAAGTTTGTGATGTGATTATGGCAGCCAGGCGTCCCTCCACTAAGGTGGTATACGCCTGCAGGTGGAACAAGTTTGTGGCATGGTGCACAGCAAAGGCTGTGAATCCCCTTTCTGCCCCTCTTTCTGAGGTTCTACTGTTCCTTCTTTCTCTGGCCCAACAGGGTTCTGCCCTGGGTACCATCAAGGGCTACCTTTGTGCTATCTCAGCCTTTCTCAGGCTTCCTGATCAGCCCTCCCTTTTCAAGTCCCCTGTTGTTAACAGGTTTCTTAAAGGCATTACACACCTCTTAGCTCCAGGCTCTTTCTTGCAAGCCCCCCTTTCTGTCTGTCTTCATCCAGACAAGGTTGTTCTTAGGACGCGCCCGTCCTTCTTGCCAAAGGTGGTTACTGCCTTCCACATTGGGCAGACCATCACTTTGCCCACCTTCTTTCCGCCTCCTCATCCTTCCAGAGAGGAAGAGAGGCTCCACTGTCTGGACCCAAAACGTGCGATTTCTTTCCATCTGAACCGCACACAACAGTTCCGGGTGGATGACCAGCTCTTTGTTAGCTACGTGGGCGCCAAAAAAGGTCGGGCGGTACACAAGCGGACCATTTCCCGCTGGGTCGTCTTGTGTATCAAAGCCTGCTATTCTTTGGCTAAGAAGGAGCCCCCTGTTGGGCTACGTGCCCATTCCACCAGGGCGAAAGCCGCCACCACGGCTTTGGGACGTGGTGTCCCATTGCAGGACATTTGTCAGCCAGCTATGTGGGCCTCGCTGCACACGATTACCAAGCATTACTGCCTTGACAGCCAAGTCCGGAGAGATGGCTTCTTTGGCCGTTCTGTTCTCCGAGACTTCCTCATCTGATCTTTGTCGCAGACCCACCACCGGGGTTGGTATTGCTGGGGTATCTATTCTAAGGTAAGGAATCTGTCACTAACGTGTCTCTTTCAGATGCACAAGTTACTAACTTGTGTAACGATATATCTGTAAGAGACAGTAGTTAGTGACAGATTCCTTACTGCCCCACCCATCCTCCCCGTTCTGCGAACTGATTTCTAGGGTTAAGATCATCCCTTTCAGGGCTCTAGTTTTCAGACACCAGTGTCAGTTTCTTGCATGGCTCTGCGTTTCTGGCGCGGAAAGTCGTGTACAGAACTGACGCCAGCGCGCATGGGAGGAGTCTAAGTACTGGCCGCGTCGTCATCCCGGCGATCACGCCGACGACGGACACGGAGCCGCACGACGCCGCCTACCGACGCGCAGGGGTACTGCTACGCAAAACTTTCCGGATCCAGCCTGACGCCTGGGGATATTCTAAGGTAAGGAATCTGTCACTAACTGCTGTCTCTTACAGATATATCGTTACACAAGTTAGTAACTTGTGCATTACCCATACAGGACCTGCGCGTTCGGATAACATAAACTGTGGGTTTGGTGGTAGACTAAGTCTGAGCACCCCCACCGAGAAATGTTAGCCTGTTTGCATAAGCTAGCTCACAGTGCCACTAGTGTCTCCTCTTATCGGGGAGAGAATAGTTTCTGGCAACCTCCGAACATGACAACCCTGATCCCTCAAGATCATGGAAATAATGTACTACTTTTCGCTCAGTCACTCGTGCTCACTTATCTTGTCTCAGAGATACACAGAATAAACAGCCTGGGCGTTTCAATAAGGGTTTATTGAACAGTTATTCTTGTGTAGAATATATGAGCTGCAACAACCATTACAGTAGCAGAGATGTGATTAGCAGTACTATGAATATAAATGGGTAGTACAGTTCTACCATCTTGCACTATGCATGAATAAATACATGAATATAAAATGCATTGATAAAAGAAAGCGCGTACTCCTACGATGCCTATCTAGATGTACCTAAGTGTACCTAGCATGTGTGTAGGTGTGAAGCCAATAATCCCTCTAGGATTTAGTCGAACCCCATTACCTGAAGTGAGAATGTATGAGCACTTCTTGGTCTCGAGTTGGACACCCCGCGAGGGATGGTCAGACCACTGTCAGCCGGAGCGTCTGCATGCAGGAGCCTCAGTGTCTCTGGTCAGTGTGTTGGCCTGAAAGTCTTTTTTTTTATTTATTTTTTATTTTTAATTTCTTTATTTCTCAATTTTACAGAGCAAACAAGAAGCAATTAGCAACATCATAATCATTGTGAGGTCCATTTGTACAAACTTTTTTGAGACGATCATTGTTTAAATCACCAGTTCCATTACCTTCCAGCACCTTATTACCTAGACAATCCATTATTTATACAGACGTTCCCTCACCGCCTCTATTGGCGATATCTATACATGCCTCCGTAGGTCGCCTGTCAAGGACAGCCCCAAACTTTACAGTCAATGGACGCAGTCGGTATATGATACAGGGAAGGGATGCGGCAGGGGTGGTTGGAGGGGGGGGGAAGACTCAGGCATCCGGTGAATCATGAGCGGTGTTGTCTGGGCCGCTAGCACTTTTAGACTGATCTTGTCCCCTAGTTGCAATATACGCTACATATAGTCCCCAGAAATTTTTGGGTCGGCTCCTGGGGGGCATTAACTCACTGAAATTCTCCGTTTGTGTGCAGCTATAAAGCATGTCGCGCGACCACTGTGTCATAGTAGGGGTAGGACCGCGAAGCCAATGTATCGCTATCCTTCGCTTCGCCAGTAGTAAAGCCATATCAACCAATTTGCGCTGCGCACGTGGAATTGTTTTGGAGTAGCCCAGTAGTGCCAGGGCTGGTTCCGGGGGGAGCTCCAAATCTACAATGTTCGCCAATTCCGTGAAAACCTGTTCCCAGAATTTATGTATTCCAGGGCAACTCCAGGCCAAATGTATAAAGTCTGCCCTGGCTTCTGTGCATCTTTCGCAGGAAGAGGAGTCCCTCAGCCCGTACCTGTGGAGTCTCTCCGGGGTGTAATACACCCTCTGGAGGAACTTAAAATGGACTAGTCTGTGCCTACCGTTGAGCGATATTCGCCGCGTACTGTTACAGCAATAGGACCACATGTCATCATTGATCGGGTGTTGTAGATCTCGCTGCCACTCCAAGCGAGCCCTCGTATACTGGGTGGCCCTGTGAGACATAGCCATCCTATACACATTGGATACCAGCTTGCGCGGCGTCTGGGCCTTAATGACATATGTAAATTCCGCTACCTCAGGGGGTTCTAGAAGATCCCCACCCAGCAAATCCCTCAGTGCCTGTCTGATTCTGTGAAATTGAAAGGGCTGCAGCAGAGTAGGAGGTGAGTCCCGCTGTCCCAAGTCGTCCCACCGCACAACTGCACCATTATGAAACAGATCCCCGACTGGCCGCAAATTAATGGAATTGAGTGCTTGTACCGCCCCTTTATCTCTGCTGGGGTGTAACCAGCGAGCCATTTAACGGCATAACCGGGGAATATAATAGGGCGCCCGCCTGTAACTGCAGCATAAATCGCCAGGCATGCCGTGTAGCGTTTATAGAATCCAGTATACCTGTCCTGCGATCAGCTTCCTCGCATAGCAGAGCTGGAAGCGGTAATGGCTCCGCCACCAACGCCTCAAGGCGAAGGTGGGGGGCATCCGATGGGCCATGTATCCAATAATAAGCGTGGGCACACTGCGCGGCTCTGTAATACAGATTTAAATCTGGGGCTCCGAGGCCCCCCATGTGGTACGGCATGGTGAGCGTTTGCCACTTGATACGGGCTTGTTTGCCCGCCCAGGCTAATTTAATCAATAGTGTCGTGACTCGTCCAAAAAATGCAGCGGGCAACACCATGGGGATATTTAAAAACCAGAACAAGAACCGCGGCAGTACTACCATTTTCATAATGGAGATCCTACCTAAGAGAGACAGTGGCAACTTAATCCAGTTTCCCACGTCATCCTCCAGCCTGCTAACTGCCACCCCATAATTTTCCCTAAATACTACCTCTGGGTCAGGGTGCACTTGGATACCCAGGTATCTGATAGAGTCCATGGACCACTGCAGGGGGTATTCCAGATCATATTGCTTAGTAGCCGGCGTTAGCGGAACAACAACTGATTTAGTCCAGTTGACTCGGAGACCGGAGAGCGCTCCATAGTGCACTACCTCCCGTAGAACCGAGGAGAGATTATTTTCTGGATCGCGGACATACAGTAAGGTGTCATCCGCGTATGTGGAGACTATGAGCTCAAGCCGTGACAATCGTAGTCCCTTGTGACTGTGGTATTCATGTAGTGCACACGCCAGAGGCTCTGCCACCAGGGCGTAGAGCAACGGGGACAGCGGGCATCCCTGCCGCGTACCACGGGAAATATTAAAAGGTGCCGTTACCAATGCGGACTCTGGCCGATGGACGATGATACAGCACTCCGATCAGTTGTAAGAAAACTGGGCCCAGTCCCATCCTTGTCAGGACTTGTCGTAGGAATGGCCACTCGACAGAGTCGAAGGCCTTTTCCATGTCCAAAAAGACCGCGACTGCAGTGGCGTCCGGTCTAGTGTGCTGCATAGCCCTGAATACCGTACGTAAATTATAAGTGAGATTCCGCTCTGGAATGAATCCAGCCTGTTCAGGGGCAACCAAGATCTGCGCACAGGGGGCCAACCTGTTGGCGAGAATTTTGGCAAAGATTTTGGTGTCCACATTCAACAGGGAGAGCGGACGATACGATACGCACTCCTCGGGCCGCTTTCCCAGTTTGGGTATGGCCACAATCACTGCCTCTCTCATAGTAGGCGGCATTGTGCCAGTTTGGCACATATCATCAAAGAGGGCAGACATATGGGGCAAGAGGAGGTCCAGAAAAGTTCTATAAAAAGGCACGGTGAGGCCATCCGACCCCGGTGCACTGCCGGATCTCATCCCTTTCAGCGCCAGGATAATCTCATCCTTTCCTACAGGTCGCATCAAGTATTCCCGTTGTGCGTTCGTGAGGGAGGGCATTTTAATATAGGAGAGGTACTCCTTAATGTCCTCCTCATTTTCAGAGGGGCGCGCTGAATATAAGTCAGCATAATAACTCCTGAAACGTTCTGCAATGTCTACCTCCTCAGTTAGAACCTCACCGTCAGCTGATTGAAGTTCCGCTACTTGCACCCTACCGCGACGCCTGCGCAGCAACTGCGCTAGGACCGCTCCCGGTCGCTCCCCCGCCCCATATGCGCGCGCCATCGCGTATTTACCCAAGTGTTTCAGCTCAGCATCCGCTGCATCCTGATATTCAACCAGTAAGGTCTGGAGTTCAGAAGCCACAGCGTCGTCCGCTTGCAGCAGCAGGCGCCGTTCCAGCACCCCCAACCTCTTTTCAAGGTCTGCCAGGCGACGGCGTATGTCCCGGAGGACACCTGAATGCTTGGACATAGCAATGCCCCGTACACCTTAAACGTTTCCCAAAGTACTTGGTGGCTGTCTACAGAACCCGAGTTTGTGTCAAAAAAGATCTCAATCGCCTCCGCGAGTTCAGCCTGTAACACCGTATCCAACAACGGGTACGGGGGGAAACGCCACGTGAACGGTGGAATGCCTCCCCTGGGGGTGTTAATCGCTAGCAGCAAGGGCGAATGGTCTGACAGTGTGCGAGGGAGGACCCTGCACTCCCGGACTTCTGCGTAAAGAGGAGAGGACGCCAACCAGTAATCAATTCTAGTGTGCAGGTTATAATAAGCGGAATAATGGGTGAACCCCCCTTGAATTGGAAATCTAGTGCACCATACATCCTGTAAGTCCAGGCGCAGCATTGCGTTACCCAGTGCCCCTGCGGCCGCCGTGGGGCGTCTCTCCGGGCCCCCCGACCTGTCCTCCCCTGGGTTTCTGACCACATTAAAATCTCCACCCCATAGGAGCCAACAGTTCGAGTATTTGGCAACTACCGTCGCCAATTTATCAAAGAAGTCTGGACTGTCGTAGTTGGGGCCATAGACATTCACAAGTACCAGATCGTGGCCCCTCCCCCGGCATCTCGTTACCATGTACCTGCCATCCCCATCAGTGTCCAACAGTGTTATAGTATATGAGGATTTTGGGTTGACCCACGTAAGCACCCCCCTAGCGTGTGTGGTGAAACCAGAAGCGTGTATGTTGTCCTTCAGGCCTCTACTGCATAAAAGGGGACTGTCATGCGGTAGGTGCGTCTCTTGCAATAACGCCAAGTCTATAGTATGATTGTGTAAATAGTTCAGCACCTTACGAAGCTTCAAAATTAAAGCACAGGTGCACCACACAGCAAAATCTAATCAATAAGAAAAGTCCATATCCAGACACAAGAATTCTTCAAGTTTTTCTTTCCTTCATTTTATTCCATTTTCATTTAGCGTGGATAAAACAGAGTCCAGCTCTAATGGTTCAATACACAGTACAGCCGACGCGTTTCGTCCTAATATAGGACTTCTTCAGGGCAGCAGATCTTCTCTCTTTTACCACTTTTTCTGAATTTTGCCCCTTTTGCTTCTCAGTTCTGAGAATGTAATATTTTTGCTGCCGTATTTTTTCTTCTTTCACTTTTTTATGGCATTTTACGTGTCTGTAGTTAACTTCAAATAGATGGAATTGTGACTGCGTATTCATTCAATATTTAATTTCCGACTCCAATACGAACAGGAGACGTCGGAGACGCTGCCTAGTCTGTTTGAATGTCTTCACTCCCCACCCACAAGGAGTGGATGACCAATCAGCTGATTGAAGTTAACTACAGATTGTGTATTGAACCATTAGAGCTGGACTCTGTTTTATCCACGCTAAATGAAAATGGAATAAAATGAAGGAAAGAAAAACTTGAAGAATTCTTGTGTCTGGATATGGACTTTTCTTATTGATTAGATTTTGCTGTGTGGTGCACCTGTGCTTTAATTTTGAATTGTAAGGTTCCTGAAGGAATAAGCACTGTGATGGTGGGTGCTATTCAGTGTGCACACAAATCCCAGGTAGTATTGAAGGGATAAGACTGTTGGAGTAAATGTAGGTTAGGTGCTGGTAGTTAGAAGGTACCACTGTTAGGTCTTTTTGTTTATGCATACCTTACGAAACTTCCTATAGTCGTTCAGTCCCCTGACATTCCATGTAAGGGCTCGAAGCATGGGAATCGCTGCATTCATACAGGCTTCGTCCGGCGTCCCCATCATAGTCATGCTTTCTCGTCACGTATCTGGGCCTGCACTTTGTACAACATCGTCCCAAACTACAGACTCGTTGAGTAGAACCATCACTCTGCAAAATAAGCAACTTGCTTCTGAACACCCACCCTCCCCCCACCCACAGCAGACCTCCCCCAACCTGGTCGCGAACTTTACCCATACCCTCCCCATTCCTCCCCACACCCCGTCCCTCCCACAAAAATAAAGAACATGCCCGGGTGTGTTTCACATGTGGGCGGAGGTCGCTCCTCAGACAAGGAATATTCCCAAACCAGTTATGTAGCCTCCACCAAAAACCGTCAGGCACCTCTAATGCAACCATATATTATATAAGAATCCTCCCTCCCCCCCTCCCCGCAACAACCATCGTGTGTCCAGAGACATGAATTTCCCTTACCGGGCTTCGCCAGTGCGCCGGTAGCGCCAGTCCTCAAACCCACATTCGTATATGGAGTTAACTATACAAGGCGAGCTCCAGGCTGCTATCCACCAAAAGCATAATCTCAATGTTGGCCTTCGCCTTCCCGAATAGGGCCCCATGCAGCTCCATGGAACAGGAAAAGGACCCCAGATATGTCTCCCTCCATGGCCGGCGGCCAAATCATGATACTGGAACCCTCTCCACCCAGCCCCCCTCCCTCTCGCCCACCAAACAGCAGCATCTCCCCTGTCTCATTGTCAAGGGCCATACTTAGCACTCCGATTCACCAACTCCATCTCGCTCCGTCAGTTGCCCTCCTGTAGCCTCATCCGGAGGCCGCTGCCCGGGGCTGGAGCGACCAGTCTTTAAGCGCCTTCTGCAGCACCTTAGGATCCGTAAATATATGGGAGCGTCCCTGCCTGTTGACCCGCAGTTTGGCTGGATAAAGCATGGCGTAGTCCACTCCCTGCTCGCGCAGCTGTTTCTTCATTGGTGCAAACTGGCGTCGCGCCTCCTGGACGCGGGCTGTAAAGTCCGGGAAGAGCGAGAGCGTGGACCCTTCAAACTCCAGCGGCTGCTTCTCCCGAGCTAGCTTCAATGCTGCGTCACGATCGCGATAGTTAAGTAGCTTTGCTATGACCGGGCGAGGCGGCGCCCCCGGGGGGGGGGGGGCGAGGTCCCAAAGAGCGGTGCGCCCTTTCCACCACAAACATGGCAGAGAACGAGTCCTCTCCCAGTAATTTCTTCAGCAACCGCTCCGTGAACTGCTCCATGTTACCTGTTGGCGTGTTCTCCGGAAGGCCCGTGATCCGGAGGTTGCAGCGCCGAGAGCGCGCTTCAAGATCTTCAGTTTTGTCTTGCAGGATTCGTAGCACTCTGCCTAACTGTTTGTGGTCTGAGTCCAAGGTGGTGTGGTCCTCCTCCACCTCTGTCAGCCTTCTCTCGGACATGTCCAGCCGCTCAGAATGCTTGTCTATACTCTCCGCCATACGGTCCATTCTATACAACAGCATCCATTTTCACACCAAGGGACGTGATACCACCCTGCAGCTTCTTCTCCATACCCACAAGCATTCCACGAATGTCTGAGCCTGGGTCGCCCGTTGTTTGCTCCTGCATTCCGGAGGCGCCCTCCGCGGACCTGTCGCTGGACATGGACCGTTTCTGCGCAAACGTGAGTTTCGGTTGCGACTTATCTACTCTGCCCATTTTAACCTTGTGTAGAGTTCACCACCGGTGTCGCCGCCGGGCTCCAAGAGGTTAGTATATCAGTAGGCGAGGTCACCCCAAGCTCCCCTCGCACCTCTGGCTTGCGTCACAATTCTCTTTTCGGTCCCAGCGCCGGCCCCAACAGAATCACTCACGCCCAGTGGGGGGCTAGTTGGCCTCGCCAGATCATAGCGGCACCCTGCTAGCCGTGGTCGTCGTCGGTCTCCTCTCAGATGGGGTCGGACTCTCCCGTCTCCCACTCGGGTTACACTTGTCGGCCCCAACTCGGCAGCAGCTCCCGGATCGCCGCCCCGGACACCTCGAACAGGGCAGTGGAGCTCGGCGCCGTTGCTTGCCAAGTGCAATGGTCCCTGCCACAGTACTACTTTCGGTCAAGGTCCAGATCAATGCCCGCAACGCTGCCCATCAAGCCAATCCTGGCTACGCAGCCCGCTAGTGGCCCCCCAGTGATCCACACGCTGCTCACTGGTAGCGCAAGTCTTTCCTGCCGCCCACCAGTGCACCGCTGGTGTCCCGGTGTTGGCAGTCACTCCCGCTGGCCTGTGCCCCCAGACGCCAAGAGTGTCCCACTCACAGCCTCTCAGCGCCTACCATACTCGCCGTAGAGGTGACGTCCACGGTATGCTGGGGGGGGGGATGTAAACCTTTCCACAATCACCCGTCGTGGTCCCCGCAGGCCTTCACCAGGTATCGGGCGTGCAGCTAGTTCGACTCCGCCATTAACCGCTCACAGTGTCTTCTGTAGCTCCTCTTGGGCCTCGGCTATACTCTGCCTCCAGGTCGCGCTGTCCAGCCCCCACCGTGTCATTGGGAGGCAGCCGCCCCCCCCTTGTTCCGCGCACCTTCCTGGCCACTCCGCTCCCGCCGAAGCCGTGTTCCGAGGTGCGGGCAGGCCTCTCGCCACCAAGGCAGCCTCAGTCACTACCGTGCCCCGCCCACCGCGGGCACGCAAGTCCGGTGCTCTGGGCCCTGTTACGCCCGGTCCAGGTCGCCTGTCGTTGCTGGTCCAGCGCTCCTGAACGGCAGCCGGGAACACCACCGCACGTCGCCACCAGGTTCCGATGCACAAGGGGCACCCGGGGGGGGTACACAGGACTGCTTAGTTGCAGGATATTTGACGAATATTGGACGGTTTCTGCGGAGCACTCAGCTCAAGCGGCCATCTTGGTCGCGAGCAAGCTCCGCCCCCCCGGCCTGGAAGTCTTGGTTCCCTCTGACTAACACTAGCAAGAGGTGCTATATTTATACAAAAAGTATCTAGGGCTCCTTTGTCCCTTGTTGCTTGTATTAGCCATTGTTGGATTTGAGGATGACGTATGGGTTGAACCGTGTACGTAGATGTGGGGAGGAAGGTGGTGTAGCCCCAGTCTGGTTTCCAAGAACCCTTATGAATATCCATTCATACTGTGTGAGTCTATTGATTGAGTTATAGGACTCTATTGTTCAGGAGACACCCTCCTTCTGCACCCAGGACTAGAACTAGGTAAAGGTTCAATCCTAAATTTTCTTGTTACAGTGTAGTGTAGGGGAGGTAATGTAGGTGAGGGGGTATGATGTTAACCAGCCCTATATTAGGGTACCTATATGAAACCTAGCACTACCCTGTGCCTCCCTAAATATCCTGGAGCCGGGGCGACAAAAGCCCAAATGCGGGAATATTATTTTTCTGCAAAAGGTTTTTGGGCATCAGTCTCCCTCTGGTGTGCCCGCTGGCCCCATGGAGGTGCCCTGGCTGGATCTTCACAGGCGGGTTCGTCCTCGGTGACAGTTGAGCCCTCTGACTCCGCTATCTGATTTGAGACGGTGCCGGTGCACAGCCCTTCGGGGTTCACACCTTCTGTGTCCATTCAGCTTTTGAAGTCAGTGGTGACGGTTGGCGCCAACCTCAGGGCTTTTGAGTCTACTCAGCCTGTGATGGCGGCGCCGATGGACGCTGATCCCATTCCTATTTCCAACATCCAAAGGACGCCTCAACGGTGTATCGGATGATGCCAGGTGCTTCTCCAACAATTCTGTTCTCTTTGAATGACTCCATCTACTGTTATTTGGCCCTTGTCTGTTTTTCCTGCGGGATTACACAGGTTGGTGTCTGACGGAGGGAATATTGAATGTCAAAACCAGTTACATGCTGTCCAACCTCCTGTGGGGAAAAACTGGCTGACTGAACTGGGTGAGGCTATTGGATTAGAGACCTCTCCAGTTTCAGATTTACTTTATCAAACGGATATGGCAATGGAGAAAAGTTCATCCTTGGCTGAAATTTTGAGGAGGGCTGCTGTGGGGATGAATTGCCAATTTCCCTCAGTTGAATTGTCCGCAGATCCTTTGCTGTATATTCTTCATCAAGGTGAGATGGGAGTAGAGCCTGTGCTCCCTTTTAATGAGTCCATGTTTGACCTACTTTTGGGAGCTTGGGCAAAACCCGTGAAGGGAGCCCCAGTTGGCCGGCCTGTGAGCCATAGGCTTCGACCCGTCTCTGGGGACCCATTTTGTCTTCTGCGACTTCTCACTACAAAAGGGCTCGTGGTTCAAGCTGCTACAGCTTCTTCGGATCCTAATGCCCTCCCTTTGGTTCCATCAGGTAAAGAATCCAGATGGTTCGAAGTTTATGGGAGGAATATATTTTCTTCTGTAAGCTTGGCTTTGAGATCTGTAAACACTGCATGTATTTGGGCAGGTTTTCTCATGCTTTATGGGACTCTGTGGCACAGAAGCTACTGTCTCTGTCAGAGGAAGCCAGGAAATAAGTTGCTGCAGGTGGTACAAGATGGCCGAGAGACTGCAAGATTTACCATCAAATGTAGCATGGACACCACTGATTCTGTGGATGGAGTTTTGGCTAAGTCAGTTGCTCTTTGCAGGCATGCATGGCTGCATCAGTCTGGGTTTAAAAGCGTGTGCAGGAGAGTCTCAAAGGTATGCCGTTTGATTGTGTCCATTTATTTGGTGAACAGGCTGAGTCTGCCTTCAGCCGATTCAGAGCTGGTCGATCTATCTGATGGACATTTAGCCGCAGATTGTTTATCTTTGAACTTCCAGGCGTCAGGCTGAATCCGGAAGATTTGTTTTTAGCTGTAACCCTGCACGCCGGTAGGTGGCGTCGGTCAACTCCACGTGACGGTGTCGTGTTCGTCGTGGTGACGTCTGCATCGTCAATATAACCGCCACTTCAGCACACTGACATCAGCTCTTTTTTCTTGCCATCCAGCGCTGATCTGTTGGAGAGCTACCCCCTGTCCTTTTTTTGACAGGCTTATCTGAAAGAGACACGTTAGTGACAGATTCCTTACCTTAGAATATCCCCAGGCGTCAGGCTGGATCCGGAAAGTTTTTGCGTAGCAGTACCCTTGCGCGTCGGTAGGCGTCGTCGTGCGGCTCCGCGTCCGTCGTCGGGATCGCCGGGATGACGTCGCGGGCAGTACTTAGATGCCGCCCCTGCGCGCTGACGTCAGTTCTTCTTTTTTCCGCGCCAGTAAGCGCAGATCCGGGAAGAGCAGTGCCCTAGTCAATTTTTGACTACATTTTGGGTGATTTTTTCACTGTTTCTTTTCGAGTCATCTCGACTCCTAGGTGTCGGTAGGGATGCCCGGCTTCAAGCCATGCGACGTCTGTGGTCGAATGATGTCGATCACAGACCCGCACTTAGAGTGTCTCTACTGTCTCGGCCGCGACCACGACACGAAGTCGTGCCCCGACTGCCGGACCTTACACCCGAAGGCTTTGCGAGAGCGGTCTCGAAAGCTCCTCGAGGTCCGGCAGTCGGCTCCGCGCCGCACCAAGCACCGGTCCCGTGAGAGGTCGAGGGGCCGGTCGCGGAGTCCCCGCCGGTCGTCTGAGTCCAAGTCTTCGCACTCCTCGGGTAAGTCGAAGCACAAAAAGTCTAAGAAGCATCATCGCTCTAAGACTTCGCCTCGCCGGTCTCGCGACTTGGCTGAGGCCCCTGTCGGCACCGTCCCCGCCGCCCCGGACGTGCCTGTGGAGCCGCCCCCGCAATACCCGTCCTTTCCGGGTTTGGGGGTGACTCCGGCCCAAATACAGGAATTCCTGTCGGCCATGGCCCGCCTCTTCAGGCCTCAAGGTCCCTCCGGTGCGCCTTCGGGCCCCGCGGGCCCTGATGGGGTTGCTCCGGCGTCGCCGACGACTCCGGTCCCAGCGTCGCCCGTCCCACCAGCCTTGATCCCGGCCTCGATCCCGGCTCCGGTGGTACCGCAACCCCCATCGACGCCGGTTGACCTAACCACGCCTCCGCCGGCGCCGATGTCCCCGGTACCATTCCTGACGCCGCCCGGGGCTCCGGGCGGCGTCGTTCCCCGGTTCTCTCCGGTTCCGGACATGGCGCCGGACCGACGTCGGCTCCGGCGCCGATGAGACCTTGGGTCCCAAATGTCCCTCCTCCTCCTTATTTTGAACCAGAGGAGGACCAGGAGAGCTGGGAGGGGTCGGATGACCCTCTCACACATCAGTGTGACTATGACCAGGACTGGGCAGAGGAACTTGGGGATGCCAGTGGTCTAGACACCTCCCCTGACACTGGCATGCTGTCTCCTCCTTCCGTGGCAACGGAGGAGGGAGCAAATTTCGCAACGGTGTTGCGTAGAGCAGCTGGAGCCTTACACCTCCAGTTGCCTACTGTGGCTGTCAGGACTAACCTCCTGACGGAAGTGCTTCAGCCGGCGGCTACCTCCTCGGAGCCGTTGCTGCCGTTTAATGACGCACTTTCTGACGTTCTTTTGGGCTCCTGGTCCAAGCCCGCCACAGGGGCTCCTGTGGATAGGAACGTGGCCCGACGCCATCGCCCCGCTCCGGGCGACCCCTTGGTTCTCTCTCAACATCCCACCCCCGAGAGCTTGGTTGTCCAAGCCTCTGCCTCCCAAACTGCCTTCCCTACCGCCCCTCTGGATAGGGAATCCAAACGCCTGGACCAATTTGGGAAAAAGGCCTTTTCTTCCTCCAGTGCTGGCTTGCGGTCGGTGAACACCGCTTGCCTTTTGGGCCGATACTCCCACTCTCTGTGGGATTCGGTGGCGAAGTTTTGCCCCAGTGTCCTGAGGAGGTCCAGACACTGCTTTCCCGCGCCATTGCGGAATGAAGGGATGCGGCAAAGTACACCATCCGTTGTGGCCTTGATACCGCCGACTCGCTGGGCAGATCGCTTGCAACGATGGTGGCGCTGCGTCGCCACGCCTGGCTGAGAACAACTGGTTTCTCGGGTGATGTCCAGAACACGCTCATGGACATGCCCTTTGATGGAGTCGGTCTTTTTGGTACCAAAGCAGACCATGCGCTGGAGCGTTTTAAGGACTCACGGGCTACTGCCAAGTCCCTGGGCCTTTCTGCTGTGCGCCCTCCGCTAACCTCTGCTTTTCGCCCCTTTCGTGGCTACGGAAGGGGCGCCCAGTCACGTCCGCTGCCCAGCCAACGGCCCGCGCAGCAAGCGTCTTCGCGTGGCCGAGGACGTGGCTCCTGCCGTGGCGGGTCAGGCAACCAGCGTGCGGGTCAGGCCACCAACCCCGCCCCGTCCGTGGCCTCCAAGCCCTCCTAGTCCTTCCTTTCAGGTGCACAGCACGCCAGTAGGGGGCAGGGTCCGCCATCACCTTCCCCACTGGCGTGCCATCACCTCGGACAGGTGGGTCTTGGACATTGTCCGAAGGGGCTACTCCCTCCCCTTCGAGACCACCCCCCCAGCCATGCCACCTCAATTCCACCGCATGTCAGGGGATCACTTGGTGCTTCTGCAGAAGGAAGTCACGGCCCTCTTGGGCAAGAGGGCCATTGAGCATGTTCCGACCCCAGAAGTAGGACGTGGTTGCTACTCCCACTACTTTCTGGTGCCCAAAAAGGACAAGGAGGACATGCGTCCTATCTTGGACCTCCGGAACGTCAATCGCTTCCTCCGGAAGGAGAAGTTCAAGATGCTCACCCTAGCTCAGGTCTCGACTGCCCTCGACCCTGGAGACTGGTTGGTAGCGTTGGACTTGCAGGACGCTTATTTCCACATCCCCGTCCTGCCGGCCCACCAGCGTTACCTGCGGTTCACGGTAGGCCTCGAGCATTTTCAGTTCGCCGTGCTCCCCTTTGGCCTTACCAGTGCCCCTCGGGTGTTCACGAAAGTGATGGCGGTGGTCGCAGCTCATCTGCGCCGGGCAGGGGTTCCAGTCTTCCCCTACCTCGACGACTGGTTGCTGAAGGCGGGCTCGTCCCGGGCAGTCGTCTCCCACCTCCAGACTACGGCCGAACTCCTGCACTCGCTGGGGTTCTCCATCAATGTGCCGAAGTCGCATCTGATTCCTTCTCCACAGCTCCTTTTCATCGGAGCAGTTCTGGACACGACGCAGTTTCGGACTTATCCTCCCGAACGGCGAGTCTGGGATATTCAGGCTATGATTCCGATCTTTCAGCCTTTATCCTGGGTTTCGGTACGGATGACCCTGAGGCTGCTGGGCCTCATGGCCTCCTGCATCCTGCTGGTCGATCATGCCAGATGGCATATGCGGGCTCTGCAGTGGGACCTGAAGTTCCAGTGGGCGCAGCACCAGGGCAACCTGTCCGATCACGTCCAGATCTCGGAGGGGACTGCAAAACAGTTGCAGTGGTGGCTCTCGAACCGGCAATGGGTCATGGGCAGATCCCTCTCCCTTCCCCAGCCAGAGCACACAGTTGTGACGGACGCGTCCCTTCTGGGATGGGGCAGCCACATGAGAGAGGCGGAGATCAGAGGCCTCTGGTCTCCGGCGGAGTCCCGGCTCCATATCAACCTTCTGGAGCTCCGGGCGATCCGACTTGCACTCAAGGCATTCCTTCCCTCTGTCAAAGGGAAGGTAGTGCAGGTGTTCACAGACAACACCACCGCCATGTGGTACTGCAACAAACAAGGCGGGGTGGGGTCGTGGACCCTCTGTCAGGAGGCTCTGCGCCTCTGGACATGGCTGGAACATCAGGGCATATTCCTGATGGTTCAACACCTGGCAGGTTCCCTGAACGCCAGGGTGGACGAACTCAGCCGCAGGTGCATGATGGATCACGAATGGCGTCTTCACTCGGAAGTGGCGCAAGGACTCTTTCTACAGTGGGGAGAGCCTTGGTTAGATCTATTCGCCACCGAAGAGAACGCGCAATGTCAGCAGTTCTGCGCGTTGGAATTTCCAAGGCGGCACTCGCTCGGCGACGCTTTTCGCCGCGAGTGGAGTTGCGGTCTGTTGTACGCCTTTCCGCCTATACCACTTCTACCCAGAGTGTTGAAGAAGATTCGGCGTGACCGGGCCCAAGTCATTCTTGTGGCTCCGGACTGGGCTTGAAGAGTTTGGTATCCCGAGCTACTCCGTATGAGCGTCGATCCCCCGATCCGTCTGCCTCTTCGGGAGGATCTTCTGTCGCAGCAGCAGGGGACGGTCCTCCACCCGAACCTGTCCAGTCTACACCTGCTTGCGTGGAGATTGAGCGGCGGCAGTTGATTCCTTTCGACTTGCCTCCTGAAGTTTGTGATGTGATTCTGGCAGCCAGGCGTCCCTCCACTAAGGTGGTATACGCCTGCAGGTGGAACAAGTTTGTGGCATGGTGCACAGCAAAGGCTGTGAATCCCCTCTCTGCCCCTCTTTCTGAGGTCCTTCTGTTCCTTCTTTCTCTGGCCCAACAGGGTTCTGCCCTGGGTACCATCAAGGGCTATCTTTGTGCCATTTCGGCCTTCCTCAGGCTTCCTGATCAGCCCTCCCTTTTCAAGTCCCCTGTTAACAGGTTTCTAAAAGGCATTACACACCTCTTCCCTCCTGTTCCGTTTGTGATGCCTCAGTGGGACTTGAACTTGGTTCTTACCTTTCTCATGTGCGCTCCCTTTGAGCCTCTACATAACTGTCCTCTTCGTCTTCTGACTCTGAAGACAGCCTTTCTGGTGGCCATCACCTCCGCTCGGCGGGTGAGCGAGCTCCAGGCTCTATCATGCAAACCTCCCTTTCTGTCTGTCCATCCAGACAAGGTTGTTCTTAGGACGCGTCCGTCCTTCTTGCCAAAGGTGGTTACTGCCTTCCACATTGGGCAGACCATCACTTTGCCCACCTTCTTTCCGCCTCCGCATCCTTCCAGAGAGGAAGAGAGGCTCCACCGTCTGGACCCAAAACGTGCGCTTTCCTTTTATATCAACTGCACACAACACTTCCGGGTGGATGACCAGCTCTTTGTTGGCTACGTGGGCGCCAAAAAGGTCGGGCGGTGCACAAGAGAACCATCTCCCGCTGGGTAACCTTGTGTATCAAAGCCTGCTATTCTTTGGCTAAGAAGGAGCCTCCTGTTGGGCTGCGTACCCATTCCACCAGGGCAACGGCTGCTACCACGGCTTTAGGCCGCGGTGTTCCGCTGCAGGATATCTGTCAGGCAGCTACGTGGGCCTCGCTGCACACGTTTACCAAGCATTACTGCCTTGACAGTCCGGTCCGGAGGGACGGCTTCTTTGGCCGTTCTGTCCTCCGGGACTTCCTTGTCTGATCTTTGTTCGCAGACCCACCACCGGGGTTGGTATTGCTGGGGTATCTATTCTAAGGTAAGGAATCTGTCACTAACGTGTCTTTCAGATGCACAAGTTACTAACTTGTGTAACGATATATCTGTAAGAGACAGTAGTTAGTGACAGATTCCTTACCGCCCCACCCATCCTCCCCGTTCTGCGAACTGATTTCTAGGGTTAAGGACATCCCTTTCAGGGTCCTAGTATTTTTCAGACACCTATGTCAGCTTCTTGCAAGGCTCTGCGTTCCTGGCGCGGAAAGTCGTGTACAGAACAGACGTCAGCGCGCAGGGGCGGCGTCTAAGTACTGCCCGCGACGTCATCCCGGCGATCCCGACGCCGACGACGGACGCGGAGCCGCATGACGCCGCCTACCGACGCGCAAGGGTACTGCTACGCAAAAACTTTCCGGATCCAGCCTGACGCCTGGGGATATTCTAAGGTAAGGAATCTGTCACTAACTACTGTCTCTTACAGATATATCGTTACACAAGTTAGTAACTTGTGCGTTTTGACCCTTTTGTCAACTTCTTGGTGTTTCTGCATGTCGAGCAAGAAGACTTAGTGGTTCAAGCCATGTGGTGCCTGTCACTGAGCCATGTCGTTTGCGGACCCCCATTTAGTGTGTCTCTGGTGCCTGGCATGCGACCACAACTCGAAGTTGTGCTCCGATGGCCGGGCCATGGCGCCAAAGGCTTTGAGGGAGCGGTCCCTAAAGGTACTCGTGGCCTGGCGTCCGACACCGTGGAGGTCGCCTCATTGGTCTCGATCCCGGTCCAGGTCTCGGTTGAGAGGAAGGTCCGAGCACCGCTCCGGTGAATCGAAGTCTGGTAAGAAGCACCACAAAAAAGCACAAGAGGTCGAGGCGTGCTTTGACTTCGCCCCGCCCGTCTCAACGTGGCGGAGGAACCTCGGCGTTCAACGCCCTGCTCCGCAGAGCGGGTGCTCGGGTCAACTCTGCTTTTCCCTGCCTCTCTGGGTCTGGGAGCGACCCCCGCCCAGTTGAAGGAGTTCTATGACACAATGTGTGCCATATTTGGGTGGCCTGACCCTGCCGGCACGCCTTTGGGCCCTGCAGGCTCAGAGGATGGAGTTGCCCCCGTGGTTCCCATGCCTGCGGCTCCGGTCACGGCACCATGGCCTCCGGTTGGACGCCCGTCGCACCTCCACACCGACCATCCTCTGCGTCGTCAGGGCCACCCTAATCCTCATTCCTGACGATACGGACCCCCGACTCAGAGACCGGTGCCGAGAAACCAGTACAGCTTCATTCCATTCACCCTGCCCTATTCTGAAGGGTTAGGGATAGAGGAAGAGGATTGGGAGGGGGAGCAGGACCCCTTGGAAATCCCGCCCCAACAAGATGTGGACTGGTACGAGGAGTTGGGTGATAGTGGTTTGGACACCTCTCCAGACTCTGGCATGCTTTCCCCACCTACCCTGGCTACGGAGGAGGGAGCATCATTTGCCATGGTGGTGCGTAGGGCTGCAGAGGTCCTGGACCTGCAGCTTCCTTCAGTGGCGGTCAAGACTAATGTCTTTGCAGAGGTCCTGCAGCCTGGGGTCTCCTGCTCGGAATCCCTGCTGCACTTTAATGAGGCCTTAACAGACGTCCTTCTGGGTACCTGGTCCAAACCCGCATAGGGGCATCTGTGAATAGGACAATCGCCCGCCGCCATCACCCTGCACCGAGCCATCCACTTTTCCTCATCACCCACCCCACAAAGCTTGGTGGTCCAGACTTACACCTCCCGTGGCGCGTTCCCTTCCGCACCCCCGGATAGGGAATCCAAGAGACTGGAGAGTTTCATAAAGATTTTTTTTTCTTCTGCCAGTTTGGCATTGCGGTCGGTGAACACTGCATGCCTTTTGGGCCGCTATTCCCATTCAATATGGGATACGGTTGCGCAAGTGCTGCCCAGAGTCTAGGAGGAGGACCGGGCTCTATTCTCCCAAGCTATTTCAGATGGGAGAGACGCAGCAAAGTAAGCCATCAGATGTGGCTTGGACACGACTGACTCGCTGGGCAGAGCGATTTCCACGACGGTGGCCGTTCGTCACCATGCCTGACTGAGAACATCTGGTTTTTGGGGAGATGTCCAGGCTAACCTCATGGACATGCGCTTTGATGGTTCCCGTCTCTTCGGAGACAAAGCGGATACTGCCCTTGAGCGTTTCAAAGACTCGCGGGCCATGGCCAAGTCTTTGGGCCTCACTACAACCCCTAGGGCCAACCCTACCTCAGCCAGCAGGTCACGCAAGTTCAGCAACCTCTGCGGGCCGTGGACGCAGTTCACCCTGGCCCCGTGGGTCGAGAAGCCAGAAGTCGAGCCAAGCCACGATCCTCTCCACTGCAAAACCTTCCTAGTCCAATCCCCAGGATCACTTTCAGCCGGTCGGTGGCAGAATACGCCATCACTCCACCACTGGCGAAACATCACATTGGACAAGTGGATATTGCAAATAGTCCGAAGTGGCTATTCCCTACCCTTCGAGACTACCCCTCCTGTGTACGATCGGCTGACGGAGGATCACCTTGCCTTACTCCGAGAGGAAGTCGAGACTCTTGGGCAAGGGAGCTATAGAGAGGGTTCCTGGGCCAGAAGTAGGCAGTGGTTGTTATTCCTGCTACTTTCTGGTCCCAAAGAAGGGCGGAGGCCTTCGTCCTATCCTAGACCTCAGAGCCCTCAAGTACTTCCTCAAAAAAGGAGAAGTTAAAGATGCTCACCCTGGCTCAGGTCCTGTCTTCCCTGGACCCGGAAGACTGGATGGTAGCACTGGACTTGCAGGGTGCCTATTTTCATATCTCCCATCCTACCTGCCCATCGTCGCTACCTGTGGTTTACGGTGGGCAACGAGCACTTTCAATTTGCAGTGCTTCCCTTCAGCCTCACCAGCGCCCCTCGGGCGTTCACAAAGGTGATGGCGGTGGTCGCAGCCCATCTGCGGAGATCAGGGGTTCAAGTCTTCCCCTATCTCGACGACTGGTTGTTGAAGGCGAGATTGCCCCAAACAGTTGTCTCCCCTCTCCAGATTACGGCGAACCTCCTGCATTCGCTGGGGTTCGCTATCAACATGCCGAGGTCACACCTAACCCCCTCTCAGACGATCCCTTTCATTGTAGCGGTTCTGGACACGGTGCAGTTACGGGCCTATCCTCCCGAACGGCGAGTCAAGGATATTCAGGCTATGATACCAATGTTTCAGCCACTATCCTGGATTTCGGTGAGTGAGGCTGTTGGCCTTCATGGACTCCTGCATCCTGCTAGTGACACATGCGGGCTCTGAAGTTCCAATGGGCACAGCACCGAGGAAATCTCACCGACCTGGTTCAGATTTCAGAGGGCACTGCGAGAGACCTGCAATGGTGGCTAACAGACTGTGGTTGGTTCAAGGGCAGACCCCTCTCCCTTCCCCACCCGGATCCCACAGTAGTGACAGATGTGTCCCTTCTGGGATGGGGTGGCCATCTGGGGGAGGTGGAGATCAGAGGACTCTGGTCTCCGGCAGAAGCCAAACTCCATATCAATCCGTTGGAGCTTCAGGTGATCTGACTGGCATTGAAAGACTTTTTGCCGACGATAAAGGGAAGGGCCGGGCAGGTGTTCACGGACAACACTACCACCATGTGTTACTGCAACAAACTGGGCCGAGTGGGGTTGTGGACTCTGTCAAGAGGCCCTGCGTCTCTGGACTTGGTTGGAACAGGGCATTTCTCTGGCGGTTCAATACCCGACTGGTTCTCTGAACGCCAGGGCGGACAAGCTCAGCCGAAGGTGCCTTGCGGATCATGAGTGGCGTCTCTATCCGGAGGTGGCACAAAGTCTCTTACAACGGTGGGGAGAGCCTTGGATAGATCTGTTCGCCGCCAAAGAGAATGCGCAATGTCAGCAGTTTTGCACGTTGGAGTTTCCAAGGTGGCTCTCGCTTGGCGAGGCTTTTCATCACGAGTGGAGCTCAGACCTTCTATATGCCTTTCCCCCCATACCACTCCTGTCCAGAGTGCTTAAGAAGATCAGAAGCGACCGGGCACAAGTTATTCTTGTGGCTCCAGACTGGGCACGGAGAGTTTGGTATCCAGAGCTTCTAGACATGAACATTGATCCTACGGTCAGGTTGCCCCTTCGGGAGGATCTTCCTTCGCAGCAGGGGAGGGCCCTCCACCCAAACCTGTCCACTCTCCGCCTCCTTGCGTGGAGATTGAGCGGCGACATTTGACAGCTTTCGGCCTCCTTCCCAAAGTCTGTGAGGTTATTTTGGCAGCCAGGCGTCCCTCCACAAAATTGGTATACGCCTGCTGATGGAACAAATTTTATAGCTATTGTACAGACTGGTCTTTTGACCCTCTATCTGCATCTTTATCAGATGTCCTCTTGATTATACTTTCCTTGGCCCGGCAGGGCTCTGCTCTGGGCACCTTGAAGGGCTGTCTTTCGGCCCTTTCCTCTTTTATTCAGCTGCCTGATCACCCTTCTCTTTTCAAACCTCCTCTGATGCAGAGGTTTGTGAAGGGGTTAACACACATTCCTCCCCCCCCCCCCCCCCTTCACCCTTTATTATGCCACAGTGGGACCTTAATTTGGTTCTCACCTTAATAATGTGCACATTGTTTGAGGTGCTGCTCAACTGCCCTCTAAGGCTGCTCACCATCAAAACATCCTTCTTGGTGGCAATAACATTTGCCAGGTGGGTGAGCGAACTGCAGGCACTGTCATCACTGCCTCCTTACCTGACATTCTTCCCGGACAAAGTGGTGCTCCGTAGAAGGGCATCTTTTCTCCCTAAGGTGGTGACACCCTTTCACATGGGACAGTCTGTCACTTTTCCTACCATCTATGCACCTCACCCTTCCAAGAAAGAGGAGCATCTCCATCGTCTGGACGCAAAAAGAGCGTTATTCTATCTTGATCAAACTAAACAGTTCCGGGTGGATGACCAGCTCTTTATAGGGTACGTGGGTTCAAAGAAAGGGCGTGCTGTCGAAAAGAGGACTATATCCCAATGGGTTATCCTTTGTATAAAGATTTGCAATGCCTTAGTGAAGAAAGATCCTCCTGAAGGGCTTAGGGCCCATTCCACCAGGGCAAAAGCAGCCGTCACGCCTCTCCAGCGTGGTGTCCCCATTTCAGATATCTGCCAAGCAGCCACGTGGGCATCGCTGCACACGTTCGCCAGACACTTCTGCCTGGATTCCCAGGTTCGCAGAGAAGGCCTGTTTGGTCACTCTGTTTTGCAGGATTTTCTGGCCTAAACCTTTCCACAGTTCCTCCTCTGGGGATGGTATTGCTTGGGTATCTGTTCAAAGGTAAGGAATCTGCGGCTAGATGTCTATCAGATGGACAAATTACTTACCTTCGGTAACCCCTTATCTGGTAGAGACATCATCTAGCCGCAGATTCCTTACCAACCCACCCATCCTCTCCGCACTGCAAATTGTTTTTAGTGTCTGGGATGTTCCCCTTCAGGGCCCTAGCTTTTAATTTTTTAACACACCATGGTCAGTCACTTCATGGCTTCGCGCTTCTAGCGTGGAAAGTCGTGAAAAGTACTGATGTCAGTGTGCCGGAGTGGCAGTTATATTGATGACGCGGACGTCACGGCGACGACTAACATGACGCCGAAGACGTCCCGCGGAGTCGACCGATGCCACCTACCGGCGTGCAGGGGTACTGCTAAGAAAAATCTTACGGATCAAGCCTAACGCCTGGAAGTTCAAAGGTAAGGAATCTGCGGCTAGATCATGTCTCTTCCAGATAAGGCTTTACCGAAGGTAAGTAACTTGTCCGATAAGTACACTTGAGTTATTTTGTAAGCATGAGTTTTGTGTTCGAGCTGGTGTAGAGAAGTATCTACACGACTGAGTTATGTTTCATCTGGTACGTCCAGGATAGTGCTTTGCTTAATGCAAAGATGTATTGAAACCTAGTGTTTTTAATCCCGGACAGTGGGGATTAAAGAAGCTGTATTCCACTACAATTGGTTGTCTTGGTTATTCTGCTAGCTGCAGAAGTACTAGACTCTGTTGATGACTGTTTTTGAGTGTTTAGTTTGTGCTATGTTTATCTGAGCCCTGTTATACGGAGCTCACAATTTGATTTATTCTGTTGAAATAGAAAATGTTTTTAGTCGATTTCCCTCTGCATTGTACGATTTAAGTTAGCATTTGCAGCACCATTTTGTATTCAGTCGCCATTTTGAGCCATGATCGAAACTAACTTCTGTCTCACTCTGTTCGCCTCAGCAGAAAGCAGCTGCAATATTTTTCTTTTTGTATTTCTCCAAGGTTGAGCGTTGCTGCACTAATGAATAGACTGTTTTGTCATTACATACCTTTCTCGCTAGATAGGCCTGCTCCCACCCTTAGAGCGGTGGGCACTGGCAGAGTAACCTTGACGTTGAGATAGCATGTACCCGGTCCCAGGATTGCAGCTCATCTTCCTGCTTCTCCTTTTTTCACCAGCTACTAACTGGAAAATTCCAGTCTGGGCGTGTCTTTAGGGGTATTGGAAATGTACTTTACACATTACCAGGTGGGCTGAAGTCAGTCCCTCTGCAGCAATCCAAGGAGGCTGGTCAGACCGGACTCCACTCGAGTGTATTACTAATCAATACTTTGGTTTGTATTCTCTACTGTCTGACCGACTCTTCATTTGTTTGGAAAGCTGAGAGGTGGTCGCGAGTGACCCGGGTGGCCCTAAATCGGGTCACTTCCTTCAGTTGGCGCCTGAACAGGGACTCCATCGGATGTGACCCATCCTTGCCCGCGGACAGGTGGGGAGGTCAGGGCCACGTCGGGTCGGACGGGTGGACCAGGGATCCCTGCACAAGAGAGTCTGGTACTCGCAGCTGGCCCGTATGCCTGAGCGGGCGGTGCCTCGTCCAGTGGTCATCCCGACTGGGGTCCTGAACGGCGAAACCCTTGGATCTGACCGTTTGGTCCGAAGAGTCGGCAGTGGAGAATAACTTTGTTTGACCTGTGTGCACTAGGTGAGTTTGCTCTGGTTCTTTGTGGATATGGCGCCATTTTGATTTGTATTTGATGCGGTCTGAGGACCGTCTTTGGACAAGCGCTTGAATTTGTTTGGAGTTCTTTGTGAACATAGTACCACTTTGATTTGTATTTAATGAGGTCTGAGGACCGATGTTTGGTAAAGGTTTTTGCAAATATCTGTTAGGCATAAGTAGTGAACACGTTTTCCTTAAAAATGCCTTGCTTCAGTAAGCTGTTTTGTGTGGGATGTCGTTGTTCTACTGATGCTCGATTGGAATAAAGTGAGCCAGCGCCTTCAGAAGGCACTCCGAATTTCGACATGTACGTAATACATGACCTTGGCCCTATTATGTTTAGTACCTTATGGCACAAATATACGAGGGACACTGCCGAGTTGCAGTGGCCATTGACTGGCACTTTCGATGAACAGAAAATTAATTTCCTGCAGAAAAAATTGTTTGCTAAAAGGAGTAGGCAATCGATGTTTGATTCCCTTAGAACATGGCAAAAGGAAGCTAAACAAAGACAAATTAAAGCAGAAAAAGAGGCCCGGAAGGGGAGAATGCAGACGGTGACTCAAAGCTGTAGCGTATGATAGAGAGAAAACAGAGAAAGGAATAGAGTGTGCTGATAGGAAATTTCGATTACAATGTGAAAAGTCTTATGTTGCTCGAGAAGAGAATGATAAATTTGTGGAGGAATTGCTAGATATTCGACCTCCACCCCTGTACGCCCCGCAGAAAATATATCCTACAGCCTCAGTCATCCGTTTCTCCTGTCTGCTGTTTGTTTCTCCTGTTATTGATTCAGTTGCTTTGGCTACAGCGCCTCCTGCTCTTTCTTTGGCTTCGCCTATAGCGGATGCAATGACTGCAAGGCTCCCTGCTACGCCTATTGTTTCGGCATCTCTCTCTCCAGCCCTCACACCTACGACACAGCCACTAGCAACTTTGATGCCTGTTCCTTCTGTTACTACTCCTTCCCTCTTCCTCCATTCCCCGACAGTTCTGTGTAGCGGAACGCCCATGCTCGGACTAGGGGACGGAGACTGGGCAACTGCTAGGGAGCGACTGGGGCAGATATTGATACGATACGATGTGATGTGGGAGATGAAGAGAAAAAGGTGGTAGCCAATCAGGCCACTCAGTGGGCTAATCCCTTTTGCAGTGGGGAAGATGTGCGGAGTGTGATGAAAGATTGAACCGTTTGTGCAGCAGCATGCCCTTAAGCACATGTCGGCTACTTTGATTGGACTGTGGGAACAGTGTTTCAATGATGTAGCACCTCAGATTATTTATGATATTAGGGACTATGTATATGCTGCTGGTATGGCACCTGGTGAGGTTTTTGGTAATGTCGCAACGCTGGTAGCTTATCGAAGTAGGCTGCTTGAGAAGAGCCCGAAGACAGTATCCAGTTCCCGATGAGGGAAGTCCATCCCATATATCACCCTGAACTACCAGAGCTACGAGATCAGCAGAAGGCTGCTGTTAGACCAAGGGTAGAGGCCCATTTCCAAGAACAGTGGGTTTATACTCCATGGAAAAAGAGTGAGGTTTTGTCCCTTAAGACTCAGCTACCTGACCCTAGGAAAAATGCTACTGTATATTATAAGGAATTGACTGAGGCCGCTTCGTCGACAATGATGACTCTTGCGTATATTGAAATGTTCTTTGGTTTACTGGTGCCTGTTGATATTTGGGGACAGGTGCACACACAGGACCATGTTGCGGAATTGGGTGGTACTTGGGATCAGATTAAATCATGGGACCAGGAGAGGAAGCCTGGGTAGAAGCCTAAGGCTGAGATACTAGCTTTGCCTGGTCGAATTATTACGTATATGCATTCACTTATTCCACCAAGAAGGGTAGATTGGGACAAGTTAACGGCGTCATCAGAAGAAAGATGAAAGTGTGTCTGATTTTTCTAAGCCGATTTGAAGGTGTGTTTTGGGATTTTAGCGGACAGGATTTGTCGGTGGAAGGGGTTGTCAGATTGTTTAACAGATTTGTTACGAACCTGCTTCCTGAGATCGCGACTCGGTTGCAGGCCTCGGAGAGCACTTGGACTACCTCCTCCCCTTCTGTAATATTGAGTATGGCACAGTATTATGAATACAGTTCCAGAATGAACCAATGCACACCTGTTTCTTCCATTTCTTCCATTTTTTCAATTTAAGCATTATTCAAATTATTGCGTGCTGCTCTGGGATGTGGTTTGCCCAAATACGACTGACTAGTAAACTGAAAATAAACTGAAACGGAGTTCCGCTCCAACACCGAACGCACAGCATACTCCACGGTTATCATAACCAAAATACTCCAAATTCATCAATTTTAAACCAGTTTTATTCCATGTCATCAAAAACTTCTTCAAAAATATCACTTAATTCTCCTGTCACATGTGAGGCACTTATGTAATCCAACGTTTCTAATGCTGCCGATATGCCAATCCCGGCCTTTTTCTGGAGCATGAAGAGTACATAAAACATCCTTGGTAGTTGATAAAATTGACCCAATGCATTTCGGGCTCTTTTTAGCCCTTCCTCAGGGGTTCAGTGCAAGTATTATAAAATTGACATTAGATTTATAGTTGCAATCCTCTTTGTAAAAGTTAAACAAATACATTCAGCAATCCGTCCCATATTTTAAAGCTCTCCCCATAAACAACGTTTTTCCCTCTAAACGCGCTACCAAACGTGCGAATTGTACCCAGGTAAGCCTCTCCCCACCTTCATTACCAACCCGAATGTTATCCCCCTATTATCAGTTAAACTCCCCGATGTCCATTACCCATCCGCTGGATTTTAAACTCTCATCAACATTAGCCTGTGCCCTTCAGCCCAACACTCCATAAGCATTCTCCCGTACCTTCTTATTGTGACTACATGATTTCCTTCCCTGCATGTTCTTTCCTTCTACAAGGCAGCCTAATTCTCATCTCTACCGTTACTCTTTTAAAACTTAAGTACCGTGACTCCACCCTGCTCCATGAACCAATCATGTTGACGCAACTCTTCACCGCTATAGCCAACCTTACTACTAGTACCATCAATCATTGCTCCAAACCACCTGTGAACCCGTCGTTACTGTTCAACCGATTCCTGACGCTTACTCTAACCCATTTCATTTTGAGAAGCTTCCCCAGTTAATATACTCTAATGCCGGGATTGGCATATCTGCAGCATTAGAAACGTTCGATTACATAAGTGCCTCACATGTGACAGGAGAATTAAGTGATATTTTTGAAGAAGTTTTTGATGACATGGAATAAAACTGGTTTAAAATTGATGAATTTGGAGTATTTTGGTTATGATAACCGTGGAGTATGCTGTGCGTTCCGTGTTGGAGCGAAACTCCGTTCCAGTTTATTTTCAGTATTATGAACACAGGAAAAATGAAGAGAAAGAGAAGGTGGAGAAAAAGCATAAAGAGTTGAAGACGCAAGTGATGTAACAGGCTTCTCGGGGGAATAGAGGACGTGGTGGTCTGGACCGAGAGCTTCCGCGTACTGGCAGTAATACGCCTGTACGACCGAATCAGTGTGCGTACTGTAAAGAGGAGCGACACTGGCGTAGCAAGTGTCCTGTACTTTTGCAGAACGTGGCGGTCCCGAGGGGACGGGGGTCTCGTGGACGAGGTCGCCAAGATGGTGGCCAGGACAGCGTTCAGGCAGTTGGGGCATCGAAGGGTCGAACTGACCAGAACTACTTTGACGATCCTGGGGGCAAACAGTACTACCACGATGATTTGCATGAGGTGACAGGAGTGTCTCACAGCTAGGACAGACAGGGACAGAGTGAGGGACCAGTTCAGGTACCTGTAGATCAGTGCAGTCCTTGCGTTACTGAAAATTTGCATGGCTCAGCTAAGGAATTTTTGGTGGATACAGGTGCAATGAATAGCTCTATTTCTCGTTCACTGGTCCCTGGGGCAGCTCTGTCTGGCCATAATAATGTTTCAGTTGGATTTTCTGGTGTACCGGTTGTGAGCCCAATTTCCAAGCCTCTTACCTTAACTATAGGTCCTATCTGAAAGAGACACGTTAGTGACAGATTCCTTACCTTAGAATATCCCCAGGCGTCAGGCTGGATCCGGAAAGTTTTGCGTAGCAGTACCCTTGCGCGTCGGTAGGCGGCGTCGTGCGGCTCCGCGTCCGTCGTCGGCGTCGTGATCGCCGGGATGACGTCGCGGGCAGTACTTAGGCGCCGCCCCTGCGCGCTGACGTCAGTTCTTCTTTTTCTGCGCCAGCAAGCGCAGATCCGGGAAGAGCAGTGCCCTGGTCATTTTTTGACCATACTTTTGGTGATTTTTTCACTGTTTTTCCATCTTTCAAGGTGTTGTAGGGATGCCTGGCTTCAAGCGATGCGGCGCCTGTGCGCGGATGATGTCCGTCACCGACCCGCATTGGGAGTGTCTCTTCTGCCTCGGCCGAGGCCACGACACGGAGTCTTGTACCGACTGCCAGGCCCTCCACCCGAAAGCTTTGCGAGAGCAGTCTCGAAAGCTCCTCGAGGCCCGGCATTCGGCTCCGCGGAAGCCCCGGTCGCGTGAGAGGTCCAGGGGTCGATCGCGGAGTCCACACCGGTCGTCGGCGTCGAAGTCTTCTTCGTCCGGTAAGTCGAAGCACAAAAAGTCCAAAAGCATCATCGCTCTAGGACTTCGCCTCGCCGGTCTCGCGACTCGGCTGAGGCCCCTCCCGGCACCGTCCCCGCCCCCGCGGCCCCGGACATGCCTGTGGAGTCGCCCCCGCCATACCCGCCCTTCCCGGGTTCGGGGGCGGATCCGGCCAAGGTACAGGAATTCCTGTCGGCCATGGCCCGCCTCTTCGGGCCTTCAGGCCCCTCCGGTGCGCCTTCGGGCCCCGCGGGCCCTGATGGGGTTGCTCCGGCGTCGCCGACGGCTCCGGCCCCGGCATCGCCCGTGCCTCCAGCCTCGATCCCGGCTCCGGCCCCGATCCCGGCTCCACAACCCCCATCAACGCCGGTCGACCTAACGACACCTCCGCCGGCGCCGATGTCTCCGGTGCCGTTCTCGGCGCCGCCCTGGGCTCCGGGCGTCGTCGTCCCCCTGTTCCTTCCGGCTCCGGACATGGATCCGGACCGACGTTGCTCGACGCCGGCTCCGGCGCCGATGGGACCTGGGTCCCAACTGTCCCTCCTCCTCCTTATTTTGAACCAGAGGAGGACCAGTTGGACTGGGAGGGGTCTGATGACCCTCTGACACGACACTGTCAGTATGATCAGGACTGGACAGAGTCTAGGGGAGGCCAGTGGTCTGGATACTTCCCCTGACACTGGCATGCTGTCTCCTCCCGTGGCTACGGAGGAGGGAGCCAATTTTAGTACGGTGTTGCGTAGGGCAGCTGGGGCCTTACGTCTCCAACTTCCTACTTTGACGGTCAAGCCTAACATCTTGACAGAGGTGCTTCAGCCGGCAGCCTCCTCTGCGGAGACTGTGCTGCCGTTTAACGACGCCCTCACTGACGTTCTTTGGGCGCCTGGTCCAAGCCCAACACAGGGGCTCCTGTGGATCGGAACATGTCACGACGCCATCGCCCAGCTCCGGGCGACCCCCTGTTTCTCTCTGTCCACCCCACTCCTGAGAGCTTGGTTGTCCAAGCCTCCGCTTCCCAAACCGCCTTCCCTACCGCTCCTCCGGATAGGGAATCCAAACGCCTGGATCAGTTTGGGAAGAAGGGTTTTTCTTCCTCCAGTGCTGGCTTGCGGTCCGTTAACACCGCTTGTCTTTTGGCCGATATACCCACTCCCTGTGGGATTCGGTGGCGGATGTTTTGCCCCAGTGTCCTGAGGAGGTCCAGACACTGCTTTCCCGCGCCATTGCGGAAGGAAGGGATGCGGCTAAATACACCATTCGTTGTGGCCTTGACACCGCTGACTCGCTGGGCAGGTCTATTGCAACGACGGTGGCGCTCAGACGCCACGCCTGGCTGAGAACCACTGGTTTTTCAGGGGATGTCCAGAATACTCTCATGGACATGCCCTTTGATGGAGTCGGTCTTTTTGGGTCCAAAGCAGATCATGCGTTGGAGCGCTTTAAGGACTCACGGGCTACTGCCAAGTCCCTGGGCCTTTCTGCTACACGCCCTCCGCTGACTTCTGCTTTTCGCCCCTATCGTGGCCACGGTAGGGGCGCCCTTCACTTCAGCAGCCCAGCCACCGGCCCGCGCAGCAGGCGTCTTCGCGTGGCCGAGGACGTGGATTCAGCCGTGGCGGATCGGGCAACCAGCGTGCGGGTCAGGCCACCACCTCCAACCCGTCCGCGGCCTCCAAGCCCTCCTAGTCCCTCCTTTCAGGTGCACGGCACGCCAGTAGGGGCAGGGTCCGCCATCACCTTCCCCACTGGCGCACCATCACCTCGGACAGGTGGGTCTTGGACATTGTCCGAAGGGGCTACTCCCTCCCCTTCGAGACCACCCCCCAGCCATGCCACCTCAATTCCACCGCATGTCAGGGGATCACTTGGTGCTTCTACGGAAGGAAGTCACGGCCCTCTTGGCCAAGAGGGCCATCGAGCATGTTCCGACCCCAGAAGTAGGGCGTGGTTGCTACTCCCACTACTTTCTGGTGCCCAAAAAGGACAAGGAGGACATGCGTCCTATCTTGGACCTCCGGAACGTCAATCGCTTCCTCCGGAAGGAGAAGTTCAAGATGCTCACCCTAGCTCAGGTCTTGACTGCCCTCGACCCTGGAGACTGGTTGGTAGCGTTGGACTTGCAGGACGCGTATTTCCACATCCCCGTCCTGCCGGCCCACCGGCGTTACCTTCGGTTCACGGTAGGCCACGAGCATTTTCAGTTCACCGTGCTCCCCTTTGGCCTTACAAGTGCCCCTCGGGTGTTCACGAAAGTGATGGCGGTGGTCGCAGCTCATCTGCGCCGGGCAGGGGTTTCAGTCTTCCCCTACCTCGACGACTGGCTGCTGAAGGCGGGCTCGTCCCAGGCAGTCGTCTCCCACCTCCAGACTACGGCCGAACTCCTGCACTTGCTGGGGTTCTCCATCAATGTGCCGAAGTCGCATCTGATTCCTTCTCCACAGCTCCTTTTCATCGGAGCAGTTCTGGATACGACGCAGTTTCGGGCCTATCCTCCCGAACGGCGAGTCCGGGATATTCAGGCTATGATTCCGATCTTTCGGCCTTTATCCTGGGTTTCGGCACGGATGACCCTGAGGCTGCTGGGCCTCATGGCCTCCTGCATCCTGCTGGTCACTCATGCCAGATGGCATATGCGGGCTCTGCAGTGGGACCTGAAGTTCCAGTGGGCGCAGCACCAGGGCAACCTGTCCGATCACGTCCAGATCTCTGAGGGGACTGCAAAACAGTTGCAGTGGTGGCTCTCGAACCGGCAATGGGTCATGGGCAGATCCCTCTCCCTTCCCCAGCCAGAGCATACAGTTGTGACGGACGCGTCCCTTCTGGGATGGGGCGGTCACATGGGAGAGGCGGAGATCAGAGGCCTCTGGTCTCCGGCGGAGTCCCGGCTCCATATCAACCTTCTGGAGCTCCGGGCGATCCGACTTGCACTCAAGGCATTCCTTCCCTCTGTCAAAGGGAAGGTAGTGCAGGTGTTCACAGACAACACCACCGCCATGTGGTACTGCAACAAACAGGGCGGGGTGGGGTCTTGGACCCTTTGTCAGGAGGCTCTGCGCCTCTGGACATGGCTGGAACATCAGGGCATGTTCCTGATGGTTCAACACCTGGCAGGTTCCCTGAACGCCAGGGCGGACGAACCTCAGCCGCAGGTGCATGATGGATCACGAATGGCGTCTTCACTCGGAAGTGGCGCAAGGACTCTTTCTACAGTGGGGAGAGCCTTGGTTAGATCTATTCGCCACCGAAGAGAACGCGCAATGTCATCAGTTCTGCGCGTTGGAATTTCCAAGGCGGCACTCGCTCGGCGACGCTTTTCGTCACGAGTGGAGTTGCGGTCTTTTGTACGCCTTTCCGCTTATACCACTTCTACCCAGAGTGTTGAAGAAGATTCGACACAACCGGGCCCAAGTCATTCTTGTGGCTCCGGACTGGGCTCGAAGAGTTTGGTATCCCGAGCTACTCAATATGAGCATAGATCCCCCGATCCGTCTGCCTCTTCGGGAGGATCTTCTGTCGCAGCAGCAGGGGACGGTCCTCCACCCGAACCTGTCCAGTCTACACCTGCTTGCGTGGAGATTGAGCGGCGGCAGTTGATTCCTTTCGACTTGCCTCCCGAAGTTTGTGATGTGATTCTGGCAGCCAGGCGTCCCTCCACTAAGGTGGTATACGCCTGCAGGTGGTACAAATTTGTGGCATGGTGCACAGCAAAGGCTGTGAATCCCCTTTCCGCCCCTCTTTCTGAGGTCCTTCTGTTCCTTCTCTCTCTGGCCCAACAGGGTTCTGCCCTGGGTACCATCAAGGGTTATCTTTGTGCTATCTCGGCCTTCCTCAGGCTCCCTGATCAGCCCTCCCTTTTCAAGTCCCCTGTTGTTAACAGGTTCTTAAAAGGCATAACTCACCTCTTCCCTCCTGTTCCGTTTGTGATGCCTCAGTGGGATTTGAACTTGGTTCGTACCTTTTTAATGTGCGCTCCCTTTGAGCCTCTGCATAACTGTCCTCTTCGTCTTCTGACTCTAAAGACAGCCTTTCTGGTGGCCATCACCTCCGCTCGGCGGGTGAGTGAGCTCCAGGCTCTATCTTGCAAACCTCCCTTTCTGTCTGTTCATCCAGACAAGGTTGTTCTTCGGACGCGTCCGTCCTTCTTGCCAAAGGTGGTTACTGCTTTCCACATTGGGCAGACCATCACTTTGCCCACCTTCTTTCCGCCTCCTTCTAGAGAGGAAGAGAGGCTCCACCGTCTGGACCCAAAACGTGCGCTCTCCTTCTATATCGACCGCACAAAACACTTCCGGGTGGATGACCAGCTCTTTGTTGGCTACGTGGGCGCCAAAAAGGTCGGGCGGTGCACAAGAGGACCATCTCCCGCTGGGTTACCTTGTGCATCAAGACCTGCTATTCTTTGGCTAAGAAGGAGCCTCCTGTTGGGCTGCGTGCCCATTCCACCAGGGCAACGGCTGCTACCACGGCCTTGGGCCGCGGTGTTCCGCTGCCGGTTATCTGTCAGGCAGCTACGTGGGCCTCGCTCCACACGTTTACAAAGCATTACTGCCTTGACAGTCGGGTCCGGAGGGACGGCTTCTTTGGCCGTTCTGTCCTCCAGGACTTCCTTGTCTGATCTTTGTTCGCAGACCCACCACCGGGGTTGGTATTGCTGGGGTATCTATTCTAAGGTAAGGAATCTGTCACTAACGTGTCTCTTTCAGATGCACAAGTTACTAACTTGTGTAACGATATATCTGTAAGAGACAGTAGTTAGTGACAGATTCCTACCGCCCACCCATCCTCCCCGTTCTGCGAACTGATTTCTAGGGTTAAGGACATCCCTTTCAGGGCCCTAGTATTTTTTCAGACACCTATGTCAGCTTCTTGCATGGCTCTGCGTTCCTGGCGCGGAAAGTCGTGTACAGAACTGACGTCAGCGCGCAGGGGCGGCGCCTAAGTACTGCCCGCGACGTCATCCCGGCGATCACGACGCCGACGACGGACGCGGAGCCGCACGACGCCGCCTACCGACGCGCAAGGGTACTGCTACGCAAAACTTTCCGGATCCAGCCTGACGCCTGGGGATATTCTAAGGTAAGGAATCTGTCACTAACTACTGTCTCTTACAGATATATCGTTACACAAGTTAGTAACTTGTGCTTCACTGTGGATTCGCCATTTTTGCTGACATCTAATTGCGGAGAAAATCTGATGGGTTTAGATCTATTAAAGAAGTTGCATGCCACTATTTACTGTTCCCCGGACGGTGTTTACATGACAATGGGCCCGGATATGGTCAGCACTAAGCAGTGTCTATCCAAAGAAGCACCCCTCCCTGCTGAATTTAAGGATGTGCCACCCACGTTGTGGGTAACGGGTGACACGGATGTAGGACACTTGCAGATACCCCCAGTTTCCATTAAAATCAAAGACAATGCTATTTTGCCTCGTATTCCCCAGTATAAAATACCACAAGCTGGAGAGCGAGCTCTGTTGCAGATTATACAGGACCCGATTCATTCTGGTGGTGTTGAAGAGATGACTGCAAATGTGTGTATCTGAAAGAGACAAATAGTTATGGATTCCTTACCTTAGAATTACCCACCGGCGTCAGACTGGATCCGGAGAATTTTTCGTCAGCAGTACCCCTGCGTGTCAAAAGGTGGCGTCGGTCGGCTCCACGTTCGTCGTTGGTGTCGTGGTCGCCGGGATGACGTCGCGGTAGCTACTTAGACGCCGCCCTCGTGATGTCAGTTCTTTCTTTTTCCGCGCCAGCCAGCGCAGATCCGGAGAGAGGGGTACCTCCAGTCACTTTTTGACTGACTTTTTGCTGACTTTTGTCGACATCGATTTTGAGTCTTCGACTCATGATGCACGTCAGGAATGCCCGGTTTCAAGGCTTGCGGCTCCTGCAGCCGACTGATGTCGGTAACGGATCCGCACCGCTTGTGCCTGTTTTGCCTGGAGCGCGACCACGACCCCAAGTCGTGCTCTGACTGCTGGAACATGAATCCGAAGTCTTTCCGGGAGCGGTCCTGAAAGCTTCTCGAGGCCCGGCAGTCAGCTCCACGCCGTTCGTGGTCCCAGTTGCATGGGAGGTCGAGGGACCGGTCGCGGAGCCACCACCACCAGTCTTCTTCAAAGTCTTAGCACTCCCCAGGTAAGTCGAAGCACAAGAAGTCGTAGAAGCCCCGTCGCTCTTCGACTTTTCCCCGTCGGTCGGCCGGCGTGACGAGGGATGCGGGTGGAGCCCCAAGGGTCAACTCAGTTTCCCTCCCTTCCCGGGACCCGGAGCGACCCCTGCCCAGCTTCCCACCTTTTACGTAGTGATGCATGCCATCTTTGGGCAGCCCAACTCTGCCGGCGCGCCTTCGGGCCCAGCGGACTCTGCTGGGGGCCCTGGGCCTTCGGCAACTCCAGCCCCGGCACCGCAGGGCCCCCTTGGATCCAGGCCTGGATCCGGATCGGCACCGGTCGACCTGATTACACCTCCCCCAGCGCCGATTCCACCGGCACCACGTCCGCAGCAGACGCCGGTTGTGTCCCTGGCTGGCGTCAACCCCAGCCTCCACGGGGGGTGTGGTTTGCCGAGTTGCGGAATGGCTGCTCTGTGAGCGAGCTCCGCCGGCCGGGGATTTATCCTGCAGTTATCCGCATAAATACGGGAGCTGAAGTAGTGCTCTTGTCGCTACGTTGGAAGCGGAAACTTTGAGGAGTCCAACGGCTGAACTCCGCCGCCGTTCCCCAGTGCAGATACGGACCCCGGCGTCTGTGGGCGGGGAAGGAGACGCGCTGAGCGGTGGGGCGAGACGGAGGCCGAATCTACGTGGGACCGAGGCTCCAGGTCGGGCCTGTGGAGCGAATATCCCAACTCGCTGGCAGGCTGCAAAGTTTTGGACGACGGGGGTGTGAAAACGCTGGGCGCGCTGCCGCCCGGTTTATCAATGGTGGAGGTGCGCTGAGAGAAGTTGCCGACAGCCTAAGGTCTACTGTGGGGCCCCGAGGGCGCCATTTTGAGAGATTGCCTGCGCAGAGGGAGCCGACTACGGAGGTGGGAGCCACGCTGCGAGGGGGCTCTACGAGTGGCCGCATATCGTAGTCTGGAGGCCGCAATTGCACCAAGGACACAGCTATTGCTGCAGGTCGAGGTGAGACGGAGAGTGCGTATGGACTGGTAATGAGTTCCCATGCACAGGTGTAGCGGGGCAAGCCGCGTCGACGGTCCACCCCCATACTGCCACCATTGACATTGGGACCCGCAAACTGGTTCCCCCACGTTGTGACGCTGCTATTGTTTTCTGGGGAATTGAGCAGGACTGAGATGTTGTGAAGCTACGGCCACGGCGAGGAGAGAATACATGTCAAGGTGCTATACAGGGCCCGACATCCACCTTGCGCGGAGGTTACAATTGGCGCTTGGGACTCGGTATGTACAAAAGGAGTTGCGCTATGTGCACCTGTTGATTGCCTAGTTTGCACTGGCAGTGAGTGGTGCGGGGGCCGGAACTGGTACATCCGCCACGTGAGGGACGGTTTACCGGGCGCCCCAACACACGTGCTGAACAGTGAGCGAAACCCGGTCCCGGGTCAGCCGGGCAACCCCCCTACCTCTGGTTGGCTTTGAACTCCGGTACGGCCCATAACATGGGGAAACAGGACGCTAAACAGCCCAAAATCAGCTTCGATCAGTGGAGGACGACCCGCCTGACGGAGTCTGATCCGGAGTCCGCTACAGGAGGCCCCACGGAGGGACAACTGGGAGACAAGGGTGAAGACATGCGCACGCTGATGCTGGAGATGCGCTCCAGTCTCCGTACCATAGATGCGAAGCTGGACACGTTGACGTCGCAAATGGAAAACGTGAAATCGCAAGTTGGAGTGCACGAGCAACGACTGGACGTGCTGGAAAATAAACAAGCCGAATACCACGAGTTCCAGGTGGAGACCAAAGACCAGCTACTGCAGATGGATAGACTGCTAAATGTTATCCGTGCCAAAAATGAGGATTTGGAGGCGATCACGCCGTAACAACCTGCGAATCACAGGGATCCCTGAAACTACAGCCATTGGCAAGATGGAGACGTATGTGTCGGAGTTGCTGCGAGCCCAATTTGCTGAGCACCTGTCGCCAGTCTTTGCGGTGGAAAGAGCACACCGTACGTTGGGTCCTAGACCACCAGTGGGAGCTGCGCCTAGACCCATTTTGGCGAGACTTTTAAACTACCAGGATCGCGACATGGTACTGCGTCAGGCAAGAGGTATGGGAACTATAACACATCAAGGAAATCAGATCGCCTTCTATCCGGACTTCACGCCAGCAGTGCAAGCGGCACGACGCGAGTTTTTGCCTGCGAAACGACTCCTGCTGCAGGCGCAGATCCCTTACTCACTACTCTACCCTGCAAAACTTAAGGTGTCACATGATGGGTCATCACATTTTTTCACGGATGCAAAATCCGCACTCAAGTTAGCAAAACATGTGGGGGGCAAGCGCGCCAAGAACAAGCCCAGCTCGGAGGAATCTGTTGCAGCTCAGCTAAGTGACAATGACTAATTTCACTACTATGAATCTCCTAGCCTCACTGCAAGCATGCGGTTATACATTTATCTGCTGATTTTAGTATTATATTGATGTGTGGGTCTGTGCATAATTCGGATTCTCGGCTATGGCCTCTCTGGGCCGATACCCTGATGGACGCCGGGGATGGCGGCCCATGAACACTTACTTGACATGTTATTTTTTGAGTGACCTTCTACTGAGATGGGGGTGGTTGGTAGTACATAATACTGAAGCTTGAGACATCTCCCATAGCAAGAGTGCCCGATTTTCCATATTCAGAGTATATGACTTGGGCCTGAAGGGATGTCACAGGATGGTCAGGTTCAGAAACCGTTGGATTGCTGTAATCCTATTAGTATACTACACTGCAGGCTTCACTCCCTTGCAGTTTCTCGGCCACCCTGCCATGGTAGGGAAGAATGCTGGCACTCACACAACCCCATGGGAGTTTTCCCAGCAATTCTTACTTTGGTGTTGTATTGGGGGGGGTCCTTTTCAACCTGATTGGGGGTTGGTATGGGTGGGGGGTGGTGGGGGGATTGTTAGATGTTTTACTGGTGCATGGGAACCTTGCTGGTCGTTATATGTACTTGATCCCAAGATATCTCCGTATGCAGGGGGCTGTGGTACAGCTTGGTATGTTGTTTTATCATGCATCTTGAACCCAGGATAAACTGTTTATCGTGGAACGTCAGAGGTATAAACGACAATAGGAAATCTAGAATGGTGCATGCTTATCTAGCCAGGCACAACATATATCTATGCATGTTACAGGAGACGCACTTACATGGTACGCCCTCCTCGAGGCTGAAGCATACTAGTTGGGGCCCGATCTACTCATCCGTATATTCTAATTATGCACGGGGGGTAGCGGTCTTGATTAGACGTGGTGTGGACTGGAAAGAGAGGGAACTGCATGCGGACCCAGACGGCAGATATGTTATATTGGTTGGCACGCTGGGAGGAGAGTACATGGTCCTGGTTGCGATATATGGCCCCAATGTGGACTCCCCCGAGTTCTTTCAGGAGATCTGGGCTAAGGTTAAAGTGACAGGGTGCAATACGATCCTATGGGGGGGGGGGGTGATTTTAATGTTGTGATGCGAGATGACATGGATAGGCAGGGTTCGGCACGTGCGCACCATACTGCCGCTGGGAAAATGTTAAATGCAATAGTGGATGATGGAGACTTGCTTGATGTTTGGCGCTCGCACAACCCACACACTAGAGAAGGCACTTGCTTCTCCGAACACCATAGGGCCTGGTCTCGTTTGGATTACTGGCTTGCGACCCGGGATTTAGCGAGTTGGGCGGTGGAGGTGAGGCACTTGCTGAGAACACTATCAGACCATGCCCCTTGTCTCCTGAGTCTGGCAATCCCAGATGCCGCGCGGAGGGCGTTTGAGTGGAGGTTGCCCCCGCATGCATTACTTGACGAGGCATTCAAGGAAGAGATGCGCACGGATATAATTGATTACTTTACTCTTAATTCAGGGTCGGTTGACACGGAGGCTTCATTGTGGGAGGCGTTTAAGGTGGTGGTAAGGGGGCAGTGCATATCGAGACAGGCAGGGGTGCTCAAGGCTATACGTGGCACACTATCCGCTATAGAGGCACAAATCAAAGAGCTAGAGGCGAGGTTCTATTTGGAAGGCACACCAGACGGTTTGGCTCAACTAAAGGCTAAACTACTAGAATATGATGAGGAAACACAAAGGGAGGTGAAATTTCTTGGGAAGTATGCTGAAGCGCGTAAATATGGGGAGGGTGATGGGCCGGGTCGGACACTAGCTGGCATGCTCCGCCCGTCACACTCTGCCGCACACATACCTGAATTGATCACAAAAGACGGCGGCACGGCTCGGGGGCCCACAGCTGTCCTTGGGGAATTTTCATCCTTTTATGCCAAATTATATACTACTACACAATCGGGCAGCATGGAAGGTATGAAGCCATTTCTGGATTCCTTGGAACTAGTTTGGTTTAACAGGCACAGGGAATATATGGATCTACCCTTTACGGTGGCTGACGTAGCAGACGTGATTAAGAGCCTGCCCTCGAATAAGGCCCCTGGCTCTGACGGGTTGACGACTGCTTTCTACAAGACGTATGTGGAGGAGTTAGCGCCCAGACTTCTTGCGGTATACGCTGAGGCTCAGGAGACGGGGATACTTCCCCCATCCATGAGAGAAGCAGTTATTATTACTCTGCTCAAGCCAGGGAAACCAGATACAGACCCTGATTCCTATAGACCCTTGTCACTCCTCAATGTCGACGTTAAAATTTTGGCAAAATTGATAGCGAATAGATTGCAACCCATGCTCCCGATCATTGCCAGACCCGACCATCGGGCTTTATACCGGGTCGATCCACCTCCCATAATCTTAGGACAGTTTTTTCGGTCCTACATTATCTGCACCCTGATGTCCAGGCGGCAGCGGTATTCTTAGACGCGACGAAGGCGTTTGACTCTCTGGAGTGGCCTTACCTCTTTGGGATACTGGAGCGCATCGGATTTAGCCCTCTCTTTATAGGATTGATCAAATTGTTATATACGGAACCCACTGCTCGGGTCAGGGCCAATGGTCTTGTGTCGGCGCCATTCTCGATCACGAGGGGCACACGGCAAGGGTGCCCTCTGTCCCCTCTGCTGTTTGCCGTAGCGATGGAGCCTCTAGCAGCGCGTATCCGTCAATACCACACGGACAAGGGAATAGGATTCGGCTCTAGAAGTCTACTAATATCTCTGTATGCTGACGATGTTACCTTATACATCTTGGACCCGGCACGGAATCTCGACATTGTACTGAGGGAATTCATCCGCTTTGGTGGGCTGGCTGGGGTGTCAATAAATTGGGGTAAATCATTAATATTCCCATTGACGGATACAACTGAAAGGTGACCTCTGAATTCCCGCTGCAATGGGAGCAAGAGAAGGTGAAATATTTGGGGATTTGGATTAGTTGCGACTTACAGGAATTGTGGAACCTGAACTATGGTAGAGCCATTAGCTGGCTTGAAGAGAAAGTGGCCATATGGGATCGGCTCCCTTTGTTGCTGGCAGGCAAGATTGCGCTGACAAAGATGGTGATATTGCCTAAATTTTTGTATCTATTTGTGAACCTGCCGCTCATGCTGACGCAATCATTTTTTGCAACACTGCGATCATTGCTCGTCTCTTTGGTATGGGCCGGGGGACAGGCCCGTGTGTCATGGGAATTACTGACCCTGCCGTTGAAACAGGGAGGGCTGGGAGCAACATCCAATGTTACCGAACATCAAGGATGAACTCAGCAAGGCGATGGCACTAAAACTGAAGCTCCATACCTTTGCGGACCTCTACCAGGGGATACTTTTCGGGACCCCCCAAGTGCAGAGGAAGGCCATACAGTGCCGTTTGGGGAAGCATTTTTGTACCACAAGCTACGTGCTGCATGCCGGGACGTACACTGTGACTTTCCGGCTCCCCCGCCTACCCTGGCTGCCTTGGAAACTTTACTCCGATCGCCTTCCCCACGTCGGCTTATAAGTAGACTTTACATGACTATGCAAACGGATGCCCCTGTGACATGTCCAACTGCACTATTGAGATGGAATGCTGAACTAATGCCCCCAGTATCTGAGGACCAATGGGTGTACTGTTGCCACCAGTTAACTGAGTTGTCACCTAACTATAAACTTCGGCTTATTCACTTCAAATTCTTACATCGGTTCTACAGGACACCCACTGGCTTAAAACGAATGGGGTTGAGGGAAGATGACAATTGCTGGCGATGCGGGGCGGCCTCGGCCTCCTTTCTTCACATGGCATGGGATTGTCCTAGATTGGCAAACTACTGGTCCCAGAGGAGGGTGAGGAGGACTGGGAGGGGTCTGGAGACCCTTTGACTGACTAGCTGGGTTATGAACCGGACTGGAGAGAGAAACTGGGGGAAGCCAGTAGTCTGGATACCTCACCAGACCTTGGCATGTTGCTTCCTCCTAGCCGTGGCTATGGAGGAGGGGGCGTCTTACGCCATGGTGTTGCGTAGGGCGGCCGAGGCTCTCAACCTCGAGCTACCTACGGTGGCAGTCAGGACTAACCTCCTGACAGAGGTGCTTCAGCCGGCAGCGAGCTCTTCGGAGCCCCTGCTACCGTTTAATGAAGCCCTCACTGACATCCTTTTGGGCACCTGGTCCAGGCCCAACACAGGGGATCCTGTGGATAGGATGATTGCCCGACGCCACCGCCCGGCCCCGGGCGACCCCACTTTCCTCTCCCAACACCCCACCCCTGAGAGCTTGGTGGTCCAAGCCTCCACATCCAAAGGTGCATTCCCTAACACACAACTGATAAGGAATCCAAAAAGCTGGACCATCTTGGGAAGATGTTTTCTTCCTCCAGCTTGGGACTGCAGTCGGTAAACACTGCATGTCTGTTGGGCCGTTACACCCACTCTGTGTGGGATATGGTGGCGCAAGTGCTGCCCCAGTGCCCGGAGGAGGCCCAGGCCGTACTCTCCTGTGCAGTTGCCGAAGGAACGTATGATGGTACAACGCGTACCATCACAACGTGGTATGTTACATCGCGGTATTGACAACGCAAGTCGTTACATCGACTTGCGTTGCAGGGCGCTGGACTTGGGAAATAGTGTGAATTACTATTCCAACTCCAGTCTACGTACAGAAGGGAAGGTGTTGGAATAGTAATTCACACTATTCCTTAGTCTAGAGCGCCCTCCAGTGCAAGTCAATGTAACGACTTGCGTAGTCAAAACCACGATGTAACCATACCGCGTTGTAATGGTTGCGTGGTAAAGGATGTTTCCCTTGCCGAAGGGAGAGACGCAGCAAAGTTTACCATTCGCTGTGGACTGGATACCGCCGACTCGCTATGCAGGACGATTTCCACGTCGGTAGCCCTTCGACGCTACGCCTGGCTGAGGTTGACTGGTTTTTCAGGGGATGTCCAATCCACTCTTATGAACATGCCCTTTGATGGTCGTCGCCTGTTCGACGACAAGGCAGACAACGCGCTAGAGCGCTTTAAGGACTCTCAGGCTACGGCCAAGTCCTTGGACCTCTCCACCACCTGCCCTGTGCAGTCTGCTATTCGCCCCTTTCGTGGCTACGGAAGGGGTGCCCCGCCACACCCAGAGCACAAGCCGGCGCAAGCTGTCCAGCCCCTGCGCAGCCGGGGACGTGGGAACCACCGCCGGGGTTCTGGGGGCCAGCGGGCGGGCCAGTCCACCACAGCCCCATCTGCAGCAGCCTCCAAACCCTCCTAGTCCGACCTTTCAGGGCCACCAATCGCCAGTGGGCAGCAGGATTCGCCATCACCTCCCCCACTGGCGCACCATCACGTCGGACAGGTGGGTTTTGCAAATAGTCCGAAGGGGCTACTCCCTCCCCTTCGAGACTACCCCTCCATCCATGCCACCTCCACACCATTGCATGTCGGAGGATCATCTGGCCCTTCTCCAACAGGAAGTTATGGCTCTCTTGGCCAAGGGAGCCATCGAACGAGTTCCTGCCCCAGAAGTAGGTCGTGGTTGCTACTCCCACTACTTTCTGGTGCCCAAGAAGGACAAAGGCCTGCATCCTATCTTGGACCTCAGGAACATCAACCGCTTCCTCCGGAAGGAGAAGTTCAAAATGTTGATGCTAGCTCAGGTTCTGTCTGCCCTCAATCCTGGAGACTGGATGGTAGCGTTGGACTTACAGGACGCTTATTTTCACATCCCCGTCCTGCCGGCCCATCTGTGGTACCTACGGTTCACGGTAGGCCACGAGCACTTTCAGTTTACCGTGCTCCCATTTGGCATTACCAGCGCCCCTCAGGTGTTCACGAAGGTGATGGCGGTGGTCGCAGCTCATCTGCACAGATCAGGGTTTCCAGTCTTCCCCTATCTCGACGACTGGCTGTTAAAGGTGGGCTCGCCCCAGGCTGTCGTCTCCCACCTCCAGACTACGGCCGGCCTCAAGCATTCGCTGGGGTTCACCATCAATGTGCCGAAATCACACCTGATTCCCTCTCAGAAGCTCCTTTTCATCGGGGCGGTTCTGGACACAGTGCAGTTTTGGGCTTTTCCTCCCGAGCAGCGAGTCCGGGATATTCGGGCTATGATTCCGGCTACTGGGCCTCATGGCCTCCTGCGTCCTGCTGGTGGACTATGCCAGGTGGCATATGCGGGCTCTGCAGTGGGACCTGAAGTTCCAGGGTGCACAGCATCATGGGAATATTTACGATTGCGTCCAGATCTCGGAGGGCACTGCACACAAATTGCAGTGGTGGCTAAGAACCAGAATTGGGTCAGCGGCAGATACCTCTCCATTCCCCAACCAGAGTTCACAGTGGTGACGGATGCATCACTTCTGGGGTGTGGCGGCCACATGGGGTATGCGGTGATCAGAGGCCTCTGGTCTCCGGTGGAGTCCGGGCTCCACATCAACCTTCTGGAGCTTCGGGCGATTCGTCTTGCGCTAAAGGCATTCCTTCCCTCGATCGGGGGAAGAGTAGTGCAGGTGTTCTCGGACAACACCACGGCCATGTGGTACTGCAACAAACAGGGCGGGGTGGGGTCGTGGACCCTATGTCAAGAGGCGCTCTGCCTCTGGACATGGCTGGAACATCAGGACATATCTCTGGTGGTTCAACACCTGGCAGGTTCTCTGAACGCCAGGGCGGACGAACTCAGCGGCAGGTGCATGATGGTTCACGAATGGCGTCTTCACTCGTAGGTGGTGCATGGTCTCTTTCAGCAGTGGGGAGAGCCTTGGTTAGATCTATTTGCCACCGAAGAGAACGTGCAATGTCAGCAATTCTGCGCGTTGGAATTTCCAAGGCGGCACTCGCTAGGCGACGCTTTTCGTCTCGAGTGGAGCTGCGGTCTTCTATACGCCTTTCCGCTTATACCACTTCTGCCCAGAGTGCTGAAGAAGATCAAGCTCGACCGGGCCCAAGTCATTCTTGTGGTTCCGGACTGGGCACGAAGAGTCTGGTATCCCGAGCTTTTGAACATGGCCATCGATCCTCCGATCAGACTGCCCTTTCAGGAGGATCTTCTGTCGCAGCAGCAGGGGACGGTCCTCCACCCGAACCTGTCCAGCCTCCACCTTCTTGCGTGGAGATTGAGCTGCGACAGTTGACAGCTTTCGACCTTCCTCCCAAAGTCTGTAATGTTATCTTGGGAGCCAGGCGTCCCTCCAACAAAACGGTATACGCCTGTAGATGGAACAAATTTGTGGCATGGTGCGCAGCAAAGGCTGTGGATCCCCTTTCTGCCCCCCTTTCAGAGGTTCTCCTCTTCATTCTTACTTTGGTCCAGCAGGGCTCTGCTCTGGGCACTCTCAAAGGCTATCTTTCGGCCATTTCGGCCTTCCTTCGGCTGCCTGACCAGCTTCTCTTTTAAAGTCCCCTATTGTAAATCGCTTCCTTAAGGGCATTATTTACTTGTTTCCTCTAACCCCTTTCGTGATGCCCCAGTGGGACTTGAACCTGGTTCTCACCTATCTTATGTGCGCTCCCTTCGAGCCGCTACATAACTGTCCTCTCAGGCTTCTGACCGTTAAAACTGCATTTCTGGTTGCCATCACCTCTGCTCGCAGGGTGAGTGAGCTTCAAGCCCTTTCTTTGAAACCACCTTTCCTGGCTGTTCATCCGTACAAAGTTGTCCTTCGCACTAGGCCTTCTTTCCTTCCCAAACTGGTTACCTCTTTCCACATAGGACAGACCATCACTTTGCCCACCTTCTTTCCGCCCCCGCATCCTTCTAAAGAGGAGGAGAGGCTCCACCGTCTGGATCCAAAACGTGCGCTTTCATTCTATCTGGATTGCACAAAACAATTCCAGGTGGATGACCAGCTCTTTGTTGGCTATGTGGGCACCAAGAAAGGTCGGGCCGTGCACAAACAAACCATCTCCTGATGGGTCATTCTGTGCATTAAAATCTGCTATTACTTGGCGAAAAAGAAACCTCCAGTGGGGTTGCGTGCCCATTCCACCAGGGCGACGGCAGCTACTACTGCTTTGGGACGTGGAGTCCCCCTTCTTGACATGTGCCAGGCAGCTACGTGGGCTTCACTGCACACGTTTACCAAGCACTACTGCCTGGACAGCCAAGTCCGGAGAGACAGCTTCTTTGGCCGTTCTGTTCTCCAGGACTTTCTGGTGTGAACTTGGTTCGCAGACCCACCTCCGGGCTTGGTATTGCTGGGGTATCTATTCTAAGGTGAGGAATCCATAACTGTCGCTTTCAGATTAACAAGTTACTTACCTTAGGTAACGATATATCTGTAAGAGACCTAGATTAGTTATGGATCCCTCACCTCCCCACCCAACCTCCCCGTTCTGCGAACTGACTTCTAGGGTAAGGGACTCCCTTTCAGGGCCCTAGTGTTGTGCGCCAGTGGTCAGTGTCTTGCATGGCTCTGCGCTTCTGGCGTGGAATGTCGTGTAAAGAACTGACGTCAGCGCACGAGGGCGGCGTCTAAGTAGATACCGCGACGTCATTCTGGCCACCTTGATGCCAACGACGAACGCGGAGTCGACCGACGCCACCTTTTGACGTGCAGGGGTATTGATGAAGAAAAAACTCTCTGGATCCAGTCTGACGCCTGGGGGTAATTCTAAGGTGAGGAATCCATAACTAATCTGTCTCTTACAGATATATTGTTACCGAAGGTAAGTAACTTGTTCATCTGTGCCGCAAGGAGCTTCACGCAACGTTCTCTTCGGTCGGAGCGGACAAGAGTCACTCTTGTCTGAGTCATGGTGCACACCCATACACCACATGCAAACCGAGTGAGGGTCTTTGGTGGACATTTCATTTGTCGTCCACAACACTCACAAGGCTTGAACCCCGAGGACATTGAAAAAGAGTAGAAGGCGGCACACAGCTCCATCAACAAAAAAACAAGTAGGCTGAAAAATGGATGGAGGAACTGCAGTGCGAATCCGCATTGCTAGTGCTGACAAGAAGGAACTGACGTCAGCGCTTCGGGGGAGGACTGGTATGGACTCCATTGATGTTACATTTGGGAGACTACGTCGCTACGGAGTCACTACATGCCCTATACAAACGAAAAGAGGTACCGCATAAGAATTTCTGGATCCAGTCTGGCACCTGAGGAGGTTTTTAAGATAAGAAATCTGCGGCCAGATTCTCTCTCTACCAGATAAGGTGTTACCGAAGGTATGTAACTTGTTTGTCCATCCTCAGTCGATTCATCAAAGGCCTGACTACCAATATCGATAGTGTTGTACATCGACAAGAAGGGACCTGTGTGCTAGTGGAGGCTGTGGGCTTGGGCTCAGGCTCACAGCGTCTGTATGTGAGCCATCTAAACTCCTTGGGCTCCCTGAACGTGCAGGCCGACAATCTTCGGTCATCTTGCAGATCACGAGTGGCATCTTAAAATGGCTGTTAAGCACACCTTTGTCCTTTGAGACAGTCCTCCAGTGGATCTCTGCCACTCACAAGAATACTCTCTGCTTTCAGTTCTGTGAGCCGTAGTTCCTGCAGCAGGGAGCCCTGTGTGACACTTTACATCTGAGGTGGGCCTCCATCTCCGCAATGCATTTTCTCCCACCCCTCGGATTCCTCTGGTTTGGGGGAAACTGTCGGGACTGTGCGCAGATGATCTTAATAATGCCAGACTAGCTACGGAGAGTGTGGTACTCTGAGATGCTCCTTCTGTTCCTTCCACTACCTGTAAGAGCGCTCCTCTTGTATGAAAGTTCCTGAATCTGAACTTCCAGAGCCTCCACGTTTATACCTTGACATTAAAACAAGCCGAGTGAGCTCCTTTGATCTGCCTGCTGGTTAGGGGAAGGTTGTTTTGTCAGCCTGTCACCTAGCTGTCAAATCAGTTGTGTTATAGGTGTTGGTCCCTCTTTGTCTCTTTAAGCGCTAAAGTGGGAATGCTCCCCTCCTCGAGGATTATTTCTCAAATGTATTGCACTTTGTGCGCTCCGTGATCTGGCAAGGGTTGACTGTGGAAATGCTTTGGGGGTTTTCGTCAACCTTTCGGCTTTTAGTAGCAAGAACAGTTGTCCTGGTTTGTCTTCTAGAACTAAGCATTTTCTGAAGATTTTTATCCAGCTTAATGCTCATGTTCTTGATGGGTTCTACTTTTTGAGTCTATTCGCAGTTCTTTACGGATGCTCGTTTTAATCACTTTTCTTGATTGCTGTTACCCTGGTTTGGTTGATCAGCTTCAAGCTTTGCCTGTTTATCCTTTTTTTAACCATTATTTTCCAGACAAACTAGTTCTGTGAACAAAAGCTTTCTTTTTGATGAAATTGTAGTCCCATTTCATGTGGTGCCGCTTTTTTTAGGTCGAGCATTCGAGGCCTCTTGTATATACTTTAGTATATACTTGTATATCAGTATATACTTCTATGTGTATATACTTTGTGGGCTATGGAGATCAGCCCTAGGACTTGTCTGCTTCCGCTTAGGGACTTTTTTTCTGTTCAACTGCCTCTATTTAACTATCTTAATAAACAAGCATTTGCAATGCAATAGGTCTCGCATTTACGTGAGTTTGAGCTATTGGCACTGTAAATGACAATGCCTTTTATTTTTGTTTTCGTTTTTAAAACAAAATAAAAGGCATTGTCATTTACAATGCCAATAGCTTAAACTCTCGTAAATGCGAGACCTATTGCATTGCAAATGCTTGCTTATTTTACGAACACTCTACCCACTTCCTCATGCCACAGAAGAGGAGCAATGGAACCACCTGGGTCCACCGTTTTCACTTTGACAGAACTTTATGATCAGCTTATCCTTGGCTATGTAGGTTTTAAGAAAGTCAAAGCGATTCACAAGTGGACCAGTCTGTCACCTGAGCATGCTGTGCATTAAGATCTGCTACTCTCTCACCAAGGAGGAGCCTCCTGCGTGCATTAGGGCCACCACAGCTTCTTTGGCGCCATGCTCCTTCCTTGTCTATTTGCTGAGCTGAAACATGGACTTCGGTCCACAATGTCTCTTTATTTCCTCAACTTAAATATGTACAGTGATTTTGCCAGATGTGTTGGACAACTGCTTGGTTTGGCCATCTCCAGTTATCCAACACCTGGGAAGTACTGCTTTTTGTATCGAAGTCGAGAGGAATCTGCAGTTTGCTGTACCCATCACAAGACCAAGTTATTTACTTTCAGTTTAATACTCTTTTCACCTGAAGATTCCTCACTGATACCACCCCTTCTCCCACTCCAAGTTATGAGGTGTTTATGCTATTTTTAATAAGGTAATAAGTTAGTTTTGATACACTGCAACTTCTATCAATCTACTCAGCCTCATTTCTGCCTCTGAGGGCATGGAGAGAATGATGAGAAACTAAAGTCAGTGTGCCAGGGTGGCTCTTTCTCGACTCCACATCACGGAGTGGATCTTTGGAGCATAGAAAGAGCTATAGCACCTTCTATCTGTGCAGGACAACAATTTCATTTTTCCTGTGACAGTCTGGTGCCTGAAGGAGATCAGGAAAGGAGGAATCTGCAAGTGGACTGAGTATCTGAAAGAGACACGTTAGTGATAGATTCCTTACCTTAGAATATCCCCAGGCGTCAGATTGGATCCGGAAAGTTTTTCGTTAGCAGTACCTCTGCGCGTCAGTAGGTGGCGTCGTGCGGCTCCGCGTCAGTCGCTGGCGTCGTAAGCGCCGAGATGACGTCACGGAGACTACTTAGGCGCCACCCATGCGTGCTGACGTCAGTTCTTTCTTTTTCCGCGCCAGTAATCGCAGATCCGGTTAGAGCACGTACCTTAGTCACTTTTTGACTACCCTTTTTGAGACTTTTGTCTCCTGTAAGCTTTGGTTTCCTTGGTGCATGTAGGGATGCCTGGATTTAAGTCTTGTGGGGCCTGCCGTCGCAATATCTCGGTGGCGGACCCCCACGATGTCTGCCTCTACTGCCTGGAGACCGACCACGACTCCCGGTCCTGTCTGGACTGTCGGGCCATGGCCCCGAAGGCCTTGAGGGAGCAGCACCGGAAGCTGCTGGAGGTCCGGCACTCGTCCCAGCGACGGTCCAGGGGCCGTTCCAGGGAACGCTTGCGGGGCCACAGTCATCGCTCCTCGGGCTCCAAGTCTTCACCCTCGGATTCGGGTAAGAGACGACACAAAAAGAAGTCGAAGAAGCATGTTCGCTCTCCGACGTCCCCCCGTCGGTCCCTGGATGCGGACGAGGGGGACAGGGGCTTTGCCCCTGCGGCTCCTTCGGAGCTCGAGAGTCCCGCGGCCTACCCACCTTACCCGGGTCCTTCGGCGACTCCCGCACAGGTGCAAGAGTTTCTTGCTACCATGGACCGCCTTTTTAGGCCTCGGGCTCCCGCCGGCGCGCCCTCGGGCCCCGCGGTCCTGTGTCAGGATCCTGTTGGGCCGCCGGCGGATCCAGCTTCGGCGCCACAGGATCCTGCACCGTCGGCTCCAGCCACGGCGCCACAAGGTCCATTGCTGCCGGCTCCGGCCCCAGCGCCACCCTCGGCTCCGCCTCCGGCGCCGCAGTGGGTGCCATTTGTCCCGCCCTTGCCCAGGTTCCAGGACCATTTTGCTCCTACCTGGGATCTGCATTGGGACACGGCGCCAGTCTGGCCCCAGCCGGTGCCGTTCCCGACGCCGTTCCCGACGCCGTTTGTTCCTTCTCCGGCTCCTTCCCTGCCGCCGCGGTCTGTGAAACATGCGGCGGTGGTGTAGGACGACTAGGAGGGGTCCGAGGACCCTCCTGCTCGTCAGTGTGACTCTGAGCAGGACTGGGCGGACGATTTGGAGGATGCCGGCAACCTAGACGTCTCCTCTGACCCGGGGTTTGCCTCTCCCCCGCCTACCATGGAGGAGGGCGCCTCCTACACGATGGTGCTCCGTCGGGCAGCTGAGGTTCTCAACCTTGATCTCCCTACGGTGGCCCTCAAAACTAACCTCCTCACTGAGGTGCTCCAGACGGCGTCCACTTCGTCGGAGCCCCTGCTGCCATTTAATGATGCCCTCACTGACGTCTTGCTGGGCACTTGATCGCGCCAGCCACAGGGGCCCCTGTGGATAAGAACGTCGCCAGGCGTCATCGCCCGGCACCCGGTGACCCTGCCTTTCTGACCACTCCTCCTACGCCTGAGAGCCTGGTCATCCAAGCTTCGACGTCCCAGAGTGCCTGCCCCACGGCTCCGCCGGATAAGGACTCCAAGAAGCTGGAGCAGTTCGGCAAGCGGTTGTTCTCTTCGGCCAGCTTGGGGCTGCGGTCGGTGAACACCGCTTGCCTATTGGGCCGCTATTCCCACCAGGTGTGGGATACAGTTGCACAGGTGTTGCCTCAGTGTCCTGAAGAGACCCAAGCTGTGCTGTCCCAAGCTGTTGCCGAGGGTAAAGATGCGACTAAGTTCGCCATTCGGTGTGGTTTGGACACCGCGGACTCACTAGGTAGAGCGATTTCTACGACTGTGGCGCTTCGTCGCCACACCTGGTTGATATCTACCGGGTTCTCGCCAGATGTCCAAAGCTCGCTCATGGACATGCCCTTTGATGGCACTCGCCTGTTTGGTGATAAGGCCGACAGTGCGCTGGAGCGTTTTAAGGACTCGCGGGCCACGGCCAAGTCCTTAGGTCTTTCCACGAAAAGCCCAGCCACTCCTGGTTTTCGTTCCTTTCGTGGCCACGGAAAGGGCGCCCAGGCACGTTCCTTCAGCAAGCCTGTGCAGAACCAGCCTCAACGCGGCCGCGGTTTCCGCAGGGGCGGGTCTGGGAATCAGCATGGGGGGCAGTCCACCTCCGCCCCCGCTGCTTCTGCCTCCAAACCTTCCTAATCCGAGCTTTGGGGGGCACCCCACGCCAGTGGGTGGCAGGATCCGCCATCATCTCCCCACCACTGGCACGCTATCACATCGGACAAGTGGGTGTTGCAGATCATCCGCAAGGGTTACGCCCTTCCCTTTCAGTCCACCCCTCCAGCCATGCCACCTCAGTTCCACCGCATGTCGGGGGACCACTTGGCAGTTCTCCTGCAGGAAGTCACGGCCCTCTTGGCCAAGGGGGCCATCGAGTATGTTCCTGGACCAGAAGTAGGGAGTGGTTGTTATTCCCACTACTTTCTGGTCCCCAAGAAGGACAAGGGGGGCTTGCGCCCCATCTTGGACCTCAGGAACGTCGATCGCTTCCTTCGGAAGGAGAAGTTCAAGATGTTGGCTCTGGCTCTGGAGACTGGATGGTAGCGTTGGACTTGCAGGACGCCTATTTTCACATCCCCGTCCTGCCGGCCCACCGGCGTTACCTGCGGTTCACGGTAGGCCAGGAGCATTTTCAGTTTGCCGTGCTCCCCTTCGGCCTTACCAGTGCCCCTCGGGTGTTCACGAAGGTGATGACGGTGGTCGCAGCTCATCTGCGCAGGTCAGGGGTGTCTGTCTTCCCCTACCTCGACGACTGGTTGTTGAAGGCAGGCTCGCCCCTGGCAGTCGTCACCCACCTTCAGACTACGGCCGGCCTCCTGCATTTGCTGGGGTTCTCCATCAACGTGCCGAAGTCGCACCTGAGTCCCTCTCAGAAGCTCCCCTTCATCGGAGCGGTTCTGGATTCGACGCTGTTTCGGGTTTATCCTCCCGAGCAGCGAGTCCGGGATATTCAGGCTATGATTCCGATCTTTCAGCCTCTCTCCCGGGTTTCAGTCAGGATGACCCTCCGGCTCCTGGGCCTGATGGCCTCCTGCATCCTGCTGGTGCAACATGCCAGATGGCATCTGCGGCATCTGCGGGCTCTGCAGTGGGACCTGAAGTTCCAGTGGGCACAGCATCAGGGCAACCTGTCCGATCATGTCCAGATCTCGGAGGGCACTGCACGGCAATTGCAGTGGTGGCTCACGAATCGCGATTGGGTCAATGGCAGATCCCTCTCCCTTCCCCAACCGGAGCACACAGTGGTGACGGATGCGTCCCTCCTGGGATGGGGTGGCTACTTGGGAGAGGCGGAGATCAGAGGCCTCTGGTCTCCAGCCGAGTCCCGGCTCCATATCAATCTTTTGGAGCTTCGGGCGATCCGGCTTGCACTGAAGGCATTCCTTCCCTCTGTCCGGGGAAGTGTAGTGCAGGTGTTCACGGACAACACCACCGCCATGTGGTATTGCAACAAGCAGGGCGGGGTGGGGTCGTGGACCCTATGTCAGGAGGCTCTGCGCCTCTGGACTTGGCTGGAACGTCAAGGCATTACCTTGGTGGTTCAACACCTGGCAGGTTCTCTGAACGCCAGGGCGGACGAACTCAGCCGCCGGTGCTTGATGGATCACGAATGGCGTCTGAACTCGGACGTGGCGCAAGGTCTCTTTCTGCAGTGGGGAGAGCCTTGGTTAGATCTATTCGCCACCGAAGAGAACGCGCGATGTCATCAGTTCTGCGTGTTGGGATTTCCAAGGCGGCACTTGCTCTGCGACACTTTTCATCACGAGTGGAGTTGCGGTCTGTTGTACGCCTTTCCGCCTATACCGCTTCTGCCCAGAGTGCTGAAGAAGATTCGGCGCGACCGGGCCCAAGTCATTCTTGTGGCTCCGGATTGGGCACGAAGATACTGGTATCCCGAGCTACTCAACATGGCGCTCGATCCCCCGATCCGTCTGCCTCTTCGGGATGATCTTCTGTTGCAGCAGCAGGGGACGGTCCTCCACCCGAACCTGTCCAGCCTCCACCTCCATGCGTGGAGATTGAGCGGCGACAGTTGACAGCTTTCGATCTTCCTCCCGAAGTCTGTGATGTAATTCTGGCAGCCAGGCGTCCCTCCACTAAATTGGTATACGCCTGCAGGTGGAACAAGTTTGTGGCATGGTGCACAGCTAAGGCTGTGGATCCCCTTTCTGCCCCTCTTTCCGAAGTCCTTCTGTTCCTTCTTTCTTTGGCCCAGCAGGGCTCTGCTCTGGGCACTATCAAAGGTTATCTTTCGGCCATCTCTGCCTTTCTCAGGCTTCCAGATCAGCCTTCCTTGTTTAAATCTCCGGTTGTTAACCGTTTCCTGAAAGGCATTACGCACACGTTTCCTCGCGTGCCGTTCATTATGCCTCAATGGGATTTAAATCTTGTCTTGACATATCTGATGTGCGCTCCCTTCGAGCCCCTTCATACCTGTCCTTTGCGTCTTCTCACTCTCAAGACGGCTTTCCTACTAACTAGCACCTCTGCCAGAAGAGTGAGTGAGCTCCAGGCTCTTTCTTCCAAACCTCCTTTCCTTTCTGTTCATCCGGACAAGGTGGTTTTAAGGACCCGTCCTTCTTTCTTGCCAAAGGTTGTCACGCCCTTCCACATCGGGCAGACCATCACTTTGCCCACCTTCTTTCCGCCTCCTTCAAAAGAGGAAGAGAGGCTCCACCGTCTGGACCCAAAACGTGCGGTCTCGTTCTACCTGGAGCGCACTCGACAGTTCCGGGTGGAGGACCAACTCTTTGTTGGCTACGCGGGCGCCAAAAAAGGTCGGGCTGTGCACAAACGGACCATCTCTCGGTGGGTCGTTCTCTGCATCAAAGCCCGTTACTCATTGGCTGCGAACTGATTTCTAGGGTTAAGGTCATCCCTTTCAGGGCCCTAGTTTCATGGCACCAATGGTCAGTTTCTTGCATGGCTCTGCGTTCCTGGCGCGGAAAGTCGTGTACAGAACTGACGTCCGCGTGCATGGGTGACGCCTAAGTAGTCTCCGTGACGTCATCTCGGCGCTCACCACGCCAGTGACGGACGCGGAGCCGCACGACGCCACCTACTGACGCGCAGAGGTACTGCTAACGAAAGAACTTTCCGGATCCAGTCTGACGCCTGGGGATATTCTAAGGTAAGGAATCTATCACTAACTAATGTCTCTTACAGATATATCGTTACACAAGTACTAACTTGTGCATTAGGCAGCAGATTAGTACTAAAAGTAACTAACTTGTTCATTTGGCGTAAAACTAAAGATTGGTAATCTAGTTGGTTGAACCTGCTGCGAGCAGCAGTTAAGAGTTCAAGTTACAGCAAAACCTGCTCTGCCTTCCATCTGTCAAATGCTTAGTAATGGAGTGCCATTGGGTAGTTACACCTGTTCACTAGAAAAATGGGTATAATAAATTTGATAAATAACCACAGATTCCTCACCTTGTGAATATTCCCCAGTCCCCTGCCCTGCCCCCTTCCCCTCCCCTCCACAGGAACCGCATACCTTTTTCTTCTCAAATATTCCCCAGGCGTCAGACTGGATCAGTAATCTTTAAAGCAGTAGTCCTGTGCGCCAGTAGGCGACGTCATGCGGCTCCGCACTGATGATGATGTGCTCCAGAAGTGACAAGTGGAACCGCATATAAGTGCAAGCCATGCGTGCAGTTGTTAATTCCTTTCTTTCTGCGTCTTCAGATCCGGAGCTACTCCTTGGTCTTTTCAAGACCATTTTTCTCAGAAATTTGCCAGAGTGCAAGGGAAAATATCCCCTCCTAAGACAGTGGGGTTCAAGCCTTGTAGGGATTGTCACAAACAGATGTCAGTCACCGACCCTCATGAAGTATTTTTGGTGCCTGGGGTTGCAGCACAATTCCTTGGCCTGTGACCAGATTGCGCCCAGATGAATCTGAAGGCCATACTTGACTGCGGAGCTGTATGTCGCCAAACACCAGAAGACGCCACGATCTGACTTGTCGAAGTCAGACGACAGGTCCTGTTCACATGGCAGATCGTCATCCCAGCGGAAGTCTTTGAGTAAGTCTACGAAGGAGCAGAAGAAATTGCAGCTGGAATTGGTTCTTTCCCACTGCTCTCCAATTCCAGAGAGGGTTCAAGGGTGTCAACATGCTACCCTGTCTTGCTCCTGACCTCCATCAGAGCAGAGTCAGTCTAGTTCAATGCACTCTGAATTTCCAGGTCTCTCTGTGTATTTCCAGCACTATACTGGTTCCTTGTGTGAGCCGTCAGGCCCCAAGGATCTACAGGGGCCTCCAATTGTCCTTTCACTAGAGAGTACGCCCTCAACGTCTGTGCCCACCTCTGATTCTGCACCGGCCCCAGTGCTGACTTCAGTTCTGGCGCCACTCAGTGCACCAGTTCCCTTCGTATACATGCCAGAGGAGGATCTGAAGCTTATTGTGATTTCAGACTCTGAGCAAAATCTATTTCTTTTAAGCCCGCACACTACTCCCACCAGAGTGCAGCCCTTTGACAACCCTTGTGATTCAGATACCTTTCCCTTACCATGTGGTGGGCTTCAGACTTTTGGTCTTAACTCAGACATGACAATTTTGTCTGCTAATATGATGAGGAAAGCTGGTATGAGGAACCTAAAGATGCCCACCTAGATACTTCTCCAGGTACTGGTCTGGTTTCTCCTCCTGGCCCTGCCACCAGGAAAGCACCTCGTTTGATGTTATACAGATTGCAGCAGAAGTATTCGAGCTTGAACTCCCTACAATAGACGTGAATAGTGTTCTGACAGAGCCTGGTCATGCGCCTACAGAACCTGTATTACAATTTAATGAAGCCCTTGCAGGACACCCTTTTGGGGACTCAGGTGAAACCATGTTCAGGACCACCTGTCAATTGGCAGGTCGCACTTTTTTTAGAGCGAAAGAGGACTCATTCCTGTAATAGTTTAAAGAAAGCATGGCCACAACACATTTCTTGGAACTGTCTGCCAACCCAGACAGTTCCATCAACAATTTTGCCCCTTTCAGGGCTGTAGTAGGGGTTTCCAATGCCACCAACATAAGAACCTGCTGCCAGCCCAACAGGTCCAAAAGCCATTTTGTGTTTGAGGATTGCACAGGCAATGCATGGGACATTAGGTAGAAAATGTAGCTCAGTCCCCCAGCCCCTCCAACAACTGCAGCCATAAAAATGCTTTATTGGGTCCTTATATGGAACACACCCACCTTGTAGAAGGCAAGATGCAATACTTCAAGGGTGTCAAGCCATCACTTCAGACAAGTGGGCTGTCCAAAGTGTACATCAGGGCCATGCCTTCCCATTTCTTTCCACTCTGCTGCACCTTCCACCATCATTTGGACAGCTGGGGGGAGGACGACATGTCAGTCTTGCAGCAGGAAGTTGGGTACCTTTCAGCCAAAGGGGCCATAGAGAGGGTTCTGGCATTGGAAGTGGGACCTGGGTGTTACGCCCTTTATTTCCTGCTGCCTAAGAAGGATGGAGACCTTGGTCTATTTTAAATCTCCTTCCCCTCAACGCCTTTCTGTGGAAGGAGAAATTCAAAATACTCAAGCTAGCCCAGGTTCTGTTTGCCCTAGACCCCGGAGACCGGATCAATCTGCTGGATGCTTATTTCCATATCCCCAGTCCCTATCCAGGACCACAGGTCCTATCAGTAGTTCACAGAGCGCCATAAAGATTTTCAGTGCTCCCTTCTGGCCTTGCCTGTACGCTTTGGGTATTCAAGAAAGTGATCACTGGGGCTGCCACACACCTTTGGAGTTTGGGGGTGCCAGTCTTCCCCCACCTAGATTACTAGCTGTTGAAGGCTAGCTCGCCCCAGTCAATTGTCCACCACCTCAGACGATGGCAAACCTCATTTCTTTGGTGTTCACTAACAACGTGCTGAAGTCACGCTTGACTCCTTTGCAGATGCTCCCTTTCATCAGAGGCCTTCTGGATACTGTATGTTTTTTTGCCTTTCCCTCAGTGTGGAGTGTCAAGGACATTTGGCTATGATTCGGATATTTCCACCTCTGTCCTTGATCTCAGGGCAGATACCTAAGACTGCTGAGATTGTTGGTCTCCTGCATCCTGCTGTTGAAACATACCAGATGGCATATGCAGGCTTTGCAGTGGGTCATCATGTTCCAGTGGGCAGAGCATCAGGTAAATGTGTCAGATTATATACAGATTTTGAGGGGACTGCAAAAGTTCTGCAGTGGTGGCTGCTGGTTTGTGAAAGGGTCAATGGCAGACTTCTCTCCTTACCCAACCAGATTTGACAATATTCACGGATGCCTCACTTCTGGTGTGGGGGGAAGGCCATCTTTGGAGAGGTAGAGTTCAGAGGCATCTGGTCCCTGCCGGAAGCTCTGCTCCACATCAATTTGTTTGAGTTGAGAGCAGTTTGCTTGATGTTGAAGGCCTTCCTGCCCACCATCAGAGGAAGTCTAATGCAGGTGCTAACAGACCTCACCACCATTTGAGGTACTGCAACAGGCAGGATGGGGTTCTTGGGTCCTGTGCCAGGAAGCTCTATGCCTCTGGAAGTGGTTGGACCACCAGGTCGTTTCTATGGTGGTAAACCACCTTGCGGGATCTCTAAACGATAGGGAGGACGAACCCAGTCACTGACGCTTAGCGTACCCCAAATGAAAGGTAAACACACAGGTGGTGTAGGGAGACTTCCATCAATGGGGATAACCCTGTTTTGATCTTTTCACCATGCTGAGAATCTGCAATATCTGCACTTTTGCTTGTTGAAGTCTCCAAGAAGACTGAGACTCATCCCTCGTGGAGTGGAGTTAAGACATTTGAATGCCTTCCCACCACTGCCTAACCTGTCCACAGTTCTGAAGATCAGGACCGACTGGCTCCAAGTCATCATAATAGCACTGGATTGGGCCAGGAGAGTGTGGTACCTGGGCATGTACACCTATCCTCCAATCAAGCTGCCCTGCGGGAGGATTTTTTTTTTTTTTTGCAACAGCATGGCAGTGTGCTGCACATGGGCTTGCGCAATCTGCATCTTCATGTTAGGAGATTTAGCACAGCAGCATTTAACCTTCCTCCTGATGTCAATATCATCTTGGCAGTGAGGCATCCCTCTACAGAATTGGTGTACATCAGTTGTTAGGACAAATCTGATCGAGACATCTAGCCGCAGATTCCTTACCTTAGAATATCCCAAGCGTCGGGCTGGATCCAAGAGACTTTTGCTTGAGCAATACCCTTGCACCCCAGTAGGTGACGTTGGCCAGCTCTGCATGATGTCATTTGCATCGTCCTCCCCGGAAGTGACGTCCGTGTCACCTCTATAGGCGCAACCGCTGCGCACTAGCAGTTCTTTTCTTTCCACGCCAGCTAGTGCAGATCAGTGAAGAGAGCTACTCTGTCGCTATTTGACATGCTTTTTTCGGCATTCTGTCGACCATTTTTGGTGTAGGTTTTTTCTTCAATGTAGAAAAAGACTTCTGGATTAAAATCGTGTGGCGCCTGCCATCGCACCATGCCGGTGACGGATCCACACTCTCTGGTGCCTGGATCTTGACCACGATTGGAAGTCGTACTCCGACTGCCGGGCCATAGCTCCGAAGGCTTTGAGGGAGCGGTCTCTAAAGCTGCTTGCGGCCCGGCGTTCGACTCCATGCTGTTTGCCCCGGAGGCCTCCTTCCCAGTCGAGAGGAAGGTCCGGGCACTGCTTTGGGAGTCCTAAGTCCTCGTCAGCACGACGCCCCTCAATGGATCCAGTGGTGGATCCCAACCGGCACCGGTCATGCCCCTGCAACCTTCCCCGCTGCCGGCCGCCGAGACTCTCTCGGGCACCACCTGCGGCGCCAGCCCCATTCTTATCCCAGATGACCAGGATCCGCGCCTATCGACTCAGATTCCGGTGCTGACGGCACCCTTGGGTACTAGGTCAGTTCCTCAGCCTTAATTTGAATGGCTAGGAATGGAGGAAGATTGTAAGGGGTCGCTGGACCCTTTACAAGACCAGCCTGAGCATGAAATGGACTGATATGATGAATTGGGTGAGGCCAGTGGACTGGATACCTCCCCAGATTCTGGCCTGCTTTCACCCCCCCCCCCCCCCCCCAACCATGGCTATGGTGGAGGGAGCTTCATATGCTATGGCGGTGTGAGAAGAGCAGCCGAGGTCCTGGACCCTCAACTCCCTTCGTTGTAAGTCAAGACTAACATCTTTACAGAGGTCCTGCACCCGGGTGTCTACTCCTCGGAACCCCTCCTCAAAACCCCTCCTACTTTTCAATGAGGCCTTGACTGATGTCCTTCGGGGAACTTGGTCCAAGCCCAGCACAGGGACTCCTGTGAATAGGACAGTCACTTGCCGCCATCACCCAGTACCAGGTGACCCAAAATTCCTCACCAACCACCCCACCCCCAAGAGCTTGGTGGTCCAAGCCTCTACCTCACAAGGTCCGTTCCCTTCTGCACCCCCGGACAGGGAATCAAAGAGGCTGGATTGTTGGAGCAAGAAGATTTTTTCTTCCGCCAGCCTTGGATTACGGTAAGTGAATTCTGGATGCCTATTGGGCCGCTAAGCACACTCCTTGTGGGAAACGGTTGCACAAGTGCTGCCACAGGTCCTGGAGGAGGCCTGTGCCATTCTCTCCCAAGTAGTATCAGCTGGGAGAGATGCGGCAAGGTTCACGATTCGTTGTGGGCTTGACACCACCGATTTGCTGGGCAGAGCAATGTCATTGATGGTGGCTGTTCGACGTCACGCCTGGCTGAGAACTTTAGACTTTTCTGGTAATGTCCAGGGTTCCCTAGTGGACATGCCCTTTGATGGCACCCGTCTCTTCGGAGACCAGGCGGACATGGCCCTTGAGCGCTTTAAGGACTTGTGGGCAACAGCCAAGGCCTTTCGGTGACCATCCGTCCCCCATCTCCTTCTCACCTGTTCAGTAGCCATGGGAGGGGCTTTCAGTCATGCTAGCCATAAGATTGTGCAGGTTCAGCACCCTCTGCATGGCCATGGGCGCTGCTCCTTTAAACCCGTGGGTCAGGCAGGCAGAGGTCCAGTCAATCCACTCCTCCCACTGCCGCCTCTAAACCTTCCTAGGCTGTCCCTTCAAGATCATGGGCGGCCACTTGGTGGCAGTATAAGTCATCACCTCCACCACTGGCAAAGCATCACATCCGACAAGTGCACTCTTCAGATGGTTCAAAGGGGCTACTCCCTCCCTTCATGCCTCCGGCTTACGACCGGCTGACGCAGGACCACCAGACCTTGCTTTCAGGAGGAAGTCAGGACTCTCTTGGCCAAGTGAGTGATAGAGAGAGGTGCGGCGCCAGAAGTAGACTGTGGTTCTTATTCCGGCTACTTTCTGGTCCAGTAAAAGGACAAGGTCCTTCGTCCTATTCTAGTTCTGCAAGCCCTCAACTACTTCCTCAAAAAGGAAAAGTTCAAAATGCTCACTCTGGCTTAGCTCTGCTCTACCTTAGACCCCGGAGACTCAATGGTAACGTTGGACTTGCAGGACGCCTATTTTCACATTCCCATCCTGGCTACCCACCTGTTACCTGCAGTTCACAGTAGGCCACAAGCACTTTCAGTTCACAGTGTTCCCCTTTGGCCTTACTGACGCCCCTCGGGTGTTCACCAAGGTGATGGCAGTGATCGCAGCTTATCTGCTCAGATCAGGAGTGCACGTCTTCCCTTATCCTCGACGACTGGCTGTTGAGGGCGAGCTCGCCACAGACTGTCCTCTACCACCTCCAGACTACGGTGAATCTACTGCTTTCGCTCGGGTTCACTTTCAACGTGCCGAAGTTACACCGGACTCCCTCTCAGACCCTCCCTTTCATCTGAGCTGTTGTGGACACGGTGCAGTTTAGGGCCTATCCTCACGGTCGGCGAGTCCAGTATATTCAGGCTATGATGGAGATGTTTCCGCCTCGATCCTGGATTTCGGTGAGACTGACAATGAGGCTGCTTAGCCTCATGGCCTCCTGCTAGTGACACATGCCAGATGGCATATGCAGGCTCTGCAGTGGGACCTGAAGTTCCAGTGGGCGTAGGATATGGGGAATCTCTCCATGGTCCCGATCTCTTGGAGAACTGCACAGGATCTGCAGTGGTGGCTGACCAACCGCAATTGGATTAGAGGCTGACCCCTTTTCCTTCCCCACCTAGATTACACAGTAGTGACAGATGCTTCACTCCTGGTATGGGGCGACCATCTGTGAGAGGTAGTGATCAGAGGACTCTGGACTCCACATCAATTTGCTGGAGCTCAGAGCGATTTGCTTGGCATTGAAAGCTTTTCTCCCTTCATTCAAGGGACAGATGGTTCAGGTGTTCGCAGACAACACCACCGCCATGTGGTACTGAAGAAAACAGGGCGGGGTAGGGTTCTGGACCCTTTGTCAAGAGACCCTACGTCTCTAGACATGGCTGGAACAGCAGGACATACCCCTGGTGGTTCAGCGCCTGGCAGGTTCCCTGAATGCCAGGGGAGACTAACTCACCTGTCGATGTCTAGCAGATCAAAAATGGCATCTCCATTTGGTGGTGGCGCAGGGTCTCTTTCAGAAGTGGGGAGATGCTTGGTTAGATCTGTTTGCCTCTGCTGAGAACGTGCAATGTCAGCAGTTTTCCGCACTGGAGTTTCCAAGGCAAAAAGAGCAATTAATGGACAGAATGCTGAACAATGTCAAATACTCACCCCAGCACAGAGATCTGGGCCTAAATCCATCGTGTTTTTGCTCCCCATGCCATTCCAGTTTAAATCCAGCCATATGCAAATCAGTCTTGACCCTACTCCCCATGGGAACAGTCAAGCCCGAACTGCCAGGACCTCCCTGGACCAGAAACAAGCATCCTAGGACCAATTTCGGGGAATCACCTCATCAGCCAGGCTAGCTTGACTCCAGTGGCATGGCACATGGGACCTACATCTGGGCATACCTGTCCTACTCAGGGTAACAAATGCAAAAAGAACAATTGATGGACAGAGGCGGCACTTGCTGTGCAACGCTTTTTGTCTCGAGTGGAGCTCAGGCCTCCGATGCGTCTCTCCGCCAATACCACTCCAGTCCAGAGTGCTCAAGAAGATCAGGAGCGACCGGGCCCAAGTCATTCTTGTGGCTCCGGTTCGGGCACAGAGTCTGGTATCCCAAGCTTCTCCAACTGAGCATCAATCCTCCGATCAAGCTGCCCCTTCGAAAGGATCATTTGTCACAGCAGCAGGGGAGGGTCCTCCACCCGAACTTGTCAACTCTACACCTTAGTGCGTGGAGATTGAGCAGCAGCAGTTGACAGCATTCAACCTTTCTCCCGAAGTCCTTGATGCGATTCTGGCATCTAGGCGTCCCTCTACCAAGACCATGTACACCTGCCGCTGGCAGACATTTGTCAAATATTGTGCAGAAAGGTCCGTTGACCCTTGCTAGAGCTCTGCTTTGGGCACTGTTAAGGGGTATCTTTCTGCCTTGTCTGCCTTTTTGAGGCTGCCTGACCAACCCTCTTTATTTAAACCCCTTATTGTAAACCGATTTCTTAAGGGGCTTTTACATATGTTCCCACCGTGCCCATTTATCATGCCTCAGTGGGACCTTAATTTGGTTCTCACCTTTCTCATGTAGGCTCTGCTCGAACCTCTGCGCAACTGCCTTCTTCGGCTGCTTTCCATCAAAACAGCCTTTTTAGGGGCAATAACTTCTGCCAGGGGGGTGAGTGAATTGCAGGCTCCGTCATCCAAGCCTCCTTATCTGACCATCTACTCTGATAAGTTGGTGCTGCGCACAAGGGCCTATTTCTTCCAGAAATTGGTAACAGCATTCCATGTATGGCAATCAGTCACCTTGCCCACTTTCTATGCTACGGCGCACCCCTCTAAAGAGAAGGAGCAACTTCACCATCTGGACCCAAAAAGAGCGTTGTCATTCTACCTTGACTGCACCAAAGAGTTCCGGTGGACTACCAACTCTTCATGGGATGCATTGGATCAAAGAAAGGTTGTGCAGTACTATCTTGTGATAGGTCGCCCTCTGCATTACAGTGGCTAAGCTCTGGCCAAGAAAGCCTCCTGAAGGCTTAAGAGCTCATTCCACCAGAACTAATGCTGTGACAACGGGATGTACCAGTCCTTTACATTTATCAGCCAGTGACATGGGCATCACTGCACATGTTCACTAAGCACTACTTCCTGGACAGTTAAGTTCGCAGGGAGATTTTTTGGCTGCTCAGTCCTGCATAACTTCGTGGTCTAATCTGGTCCGCAGTCCCTCCTCCGGGGATGGTATTGCTTGGGTATCTATTCTAAGGTAAGGAATCTGCAGCTAGATGTGTCTATCAGATGGGCAAGTTACTTACCTTCGGTAACGCCTTATCTGATAGACACATAATCTAGCCACAGATTCCTTGCCGACCCACACATCCTCCCTGCACTGCGGACAGGTTTTTAGGGTCAGGGCTGATCCCTTTTACGGCCCTAGTTGTTCTAAACACACCACTGTCCGTGCATTTCATGGCTCCGCGCTCCTGGCGTGGAAAGTTGTAAAAAGTAACTGACGTCAGCATGCCGAGGCGACTCAGACATCACTTCCGGCACGGAAGACGTGACTTTACGTGGAGCCGAACAATGCCACCTACCGGCACGCAAGGGTATTTCTCGAGCAAAAGTCTTTTAGATCCAGCCTGACGCCTGGGATATTCTAAGGTAAGTAATCTGCGGCTAGATTGTCTCTACCAGATAAGGAGTTACCAAAGGTAAGTAACTTGTCCATTTGTAGCCTGGAGTTTTATTATTTTTGTCCCTTGCCTTCCAAGAGCTTGCTTTGGTCACCGTGAAAGCTATTTGTTGGCTCTTTCGACTTTTTTTTGCAGTTGCCAAATTAACCTTTATTTAAATCACCTGTTGGGATGAGATTTTTGAAAGGTTTACACACTTGTATGTGTCAACACCCTTGTGATGCCACAGTGGCACTTGATCTTAGTCCTCATTTTTTTGTTTAGCTGTGGATTTCTCCAAGGGCTTGGCAGTGCAAAAACAGGCCACCTTCCGATGGTTTATTCTCTTTGGAAACATCAGCTATGCACTGGAGAAGGAGCAGCCTCCAGAAGGCTTACAGCTGAATTCACCAGAGCTAAGCCTGCTACCACTGCACTAGCATGCAGAGTACCTGTCCTGGACATTTGTCAGTGCTACGTGGGCATCGGTATATTCATTCACAAAGCACTCCTGCCTCAATGGTCTGGTCCATCGAGAAGTGCATTTTGCCCACTCATTCCTGCAGGACATTTTGGTCTGAGCCAGTCCAGACCCACCACCTAGGGGGAGGCACTGCTATGGGATCTATTCACAAGATGAGGAATCAGTGGTAATATGTATTCATTCTTTATCTCTGGTAACAATATTTCTTGTTGACAATCTATCTAACTGCAGATGCCTCACCTTGTGAATATCCCAAGGTTTAAGACTGGATCTGGAAACAACTTGCTTGTTTAGTTGATATCCAGCTATTTCTACCAGGCCTCATTTACATATAGTTTTAGCAACGCCTAGAAAACAAACTAAGAAATGCAGATTGCAAAAATAGCATGGGGTATTTCATAGATGGGTATTTGTTGAAAGATTCAGCATCATAGCTAGGTTTTAAAATGTACACATCTAATGATTAGAATCAGAATACCCAAAAGTATGAAAACAAATCAAATAGGTGAACGTCTTTGTAACCAAATCAAATTCAATGGGAGCTGTAAAATATTTGAGTTGCAGCATGTTCCGATAGCAAACCTCTAATGATTATTTCATCAACAAAATAGCTGAAATAAGACACTCAGTATTGCCATATGCAACTTCTTCTGTTGGAGGTTTCTAACTGCAGATTCCTCAACTTGAAATATGCCTCAGGTGCCACACTCGATTCAGAGAATTTTGTAGGAGTACTCCTGCGCACCAACAAGGGGACACCTGGCGACTCCGTACTGACTCCATACTGGCCCAGAAGTGATGGAGCGGAACTGCATATAATCACAAGCCCTGCGCAATAACATCAGTTTCTTTCTTTCCACACCTGCCAATGCAGATCCAGAGCTCCATTGCCACATTGTTGGTCTTCTGATGACTCTAAAACATGGCTCTTGATCATTGTGCTAGGGAGTGATGTCTAAAAATGACAGGATTCAAGCTGTGCAGCTGTTGCAGAAAGCAGATGTTGGTCAAGGGCCCATATAAAAGGTTCCTTTGAGTGGGCTCCAGATAGGACTGTCATGTGATAAATACACCCCAATACACTCAACGTCTAATCGATACCAGGAAGTAAAGTTGTATGTTGCCAAACATAGGACGTTCCACTTCCCACTTGAAATCTTAGAGTAATTAAGTCTAAGCACAAGTGTAAGAGGGCAAAGTGGTACTTTCCTCATCTTGTCCCTCTGACTTCAAAGAGAAGGTGCAAGGGTGTCAAGATGTAAGTCACATTCCTTAATCACCGGCCACCGAGCCCATTCCTCAGTAGGCCCGAACCGCCAGAATTGTCTTGACCATTGTGGACCCCGTACTAGATCGAGGCTTTCAAAAAAGCTATTCTTCAAATGCACTTCTAGCTCCCTCTGGCGCGGAATCGAAGGGGCGGTCAATCAGGTTACAGCCAGCAGGCCTGTTGGAAATGACCCTTTCTGCAGTCACCCCTAAACTTTTTGCTTTCCTCCTCTTTTTGCTGAATTCATTTTTGTTGGCTCCAGGGCTCTAGCACTGATTAGCAGTGGTAAAGTGCACAAAGTGCTTGTGCTCTCTCCTTAAAATGTGTTAACATGGGCTTATCCACAATTAGCATGTTTAATTTACTTAAGTCCCTAGTAAAGTGCATTGCATGTGCCCAGGGCCTGTGGCTTGCAGCACTGATTTTGCCACCCACCTAACTAGCCCTTTAAACATGTCTGAGGCCTGCCACTGCAGAGCCTGTGTGTGCAGTTTACACTGTCATGTCGACTTAGCATTTAAAACCCCTTGCCAGGTCTTAAACTCTCCTTTTATTGCACAGGTCACCCCTAAAATAGACCCTAGGTAGCCCATAGGGCAAGGTGCAATGTCATTAAGAGGTAGGACATGTACTTTTGAGTTGTACGTGTCCCGGTAGTAGAAAAACTCCCAAATTCTTTTTTCACTACTGTGAGGCCTACTCCCCCTGTAGGTTAACATTGGGATTCCTTGTTACATCTAATCAGCTATAATTTCCAACAGGAAGTGAGTAGATCTGTTATGTTTAATACCGATGGAATTGTAATGATACATCATCTTTAATGGTAAAGTTGAATTTAGCATTACAATTTTGAGAATGCCACTTTTAGAAAATTAAGAGACACAAATGATGGACGAAATGCGGAACAAATCAAACATTCACCCCCATTCAAGAGGTCTAGGTTAAATCCATCGTTCTTTTGCTCTCAATGCCACACAAGTTTAGACCCAGCCATCTGCAAATCAGTCTTGGCCCTGTTCCTCATGGAAACAGTCCAGCCCGAACTGCCCGGCCAGGTCCTCCCTGGACCAGAAATGAGCATCCTGGGAGCGGTTTCAGTGTATCACCCCATATCAGCCAGGCTAGCTTGAATCCAGTGGCACAGTGAACCCGGGACCCATGGCTGGGCATACCCGGCGCACTTAGGGCGAGAAAGCAAAAATGATTGACAGAATGCGCAACAAATCAAACATTCACCCCCCAGTCAAGAGATCTGGGTTAAATCCATCTTTCTTTTGCTCACCATGCCACCCCAATTTAGATCCAGCCATATGCAAATCAGTCTTGACTCTGCTCCTCATGGGAACAGTTCAGCCCAATCTGCCAAGCGAGGTCCTCCATGGACCAGAAACCAGGATCCTGGGACCGATTTTGGGGTATTACCCCTCATCAGCAGGCTAGCTTGTATCCAGTGGCACATGGGAGCCTGGGACACAAGTCTGGGCATACCCGGCGCATTTACGGCAAGAAAGCAACAGAGAGACAAATGATTGAGGGAATGCGGAACAAATCAAACATTCACCCTCAGTCAAGAGATCTGGGTTAAATTTAGCATTCAGCCTGTCTCTAATCAGTCTGGGGTGGGTGACAGCTGGGCTTTGTGAATTCCCGCTAGACAGCCACACACAAAGGGACTTGATGGCTTATCCTGGAAGAGTAGGAGGGAGAGCTGGGCACAGCCTCACACACCTGAATAGGCTGTGTCCTGTCCCAACACAAAGGGCTGCATATCCCCCTGTAGTAAGGCTGGAGCCTGGTCAGGGAGTGAGGACCTCTGTGCACTTCAAAGCCTTTATTTGAAGTCTCCCCCACTTCAAAGGAACCACTAGGTATAAGAACTGGACTTTAGCCCTCTACCACTTCAGTGCACTTCTGGACCTGTTGATACTCTGCCAAGAAGGGCTTCTGAAGGACTGCTGGACTGCTGCTCCGGTAGAACTGCTGTTTTGCTGTGCTGCCCTCTTGTCTGGAGAGGAAGAAATGGACCTGGAACCATCTTGAACCCAGGACCCCAGAGTGACTCCAAGGGCTAGTCTGCTTGCCTCCTGATCTGGACATTGGGTACAAAACAGGCTCCCCACAGCTCCTGGATCAGTCTTCAACGAGCTCTGACCCCCAAGAGGCACCTCTCGTCCTGGGCCCTTGGAAGTGGTTTTGGCTTCCTAAATCAAGCTTTTGAGATCTTTGCGAATGGACCCGTTCTCTTGGGAAACTGTGCCACTCGCACAAAGGACCAGCGCTAGCCGCCGACGTGGATTGCCACTGCGAAGCTCCAGCCTGCCCTGCCCTTCCCGTCATGCCGACCACTGCCAGCAATGCTCTGTTCTCGGCGACCTGCTTCCTTGCGAAAGATTCTTTGTTGCAGTAAAATGCGTTATGGAAAATCAGTTTTTATGTATAAAAGTGGACACTTAATGCATTTCTCAAACAGTTCAATGTTAGCCTATGGAGACAAAACAATGTTGTAATTTCACAGGTAAGTACACGACTTACACCTCCAGTCTTCGGGTTTTAGGACCAACACTGGGCAAGGGTCGGGTAAGTGTAGAGACTGCACCACCAGTGGCACTGGGGTGGCCTGGTGCAGCTGTCAAATTTGGTCACTGGGGCCCAATGTTAGTCTTTAGAGACTGGGGGCACGCGAATAGGTGCCGGTTGCAGGTAGGTAAAGTTGGAGTTGGTGATCAGTCTCCGGGGGGTTAGGACCAGCACCAGACCACGAGGCAGCACCAGCACAGAGGCAGCTGGATGCATGGTACCAACAGAGCGTTGGACACCCAATTCAAAGTAATGGAGGCTGAAGATTGCGAACAAAGGCTGCAGGCTCGGATCAGGAGGCTGGACGAAGAGAACCGGTGGCTTTGGAAGTAAGTTGGGGTGCTGAGGAACTCTGGTACACTGTTGATTGAGTTCCCCAGGGCCGGGGGGCTGCGGGTGCAGGGATGTCTTTGGAGGTCGGATAAGTCTTACTGGAGCCGGTTGTGGTTGGGGGGACCCTTCATGTTGAGGCCGCAGGCGTCATCGTGGAGTCCAGGAGAGGTCACGCTGGAATGGACTTGAGCGCAGGACTGCTGGAGAACCTTCTTGGGACAGGTGGGCCACTTGGACTCGGGCCGTAGGTGTTGCGTGCCAAAGTAGGGCCGGTTGTGTGGTTCAGCTGGGCACTGGAGCTCTTCTAGTTAGTTTCTTCGTGGACAGGACTGCTATCCTCAGGAGTTCTTGGTCTTTAGGGAAGGCAGACAGTACTCCCAGGGTTGTGTAGGTCACTGGACCTGCAGGACGAGTCGCATTTTGACGCAGGTTTCCTTGAGGGCTGCATACAGGCCGCTAGGACTTGGGCCAAGTCAGTTGTCATCTGGTGTCTTCACTGTTGGTCCTTCTTCTTTAGGTCACCAGGAATCTGAGGATCAAGGTTCAGGAGTGCCCCTAAATACTCAATTTAAGGGCGTTACAGGTACTGGAAGGTAGTACCTTATACAAAAAAGCCCTTATTGCGCAATACACATCATATCAATACTTCATGTTCCCCACTTCTATTCTAGTCGGGAAGGGTCTAATATCTACTTATGAACCCTCCCATATGTGTATGTAAAAACAAAAACCGGTTCAATGCTCAAAAGGTTCTTTTCACATGTATTGAAAAGTAAGTAAAAAATGTGCGATTAGGAGGTGCCTTATGTAAGCAACCACCAAGGAGCTATTGGCAGGTTCTCGCCAACTTGCTCACTCATCAGCACATTAATAAAAAAGGAACCGAAACAAACGCCCATAAGTGGAAAAAAAAGAATGTGTATCCTAAAATATTTTTAAGTGCACATCTAAACATATATGTTCCCTATAGATACCTGGCTAAAGAGAAGATTCTTCCTCATAAACATGTTAAAAATGAGTTACGGAGAAGCACATTGCAATTGTCTTTAATTTGTGATGCCCGTACTCATAATAAAAACACCATACCACATTTAGACTATTTTAAGCTGAACAGCCGACATGTTTCATTGCCACTTCACTTTTGGCAAATTCATCAGGGCACGGGGACCCCTTTCCACCTGTAGATTAAAAGATTAAAAGAAATAAAAATGGGGGTAGCACATAGCATAGAGAATGCAACGCATAAAATAAACAACATGTTTGTATTAATAGGATCTGAAAGAGACACGTTAGTGATAGATTCCTTACCTTAGAATATCCCCAGGCGTCAGACTGGATCCGGAAAGTTTTTCGTCAGCAATACCCCTGCGCGTCGGTAGGCGTCGTCGTACTGCTCTGCGTACGTCGCTGGTGTCGTGGTCGCCGAGATGACGTCATGGGAGCTATTTAGACGCGCCCATGTGCGCTGACATCAGTTCTTTCTTTTTCCGCGCCACCAGCGTAGATCCGAGAGAGAGCAGTACCCCTAGTTAAAAGTTTTAACTTGGTAATTGTTTGTCGAGTAATCGACTCTGGTGCAGTAGTTAAATTCTGTGGGGCCTGCCGTCGCAACATGTCGGTAGCGGACCTGCACGACGTGTGTCTCTTCTGCTTGGGGCACGCCCATGACCCCGAGGCGTGCCCCAATTGTCAGGCCATGGCGCCGAAAGCTTTGCGGGAGTGTTCCCGAAAGTTGTTGGAGGCCCAGCAGTCGGTTCCGCGTCCATCAAGGTCCCGCTCCCGTGGGAGGTCGAGAGACCGGTCGCGGAGCCATTACCTTCGCTCGTCGGACTCTGGGACAGGTAAGTCACGGCGCCATAAAAAATCAAAGAAGCGACGTCGTTCGTCTTCTACCCCTCACCGGTCCCAGGACGTGGTGGAGGGGGCGGGGGGGTCACTCCCCTGCGGTTCTGCTGGAGCCCCCGTCATTGCCGGCGGCCTACCTGTCCTTTCCGGGCCCGCACGTGACGGATGAGATACAGGCCTTCCTGTCGGCCATGGGCTGTTTGTTTGGCCCATCGGGTCCCTCCGGAGCACCTTCGGGCCCCGCGGACCCGTTGGGTGGGTCTGCCCCCGTGCCGCCGCCTCTGGCCTCGGCTACACCGGCAAAGTACCCTGTGGCGCCGCCGGCTCCGGCCTCGACGCCGGTGCCGGATCCGGCCTCGGCGCTAGATCCGGCCTCGATGCCGGGCGCGGCACCGCAACTGACGCCGTACGGTGCCGAACCAGAATTGGTCTCTTACCCCCTGATTCCAATTGTTGGTACAGAGTTTCTCCCATTTCCCCAGGCACCTCGTCCTTACCGGCCTCTTCCAACACTGGTAGCTGAAGGAGAGTACTGGGAGGGGTCTGAGGACCCTCTTGCAGCTCAATGCGAGAACGAGCCTGAATGGGAAGAAAACCTGGAGGGTCCTATGGATCTGGATTTCTCTCCACACCCTGGCACACTGTCCCCTTCTTCCGTGGCTACGGAGGAGGTGGGGACTTTTTCAGTGGTGCTGCGTAGGGCGGCTCAGGCTCTTAACCTTGAGATCCCTTCTGTGCCTATCAGAACGAATCTTCTGACTGAGATGCTGCAGCCAGCGTCGTCCTCTGCGGAGCCGCTGCTGCCCTTCAATGAGGCACTCACTGATGTCCTATTGAGCACCTGGGGCAAGCCTAACACAGGGATTCCTGTGGATAAGGGGGTGGCATGCCATCATCACCGGGCGACCCCAGCTTCCTCACCCAACACCTGAGAGTCTGGTTGTCCAGGCCTCTGCCTCTCCAAGCGCATTCCCTTCTGCCCCCCCGGACAAGGAATCTAAGAAACTGGAGCAGTTTGGAAAAAAGATCTTCACTTCTGCCAGTTCAGGGTTGCGGGCGGTGAATACAGCGTGCCTGTTGGGCTGCTATTCACATTCCGTATGGGACACCGTGGAACAGGTGCTTTCTCAGTGCCCGGTGGAGGCTCGGGCGGTGCTCTCCCAGGCTGTTACAGAGGGGAGAGATGCTACAAAATTCACCATCCGTTGTGGACTTGACACAGCAGATTCCCTCGGCAGAGCGCTTTCCACAACGGTGGCGCTCCGTCGTTACGCTTGGCTCAGAACCACTGGCTTCTCCGGGGATGTCCAAAACACCCTGTTGGACATGCCTTTTGATGGCACACGCCTGTTTGGTGACAAGGCGGATAGTGCCCTGGAACGCTTTAAGGACTCTCGGGCTACGGCCCAGTCCTTAGGTCTCGCCATCACACGCACTCCCACGGGGTCTGCATTTCGCTCCTTTCGAGGGCAGGGTCGAGGCGTCCAAACGCAATCCTTTCAGAGCCGCCGGCCTGCACAGCAGCAGTCTCAGCGAGGTCGGGGGGCCCGCCGAGGTGGGTCACGGGGCCAGCGAGTGGGTCAGTCCACCGCCGCCGCCGCTGCCTCCAAACCTTCCTAGTCCGGTCTTTCAGGCCCACCAGACGCCAGTGGGTGGCAGGATTCGCCATCACCTCCCCCACTGGCGCACCATCACTTCAGACAGGTGGGTTCTGCAGATAGTCCGAAGGGGCTACTCCCTCCCCTTTGAGTCTACCCCTCCAGCCATGCCACCTCAGTGCCACCGCATGTTGGGGGATCACTTGGCACTTCTCCAGCAGGAAGTCGCGGCCCTCTTAGCCAAGGGGGCCATCGAGCGCGTTCTGACGCCAGAAGTAGGTCGTGGTTGTTACTCCCACTACTTCTTGGTTCCAAAGAAGGACAAAGGTCTGCGTCCTATCTTAGACCTCCGGAACATCAATCGCTTCCTCCGGAAGGAGAAGTTCAAGATGCTCACGCTTGCTCAGGTCTTGTCTGCCCTAGATCCGCAAGACTGGCTGGTAGCGTTGGACTTGCAGGATGCTTATTTTCATATTCCCATCCTGCCTGCCCACCGGCGTTACCTACGGTTCACGGTAGGCCATGAACACTTTCAGTTCACCGTGCTCCCTTTCGGCCTTACCAGAGCCCCTCGGGTGTTCACAAAAGTGATGGCGGTGGTCGCAGCTCATCTGCGCAGATCGGGGGTTTCAGTCTTCCCCTATCTCGACGACTGGCTGTTGAAGGCGGGATCGCCCCAGGCAGTCGTCTCCCACCTCCAGACTACAGCCGACCTCCTGCATTTGCTGGGGTTTTCCATCAACGTGCCGAAGTCACACCTGATTCCCTCTCAAAAGCTCCTCTTCATCGGAGCGGTTTTGGACACGGCGCAGTTCCGGGTTTATCCTCCCGAACAGCGAGTCCGGGACATTCGGGCTATGATTCCGATCTTTCGGCCCTGGTCCTGGGTGTCGGTCAGGAAGACCCTGAGGCTACTGGGCCTCATGGCCTCCTGCATCCTGCTGATCAATCATGCCAGATGGCATATGCGGGCTCTGCAGTGGGACCTGAAGTTCCAGTGGACGCAGCATCAGGGGAATCTGTCCGATTACGTCCACATCTCGGAGGGCACTGCACAGGACTTGCAGTGGTGGCTCACGGACCAGCGTTGGGTCAGCGGCAGATCCCTCTCCCTTCCCCAACCGAAGCACACAGTGGTGACAGACGCGTCCCTCCTGGGATGGGGCGGCCACATGGGAGAGGCGGAGATCAGAGGCCTCTGGTCTCCGGTGGAGTCCAAGCTCCATATCAACCTTTTGGAGCTCAGGGCGATCCTACTTGCACTGAAAGCATTCCATCCCTCTGTCAAGGGGAGAGTAGTGCAGGTGTTCACGGACAACACCACCGCCATGTGGTACTGCAACAAGCAGGGCAGGGTGGGGTCGTGGACCCTTTGTCAGGAGGCTCTACGTCTCTGGACGTGGCTGGAACGTCAAGGCATTTCCTTGGCGGTTCAACACCTAGCAGGTACCCTAAACGCCAGGGCGGACGAACTCAGCCGCAGGTGCATGTTGGATCACGAATGGCGTCTTCACTCAGAGGTGGCACAAGGTCTCTTTCAACAGTGGGGAGAGCCTTGGTTAGATCTATTCGCCACCGAAGAGAACGCGCAATGTCAGCAGTTCTGCGCGTTGGAGTTTCCAAGGCGGCACTCGCTCAGCGACGCTTTTCGTCACGAGTGGAGTTCCGGTCTATTGTACGCCTTTCTGCCTATACCACTTCTACCCAGAGTGCTGAAGAAGATCAGACGCGACCGGGCCCAAGTCATTCTTGTGGCGCCGGACTGGGCTCGAAGAGTTTGGTATCCCGAGCTACTCAGTATGAGCGTGGATCCCCCGATCCGGCTGCCTCTTCAGGAGGATCTCCTGTCGCAACACCAGGGGACGGTCCTCCACCCGAACCTGTCCAGCCTCCACCTCCTTGCGTGGAGATTGAGCGGCGACAGCTGATTCCATTTGACTTGCCTCCTGAAGTCTGTCATGTGATCCTGGCAGCCAGGCGTCCCTCCACTAAAACGGTATACGCCTGTCGGTGGAACAAATTTGTGGCATGGTGTGCAGCAAAAGCTGTAGATCCTCTTGCTGCCCCTCTTTCTGACGTCCTCTTGTTCCTTCTCTCTTTGGCCCAGCAGGGCTCTGATCTGGGCACTATCAAGGGCTACCTTTCTGCTCTTTCAGCCTTTCTTAGGCTGCCTGATCAGCCCTCTCTTTTCAAGTCCCCTGTTAACAGATTTCTCAAAGGCATTACTCACCTTTTCCCTCCTGTTCCTTTTGTCATGCCTCAGTGGGACTTGAACCTGGTTCTCACATACTTAATGTGCGCTCCCTTTCAGCCTTTTCATAACGGTCCTTTGCGGTTATTACCTTTGAAAACTGTGTCCCTGGTGGCCATCACTTCTGCTCGGTGGGTGAGTGAGCTCCAAGCTCTTTCCTGTAAACCTCCTTTCCTGGCGGTTCATCCGGACAAGGTGGTTCTTCGACCACGTCCCTCCTTTCTACCAAAAGTAGTCTCTGCCTTTCATCTGGGGCAAACTGTAACTCTGCCCACTTTCTTTCCGCCTCCACACCCTTCAAGAGGAGAGGCTGCACTGTCTGGACCCAAAACGTGCACTTTCGTTCTATCTCAACCGCACACAGCAGTTCCGGGTGGATGACCAGCTCTTTGTTGGCTATGTGGGCGCCAAGAAAGGCCAGGCTGTGCACAAGAGGACTATCTCACGATGGGTTGTCTTGTGCATTAAAGCCTGTTACTCTCTGGCTAAAAAGGAACCTCCGGTTGGGCTGCGCGCCCATTCTACCAGGGCGACAGCAGCTACTACAGCATTGGGACGCGGTGTCCCCCTGCAAGACATCTATCAGGCGGCCACTTGGGCCTTGTTGCATACTTTCACAAAGCACTATTGCCTTGACAGTCAAGTCCGAAGAGACGGCTTCTTTGGCCGGTCGGTTCTCCGTGACTTTCTGGTGTGATTTCACTTCGCAGACCCACCACCGGGGATGGTATTGCTTGGGTATATATTCTAAGGTAAGGAATCTATCACTAACGTTTCTCTTTCAGATGCACAAGTTACTTACTTGTGTAACGATATATCTGTAAGAGACATTAGTTGGTGATAGATTCCTTACCGCCCGCCCTTCCTCCCCGTTCTGCGAACTGTTCTCTAGGGTTCAGGTCATCCCTTTCAGGGCCCTAGTTCTATTGCACCAGTAGTCGGTCTCTGGCATGGCTCTGCGCTCCTGGCGCGGAAAAGTTGTGTACAGAACTGACGTCAGCGCGTCTAAATAGCTCCCATGACGTCATATCGGTGACCACGAAGCCAGCGACGTACGCGGAGCAGTACCACGACGCCTACCGACGCGCAGGTGTATTGCTGATGAAAAACTTTCCGGATCCAGTCTGACGCCTGGGGATATTCTAAGGTAAGGAATCTATCACTAACTAATGTCTCTTACAGATATATCGTTACACAAGTAAGTAACTTGTGCATATGACAACCTCCCACTCAACAGATCAATTTATTTAATGTGTAATGTAGTTACCATGTGCCTACCATGTGGCTAAACGGTGCAAAACTGGGGGTGAGAGATTATATATCGTCATAGACAAACAAACACCCTGTCTTTTTAACAAAAAAGGTCCACTACAACGGCCTAGCTGCATGAGTTGTGACGAGCATTTTATGGATACGAAATAGTGGACAGCATTTATAATACCATTGGAGTGTTTCTGTGCACACTAGGTTGAGACATTTATCTCTTTTCACATGGCCCAGATAGTAAATACAGAATGGATGGGCGTATTATGCTAATAAATGGATTGATATGCATGAAGAAATAACTTTCCCTTTCTGATATTACTTATTGACTAAACCTTCCATTGCTGAATTTGGGCTACAAAGTTTTAAACCTGTCCTTTACATTAATTTCATAGGCAATTGAGTGGTAACCTCTCACTACACCTCTGAATCTGGTCTGCTGGTAGAAGTCCACCTGGTAACCACATGGTAACTACATTACACATTAAATGAATGTTGGGTGGGAGGATGTCATAGCCTATATACAAACTTATTGTCGGCTTTATGCGTTGTATTCTATGCTATGTGCTGCCCCCCTGTAGGAGGCTGGCTTAGTATATGGTGCACACTTATTTAAGTGAAGCACATTCACTAATCCAGACAACCCTTATTGTGATTTTTAGTGGTCTTAGACAACCATAGAAAGCTCTCTAAGTCGTAGCTGTGGAGAGCAGCCTTCAGGCTTAGTCCAGAAGGAGTGTTAAGCAGTTTGTTTTACCAGATCTGATCATATAGTGTAGATTAAATTAAAAAGAGCCACATTAGTGTATTTATTAAAAGGTCTATTTATTATACAACACACACTAACCTTGGTATATCTCCACACAAATACACACAATACTTAAATTGGAAACAGGTAAGTAAGCACAATACACAGTGGTCTCCAGGGGGAGACCAAACCATATACTAAGAAAATGGAATGCGAACTGTGACTAAAGTCGGGACTTGGACCAGGAGACTTAGAAGGGCTGGGGACACAAGGAACCACCCAAGGTACGTACCCAGGAATCCCATAGAAGCTGTGTGCAGAATGGAAACAGTCACATACTCAATACAAGTCAACTGGAAAGTCGCAGTTGTATCTGAAAGAGACACGTTAGTGACAGATTCCTTACCTTAGAATATCCCCAGGCGTCCGGCTGGATCCGGAAAGTTTTTGCGTAGCAGTACCCTTGCGCGTCGGTAGGCGGCGTCGTGCGGCTCCGCGTCCGTCGTCGGCGTCGGGATCGCCGGGATGACGTCGCGGGCAGTACTTAGACGCCGCCCCTGCGCGCTGACGTCAGTTCTTCTTTTTTCCGCGCCAGTAAGCGCAGATCCGGGAAGAGCAGTGCCCTAGTCAATTTTTGACTAAATTTTTGGTGATTTTTTCACTGTTTCTTTTCGAGTCATCTCGACTCCTAGGTGTCGGTAGGGATGCCCAGCTTCAAGCCCTGCGACGTCTGTGGTCGCATGATGTCGATCACAGACCCGCACTTAGTGTCTCTACTGTCTCGGCCGCGACCACGACACGAAGTCGTGCCCCGACTGCCGGGCCTTACACCCGAAGGCTTTGCGAGAGGGGTCTCGAAAGCTCCTCGAGGTCCGGCGCCGCACCAAGCCCCGGTCCCGTGAGAGGTCGAGGGGCCGGTCGCGGAGCCCCCGCCGGTCGTCGGAGTCCAAGTCTTTGCACTCCTCGGGTAAGTCGAAGCACAAAAAGTCTAAGTAGCATCATCGCTCTGACTTCGCCTCGCCGGTCTCGCGACTCGGCTGAGGCCCCTGTCGGCACCGTCCCCGCCCCTGCAATACCCGTCCTTTCCGGGTTCGGGGGCGACTCCGGCCCAAATACAGGAATTCCTGTCGGCCATGGCCCGCCTCTTCGGGCCTCAAGCTCCCTCCGGTGCGCCTTCGGGCCCCGCGGGCCCTGATGGGGTTGCTCCGGCATTGCCGTCGACTCCGGTCCCGGCGTCGCCCGTCCCGCCAGCCTTGATTCCGGCCCCGGCTCCGGCCCCGGCCTTGATCCCGGCTCCGGTGGTGCCGCAACCCCCATCAACGCCGGTTGACCTAACCACGCCTCCGCCGGCGTCGATGTCCCCGGTGCCGTTCCTGACGCCGCCCGGGGCTCCGGGCGGCGTCGTTCCCCGGTTCTCTCCGGTTCCGGACATGGAGCCGGACCGATGTCGCTCGACGCCGGCTCCGGCGCCGATGAAACCTTGGGTCCCAAGTGTCCCTCCTCCTCCATATTTTGAACCAGAGGAGGACCAGGAGAGCTGGGAGGGGTCGGAGGACCCTCTCACACAGCAGTGTGACTCTGACCAGGACTGGGAAGAGGAACTTGGGGATGCCAGTGGTCTAGATACCTCCCCTGACACTGGCATTCTGTCTCCTCCTTCCGTGGCAACGGAGGAGGGAGCAAATTTCGCAACGGTGTTGCGTAGAGCGTCTGGAGCCTTGCACCTCCAGTTGCCTACTGTGGCTGTCAGGACTAACCTCCTGACGGAAGTGCTTCAGCCGGCGGCTACCTCCTCGGAGCCATTGCTGCCGTTTAATGATGCACTTTCTGACGTTCTTTTGGGCTCCTGGTCCAAGCCCGCCACAGGGGCTCCTGTGGATAGGAACGTGGCCCGACGCCATCGCCCCGCTCCGGGCGACCCCTTGTTTCTCTCTCAACATCCCACCCCCGAGAGCTTGGTTCTCCAAGCCTCTGCCTCCCAAACCGCCTTCCCTACCGCCCCTCCGGATAGGGAATCCAAACGCCTGGACCAATTTGGGAAGAAGGCCTTTTCTTCCTCCAGTGCTGGCTTGCGGTTTGTGAACACCGCTTGCCTTTTGGGCCGATACTCCCACTCTCTGTGGGATTCGGTGGCGCAAGTCTTGCCCCAGTGTCCTGAGGAGGTCCAGACACTGCTTTCCCGCACCATTGCGGAAGGAAGTGATGCGGCCTCGGGTGATGTCCAGAACACACTCATGGACATGCCCTTTGATGGAGTCGGTCTTTTTGGTACCAAAGCAGACCATGCGCTGGAGCGCTTTAAGGACTCACGGGCTACTGCCAAGTCCCTGGGCCTTTCTGCTGTGCGCCCTCCGCTAACCTCTGCTTTTCGCCCCTTTCGTGGCCACGGAAGGGGCGCCCAGTCACGTCCGCTGCCCAGCCACCGGCCCGCGCAGCAAGCGTCTTCGCGTGGCCGAGGACGTGGCTCCCGCCGTGGCGGGTCAGGCAACCAGCGTGCGGGTCAGGCCACCAACCCCGCCCCATCCGCGGCCTCCAAGCCCTCCTAGTCCTTCCTTTCAGGTGCACAGCACGCCAGTAGGGTGCAGGGTCCGCCATCACCTTCACCACTGGCGTGCCATCACCTCGGACAGGTGGGTCTTGGACATTGTCCGAAGGGGCTACTCCCTCCCCTTCGAGACCACCCCCCAGCCATGCCACCTCAATTCCACCGCATGTCAGGGGATCACTTGGTGCTTCTGCAGAAGGAAGTCACGGCCCTCTTGGCCAAAAGGGCCATCGAGCATGTTCCGACCCCAGAAGTAGGACGTGGTTGCTACTCCCACTACTTTCTGGTGCCCAAAAGGACAAGGAGGTCATGCGTCCTATCTTGGACCTCCGGAACGTCAATCGCTTCCTCCGGAAGGAGAAGTTCAAGATGCTCACCCTAGCTCAGGTCTTGACTGCCCTCGACCCTGGAGACTGGTTGGTAGCGTTGGACTTGCAAGACGCTTATTTCCACATCCCCGTCCTGCCGGCCCACCGGCGTTACCTGCGGTTCACGGTAGGCCTCGAGCATTTTCAGTTCACTGTGCTCCCCTTTGGCCTTACCAGTGCCCCTCGGGTGTTCACGAAAGTGATGGCGGTGGTCGCAGCTCATCTGCGCCGGGCAGGGGTTCCAGTCTTCCCCCTACCTCGACGACTGGCTGCTGAAGGCGGGCTCGTCCCAGGCAGTCGTCTCCCACCTCCAGACTACGGCCGAACTCCTGCACTCGCTGGGGTTCTCCATCAATGTGCCGAAGTCGCATCTGATTCCTTCTCCACAGCTCCTTTTCATCGGAGCAGTTCTGGACACGACGCAGTTTCGGGCCTATCCTCCCGAACGGCGAGTCCGGGATATTCAGGCTATGATTCCGATCTTTCAGCCTTTATCCTGGGTTTCGGTACGGATGACCCTGAGGCTGCTGGGCCTCATGGCCTCCTGCATCCTGCTGGTCGATCATGCCAGATGGCATATGCGGGCTCTGCAGTGGGACCTGAAGTTCCAGTGGGTGCAGCACCAGGGCAACCTGTCCGATCACGTCCAGATCTCGGAGGGGACTGCACAACAGTTGCAGTGGTGGCTCTCGAACCGGCAATGGGTCATGGGCAGATCCCTCTCCCTTCCCCAGCCAGAGCACACAGTTGTGACGGACGCGTCCCTTCTGGGATGGGGCGGTCACATGGGAGAGGCGGAGATCAGAGGCCTCTGGTCTCCGGCGGAGTCCCGGCTCCATATCAACCTTCTGGAGCTCCGGGCGATCCGACTTGCACTCAAGGCATTCCTTCCCTCTGTCAAAGGGAAGGTAGTGCAGGTGTTCACAGACAACACCACCGCCATGTGGTACTGCAACAAACAAGGCGGGGTGGGGTCGTGGACCCTATGTCAGGAGGCTCTGCGCCTCTGGACATGGCTGGAACATCAGGGCATATTCCTGATGGTTCAACACCTGGCAGGTTCCCTGAACGCCAGGGCGGATGAACCTCAGCCGCAGGTGCATGATGGATCACGAATGGCGTCTTCACTCGGAAGTGGCGCAAGGACTCTTTCTACAGTGGGGAGAGCCTTGGTTAGATCTATTTGCCACCGAAGAGAACGCGCAATGTCAGCAGTTCTGCGCGTTGGAATTTCCAAGGCGGCACTCGCTCGGCGACGCTTTTCGTCGCGAGTGGAGTGGCGGTCTGTTGTACGCCTTTCCGCCTATACCACTTCTACCCAGAGTGTTGAAGAAGATTCGGCGCGACCGGGCCCAAGTCATCCTTGTGGCTCCGGACTGGGCTCGAAGAGTTTGGTATCCCGAGCTACTCAGTATGAGCGTCGATCCCCGATCCGTCTGTCTCTTCGGGAGGATCTTCTGTCGCAGCAGCAGGGAACGGTCCTCCACCCGAACCTGTCCAGTCTCCACCTGCTTGCGTGGAGATTGAGCGGCGGCAGTTGATTCCTTTCGACTTGCCTCCCGAAGTTTGTGATGTGATTCTGGCAGCCAGGCGTCCCTCCACTAAGGTGGTATACGCCTGCAGGTGGAACAAGTTTGTGGCATGGTGCACAGCAAAGGCTGTGAATCCCCTCTCTGCCCCTCTTTCTGAGGTTCTTCTGTTCCTTCTTTCTCAGGCCCAACAGGGTTCTGCCCTGGGTACCATCAAGGGCTATCTTTGTGCCATTTCGGCCTTCCTCAGGCTTCCTGATCAGCCCTCCCTTTTCAAGTCCCCTGTTGTTAACAGGTTTCTAAAAGGCATTACACACCTCTTCCCTCCTGTTCCGTTTGTGATGCCTCAGTGGGACTTGAACTTGGTTCTTACCTTTGTCATGTGCGCTCCCTTTGAGCCTCTACATAACTGTCCTCTTCGTCTTCTGACTCTGAAGACAGCCTTTCTGGTGGCCATCACCTCCGCTCGGCGGGTGAGCGAGCTCCAGGCTCTATCATGCAAACCTCCCTTTCTGTCTGTCCATCCAGACAAGGTTGTTCTTAGGACGCGTCCGTCCTTCTTGCCAAAGGTGGTTACTGCCTTCCACATTGGGCAGACCATCACTTTGCCCACCTTCTTTCCGCTTCTGCATCCTTCCAGAGAGGAAGAGAGGCTCCACCGTCTGGACCCAAAACGTGCGCTTTCCTTTTATATCAACCGCACACAACACTTCCGGGTGGATGACCAGCTCTTTGTTGGCTACGTGGGCGCCAAAAAAGGTTGGGCAGTGCACAAGAGAACCATCTCCCGCTGGGTAACCTTGTATATCAAAGCCTGCTATTCTTTGGCTAAGAAGGAGCCTCCTGTTGGGCCGCGTGCCCATTCCACCAGGGCAACGGCTGCTACCACGGCTTTAGGCCGCGGTGTTCCGCTGCAGGATATCTGTCAGGCAGCTACGTGGGCCTCGCTGCACACGTTTACAAAGCATTACTGCCTTGACAGTCAGGTCCGGAGGGACGGCTTCTTTGGCCATTCTGTCCTCCGGGACTTCCTTGTCTGATCTTTGTTCGCAGACCCACCACCGGGGTTGGTATTGCTGGGGTATCTATTCTAAGGTAAGGAATCTGTCACTAACGTGTCTCTTTCAGATCACAAGTTACTAACTTGTGTAACGATATATCTGTAAGAGACAGTAGTTAGTGACAGATTCCTTACCGCCCCACCCATCCTCCCCGTTCTGCGAACTGATTTCTAGGGTTAAGGACATCCCTTTCAGGGCCCTAGTATTTTTCAGACACCTATGTCAGCTTCTTGCATGGCTCTGCGTTCCTGGCGCGGAAAGTCGTGTACAGAACTGTCGTCAGCGCGCAGGGGCGGCGTCTAAGTACTGCCCGCGACGTCATCCCGGCGATCCCGACGCCGACGGCGGACGCGGAGCCGCATGACGCCGCCTACCGACGCGCAAGGGTACTGCTACGCAAAAACTTTCCGGATCCAGCCTGACGCCTGGGGATATTCTAAGGTAAGGAATCTGTCACTAACTACTGTCTCTTACAGATATATCGTTACACAAGTTAGTAACTTGTGCTTTAAAGAAGGACCCTTCCCAGTGGACCCTGAAGAAACCCTGTGGAAGACAGAAGGTTGGAGAGTCACCCCACCTGTGGATACACCAGGAACCAGGATACCTACACCAGGGAAGGAGGGTGCATAGGTGCGAAGTGACATCGGAAACTGCCGTAGACCACAATGAAGGACTTCAGGAAAGGTGCTGCTGGTGAAGACTGCAAGAATCCAAGGGTTAATTTTTGAAGAGAAGAACCTGCAAGCAGAGGGGACAGTCTATGCTACTCAAAGGTGACCAGGAGGCACGGAAGAGCAATGGCCACTGATGACGGGAGATGCAGGAGTGATGGCAGTGACCTTGTCGCTGCAGCTGTGAGGACCAGGCGTCGCTGCGGAAGACAAGCAGCTGTTCACGAGCTGACCCACGTCCTAAGTCAAGAACTAGGGGGTCGGTGTCTGGTGGGAGAACCAACAAGCCTTGGCAGCAGCAACAGATGTGGAAAAAGATGAAGGAGCAACGTTGGGACCAGCAAGGTCCAAGGGACTCACCAAGTGCAGGGGAGTCAGAGCAGGCCCGAGCAAGCAGGGGAGCCCACTGAAGCAATAGAAGACCCTCAAGAGGACCCACAGGCCAAAGGCACAGGAGTCGCAAGAGGACCTCAAGCAGCTCACCAAAGATGAAGGCCCACGGTGCAGAGGATGCAGTGAGAATGAAGATCTTGGCAGGAAGACGTGCTGGAGCTTCTTCTAGCCCGAAGATCTCTGCAGTGCAGAAGCAACAAGCCTTGGCAATGACAAGCTGACGAATGAGCACAGGGGTTCTATTCCAGCGATACCGACGTGGGATACTGGCCTCAAAATTGCAGAGAGGGCAGGTCAGGCCACGAGGGAGTTGCAGAACCACCACTTGTGTTGCTGGGCCTTTTGAAGTCCGTGGGGAGTCAGGATCATCAGACCGGTCAGCTTGGTTGCAGTGCTTCAGATGCAGTTAAGGGACTCCTTCACTCCAAGGGAGATTACTTTGGGTGTTCTTGATGCCCACAGGTCTGTTGAAGATCTGGGATCAAGCACAGACAATGAAGAAAACTTGCAGAACAGCGAGACCAGGGGCAGCAGGAGTCCTCCTTGATGCAGTCTCGGTTCCAGGTGAAATCCAGCGAAGTCCAAAGTATCCAGATGGTCGAGGAGTGACGTGGTTTCAGGCTTGTCTTGTCCCATGACGAATCTGAGGACCCATCCACAGGTAAGCTCTTTTATACCCTAAGAAAGGCGTTAGGATGACTCCGGGGGCCCTCCCAGAGGGGAGAATAATCCAATGTCCTTTGTCTAGTTTCGCGCCAGAGTGGGAGCCAAGGGTTCCCAGAACTGGTTCTAACTAGAGTACGCAAGGAGGGCACCAAATGTGCCTTTCAAAGCAGTCTGGTGGCGCTGGAAAGCACTCTACTAAGTCCTGTCTGGAGAGGTGGTCACACCTCCCCAGACAGAAAACCTATTGTTCTACCTTCCACTGCTCGACTTAGCTCAGCAGTAGAAGAGCAGAATCGTGACTGTGGTCAGCAACAGCACTAACTTGCTGTCAGACCCTGAAAGGCTGTAACCAGGAGTACAGGGGGTACCCAAAGAGCCACCACCAGTAGATGGGATCATACTTCCAACACTGGATTCGATGTTGGGGTATGATTCCAACATGTTTGATACCAAACATGACTGGGTTCAGTGCAGCCACTATATAGTAAGACATCTCGTAATAACTGATGTCCACTATATGTATTAAAACGACTGCCCGCACTTACAATGCCTGGAGAATCAACTCCGGGGTTTGTAGGGGTGTCCTGCTCATGCAGAGGCACCCTCACACTTATAACCAAGCACCCTACCTTCAGGATTGAAAGGCCTGCCTTACGGGTGACTTATAGGTTTTAAGTGTAGTGACCTCAGATAAAAGGAAACTTATATCGGTCATAAGCAATGTTCCCTCTAATTATTTTTGTTGGTGTGCAGCAATACAGTGTTTGTGAGCACTCTTTTCTAAGTGGTGTGCGCTACTGACACAGCACAAGGCACTATGCATGCGAGTGTGCTACTTCTCTGGCAGTGACAGGCAAAATATCTGCTACATTTGTTTTAAGAAATAGGGTTAAAGTAAAATTTGAATCTTTTTATTCCAACAAAATTTTTGTAAAAGCTATAGTTTGTAGAAATAGTGGTGTAGGGAGATGCAGAGCACATGAAATAATCCAACCCTTCACGCATGCTGTCATATATCCATAGGTTAAAGCATCTTCTGTAGGAATTTGTTTTGCAAAATGCTGGCCATGGGTTGAAATACCTTAATGGGCTGCCTCAGCTTCTCATCCTTCCAAAATTTATTTAACCATTACCTATAAGGATTATAGTACAGTGCTCCCTATCACAGTTGTACTGTTCTGTGGCATTATGCATTTTAAAATGTTGGTTTATGGCATCTGCATATTTTCTCTTGTTCCCACTACTATTCTAAGGTGCTACCAGACAACGGTAGACTCTTCATGTTGATCAGCATCCAGAGTGCTCCCTCTTTTAACTCAACAGGTTAATCTGGTTGATGACAGTATTGATTTGATAGAAACACATCCCTTTCTTGTACCACAAGAGACCAATCTACTGTATCTCAGATGTAAATACAGTGTGGTTATCCTAGTATCTGAAAGAGACACGTTAGTGATAGATTCCTTACCTTAGAATATTCCCATGCGTCAGACTGGATCCGGAAAGTTTTTCGTCAGCAGTACCCCTGCGCGTCGGTCGGTGGCGTCGTGCGGCTCCGTGTTCGTCGTAGGCGCCGAGATGACGTCACGGAGACTACTTAGGCGCCACCCATGCGCGCTGACGTCAGTTCTTTCATTTTCCAAGCCAGCAAGCGCAGATCCGGTTAGAGCACGTACCTTAGTCACTTTCTGACTAGTTGTTTTTTGGGACTTTTGTCTCTAATTTCTATATTGACTCCTGGTGCCACGTAGGGATGCCTGGTTTTAAAACCTGCGGGGCCTGCCGCCATACGATGTCGGTGGCCCACCCCCATGGCGTCTGTCTCTACTGTCTAGAGCGCGACCATGACTCCCGGTCATGTTCCGACTGTCTGGCCATGGCTCTGAAGGCTTTGCGGGAGCGGTCCCGAAAGCTGCTAGAGGCCCGGCCGTTGTCTCCGCGCTGTTCCAGATCCAGGGGTCGCTCAAGGGACCGACCGCGGAGTCGCCATCATCGCTCCTCGGGGTCCAAGTCGTCGCCATCGGATTCCGGTAAGCGACGTCATAAAAAGAAGTCGAAGAAGCGCGTACGCTCTCCGACCTCCCCTCGTCGGTCTTCTGACGCGGACGAGGGGATCCGGGGTCTTTTCTCCGCGGCTCCGTTGGAGCCTCTCAGTCCCGCGGCCTACCCGCCATACCCGGGTCCGTCGGCGACTCCGGCCCAGGTGCAAGAGTTTCTTGCTGCCATGGACCGCCTTTTCGGGCCTGGGGCTCTCGCTGGTGCGCCTTCGGGCCCCGCGGTCCCTTTTGGGGGCCCTTGGTTGCCGCCGTCGGCTCCGGCCCCAGCGCCCCAAGGTCCTCCGCCGGCGGCTCCGGCGCCGCAGGGTCCTTCACCGGCGGCTCCGGCCCCACAGGGTCCTCCGGCCCCGGTGCCCCCTGCGGCTCCCTTCCCGGCGCCGCCATGGGTGCAGTTTGGTCCACCTCCGCCCTTGCCTGCGTTTCCAGCTTGGAACCCGGATTGGGCCTTGGAGCCGGAGCGGCGGCGTTCTCAGAGCCGGAGCGGCGCCGTTCTCGGCGCCGGTGGAGCATTTCCTTTCCCCTGTGCCTCCCTCGCCGTTGCAGCGTGTGCCTCTGGCTGTTGGGGAAGAGGAGGACTGGGAGGGGTCGGAGGACCCTCTTGCACGGCAGTGTGAATCCGAACAGGAATGGGCAGAAGACTCAGAGGATGCCAGTGGCCTTGACCTCTCCTCTGAGCCTGGGTTTGTGTCTCCTCCCACTCTCATGGAGGAAGGCGCCACCTACACTGTGGTACTCCGTAGAGCAGCTGAAACTCTTGGCCTTGAGCTGCCTACTGTTGCCCTCCAAACTAACCTCCTTACTGAGGTGCTTCAGCCTACAGCAGGTTCTGTGGAACCTCTACTCCCGTTCAATGAGACCTTAACGGATGTTTTGCTGGGTACCTGGTCTAGGCCAGCCATAGGGGCCCCTGTGGATAAAAATGTGGCCACACGTCATCATCCGGCACCGGGTGACCCTGCCTTTCTAACAACTCATCCAACACCGGAGAGCCTGGTCATTCAGGCTTCCACTTCCCAAACAGCATTCCCTACCGCTCCGCCGGATAAGGAATCCAAAAAGCTGGAGCAGCTTGGCAAAAGGTTGTTTTCCTCTGCCAGCCTGGGGCTGCGGTCAGTCAACACCACATGCCTCTTGGGCCGCTATTCTCACGCTGTGTGGGACACGGTGGCACAAACTCTGCCCCAGTGCCCCGAAGAGGTTCGGGCTGTGCTTTCCCAAGCTGTTGCAGAAGGGAAGGAAGCCGCGAAGTTCGCCATTCGGTGTGGGTTGGACACCGCGGACTCCTTGGGAAGAACAATTTCCACCACAGTGGCCTTGCGGCGACATGCCTGGCTGCAGTCCACAGGGTTTTCGGGGGATGTCCAGAGTTCCCTCATGGACATGCCTTTTGATGGTACTCGCCTTTTTGGCGATAAGGCAGACAGTGCGCTGGAGCGTTTTAAGGACTCTCGGGCTACAGCCAAGTCCTTGGGTCTCTCCACCTCCCGCCCAGCCACGTCTACTTTTCGTTCCTTTTGTGGCTGCGGCAGGGGCGCCTCTACACGTCCGTTCCAAAGGCCTGCGCAGAACCAGCCTCAGCGTGGCTGCGGGCATGGTGGCTGCCGTGGTGGTACAGGGCGATACAGGGGGCCAGCGTGCGGGTCAGCCCACCTCCGCTCCTGCAGCATCCGCCTCAAAGCCTTCCTAGTCCGCGCTTTGGGGTGCACCCCACGCTGGTGGGCGACAGGATTCAACATCACCTCCCTCACTGGCGCTCTGTCACTTCGGACAGCTGGGTGCTCCAAATCATCCGAAGGGGCTATTCCCTCCCCTTCGAGTCTGCCCCTCCGTCCATGCCACCTCAGTTCCACCGCATTTCGGGGGATCACTTAGCGCTTCTCCAACAGGAAGTCACGGCCCTCTTGGCCAAGGGGGCCATCGAGCGCGTTCCTGGGCCAGAAGTAGGACATGGATGTTATTCCCACTACTTTCCGGTCCCCAAGAAGGACAAGGGGGGCTTGCGCCCCATCTTGGACCTCCGGAACGTCAATCGCTTCCTCCGGAAGGAGAAGTTCAAGATGTTGACTCTGGCTCAGGTCTTGGCTGCCCTCGACCCTGGAGACTAGATGGTAGCATTGGACTTGCAGGACGCATATTTTCACATGCCCATCGGCATAACCTGCGATTCACGGTGGGCCAGGAGCATTTTCAGTTTACCGTGCTCCCTTTCGGCCTTACCAGCGCCCCTCGGGTGTTCACAAAAGTGATGGCGGTGGTCGCAGCTCATCTGCGCAGGTCAGGGGTATCAGTCTTCCCCTACCTCGACGACTGGTTGTTGATGGCGGGCTCGCCCCAGGCAGTCGTCACCCACCTTCAGACTACGGCCGACCTCCTGCAGTTACTGGGGTTCTCCATCAACGTGCCAAAGTCGCACCCGAGTCCTTCTCAAAAGCTCCCCTTCATCGGAGCGGTTCTGGACTCAACGCAGTTTCGGGTTTATCATCCCGAGCGGCGAGTCCGGGATATTCAGGCTATGATTCCCATCTTTCAGCCTCTATCCCGGGTTTGTCAGGCTGACCCTCCGGCTCCTGGGCCTGATGGCCTCTGGGCATTCTGCTAGTGCAACATGCCAGGTGTCGTATGCGAGCTCTGCAGTGGGACCTGAAGTTCCAGTGGGCGCAGCATCAGGGCAACCTGTCCGATCTTGTCCAGATCTTGGAGGGCACTGCACGACAATTGCAGTGGTGGCTCACAAATCGCGATTTGGTCAATGGCAGATCCCTCTCCCTTCCCCAACCGGAGCACACAGTGGTGACGGATGCATCCCTCCTGGGATGGGGCGGCCACCTGGGAGAGGCGGAGATCAGAGGCCTCTGGTCTCCGGCGGAGTCCCAGCTCCATATCCATCTTTTGGAGCTGCGGGCGATCCGACTTGCACTGAAGGCATTCCTTCCCTCTGTCCGGGGTGTAGTGCAGGTGTTCACGGACAACACCACCGCCATGTGGTATTGCAACAAACAGGGTGGGGTGGGGTCGTGGACCCTATGTCAGGAGGCTCTGCGCCTCTGGACATGGCTGGAACATCAAGGTATTACCTTGGTGGTTCAACACCTGGCAGGTTCTCTGAACGCCAGGGCAGACGAACTCAGCCGTCGGTGCTTGATGGATCACGAATGGCGTCTGAACTTGGACGTGGCGCAAGGTCTCTTTCTGCAGTGGGGAGAGCCTTGGTTAGATCTATTCACCACTGAAGAGAACACGCAATGTCATCAGTTCTGCGCGTTGGAATTTCCAAGGCGGCACTCGCTCGGCAACGCTTTTCGTCGCGAATGCAGTTGCGGTCTGTTGTACGCCTTTCCGCCTATACCACTTCTGCCCTGAGTGCTGAAGAAGATTCGGCACGACCGGGCCCAAGTCATCCTTGTGGCTCCGGATTGGGCACGAAGATACTGGTATCCCGAGCTACTCAACATGGCGATCGATCCCCCGATCCGACTGCCTCTTCGGGAGGACCTTCTGTTGCAGCAGCAGGGGACGGTCCTCCACCCGAACCTGTCCAGCCTCCACCTCCATGCGTGGAGATTGAGCGGCAACAGCTGATTCCATTTGACTTGCCTCCTGAAGTCTGTGATGTCATTCTGGCAGCCAGGCCTCCCTCCACTAAATCGGTATACGCCTGCAGGTGGAACAAATTTGTGGCATGGTGCTCAGCAAAGGCTGTGGATCCCCTTTCTGCCCCTCTTTCTGAGGTCCTTCTATTCCTACTATCCTTGGCCCGGCAGGGCTCTGCTCTGGGCACTCTCAAAGGTTATCTTTCGGCCATCTCAGCCTTTCTCAGGCTTCCAGATCAGCCTTCTCTCTTTAAGTCCCCGGTTGTTAACCGTTTCCTCAAAGGCATCATGCACACATTTCCTCCCGTGCCTTTCATAATGCCTCAATGGGACTTAAATCTTGTCTTGACCTAACTGATGTGCGCTCCCTTCGAGCCCCTTCATAACTGTCCTTTACGTCTTCTTACTCTAAAGACGGCTTTCCTGGTAGCTATCACCTCTGCAAGAAGAGTGAGTGAACTCCAGGCTCTTTCTTCTAAACCTCCTTTCCTTTCTGTTCATCCGGACAAGGTGGTTTTAAGGACCCGTCCTTCTTTCTTGCCAGAGGTTGTCACGCCCTTCCACATCGGGCAGACCATCACTTTGCCCACTTTCTTTCCGCCTCCGCATCCTTCGAAAGAGGAAGAGAGGCTCCATCGTCTGGACCCAAAACGTGCGCTCTCGTTCTATCTAAAGCGCACACAACAGTTCCGGGTGGATGACCAGCTCTTTGTTGGCTACGTGGGCGCCAAAAAAGGTCGGGCCGTGCACAAACGCACCATCTCTCGGTGGGTCGTTTTGTGCATCAAAGCGTGTTACTCCTTGGCTAAAAAGGAGCCTCCTGTGGGGCTGCGTGCCCATTCTACCAGGGCAACAGCAGCCACTACTGCCTTGGGACGCGGCGTTCCCTTGCAGGATATTTATCAGGCAGCCACGTGGGCCTCGCTGCACACATTTACCAAGCATTACTGCCTTGACAGTCAAGTCCGGAGAGACGGCTTCTTTGGCCGTTCTGTTCTCCGTGACTTTCTGGGGTAATCTATTCGCAGACCCACCACCGGGTTGGTATTGCTGGGGTATCTATTCTAAGGTAAGGAATCTATCACTAACGTGTCTCTTTCAGATGCACAAGTTACTACTTGTGTAACGATATATCTGTAAGAGACATTAGATAGTGATAGATTCCTTACCGCCCCACCCATCCTCCCCGTTCTGCGAACTAATTCTAGGGTTAAGGTCATCCCTTTCAGGGCCCTAGTTTCGTGGCACCAGTGGTCCGTTTCTTGCATGGCTCTGCGTTCCTGGCGCGGAAAGTCGTGTACAGAACTGACAGCGCGCATGGGTGGCGCCTAAGTAGTCTGTGACGTCATCTAGGCGCCTACAACGCCAGCGACGAACGCGGAGCCGCACGACGCCACCTACCGACGCGCAGGGGTACTGCTGACGAAAAACTTTCCGGATCCAGTCTGACGCCTGGGAATATTCTAAGGTAAGGAATCTATCACTAACTAATGTCTCTTACAGATATATTGTTACACAAGTAGTAACTTGTGCATTTGGTTCTTGACCCTTCATGGATGACTGGGCTGGCTGTGATTCTGTACAAACAGACGCACTGTGAAGTATGACCCAACTATAGCGCTGGAATACTGGGACAATGATGTTATAAGTCTGGCAGTCATGCTTTACATTATAGTCTGACTGTGGGGCTTTGGATACTGAAGAAGTACTGGACTTACTTAGTTGCACTACATACGCAAGCAATGTAGATAATTGCCATATTGTAGTGCTTCAAATACTGGACTATTATTAGCATGGTTCTGGTACTTTACATACTGGGAAAGTACAGGCCAGGCTTTGGCGATTTACAGATTAAATAGGTTATGGAAACTGTCCTTGGCATGGTGCTTCACCTATTGGCTTAATACTGGCCTGGTTGCAGTGCTTTACATACATGGACTCACTGGCCTGGTGATGGCGCTGTACATTCTGGTCCATTACAGAAATAGACCCGATTATGACAATGCTTTACATACTGGGTCATTGTGAATTTAGGCAATGGAGCTTGAAACACTTTGGAATAGTGAAAACTGCCTTGCTGATGGTGCTTTATACATGGGTGCAATGTGAAAATTGGCATGACAAAGGACAATGCAGACACTGGCATCATGGCACTAACCGCAATCTGTAGGGTAATTACTCTGTGTGGTGTCCAATTCATTAAAACCAGCAATCTGGAGATACTGAATGACCGAAGCTACCCTCCGCATCAGCCATTAGCAACATTAACAGCTACTTGGGCCTGACACAAAAGTCCTCCCCAGCTTAATGAGCAGCAATGGCCTGATTATTAATATCTGAAAGAGACAGTTATAGATTCCTTACCTTTAGAATTACCCCCAGGCGTCAGACTGGATCCGGAGAATTTTTTCGTCAGCAGTACCCCTGCGCGTCAAAGTGGCGTCGGTTGGCTCCGCGTTAGTCGTTGGCATCGTGGTTGCCGGGATGATGTCGCGGTAGCTACTTAGATGCCGCCCTCGCGCGCTGACGTCAGTTCTTTCTTTTTCTGCACCAGCCTGCGCAGATCCGGAGAGAGCAATACCTCCAGTCACTTTTTGACTGATTTTTTTTGCGACTTTTGTCGACACCTTTTTTTGAGTCTGTCGACTCCTGCTGCACGCAGGAATGTCCAGTCGTCCTTGGCCCGGCTTCAAGGCTTGCGACACCTGTCGCAAGCTGATGTCGGTTACCGACCCGCACCGTGTGTGCCTGTGGTGTCTGGAGCGCGACCATGATCCCAAGTTGTGCTCCGACTGCCGGACCATGAATCCGAAGTCTTTGAGGGAGCGGTCCCGAAAGCTTCTCGAGCCCCGGCAGTCCGCTCAGCGCCGTTCGAGGTCCCGGTCGCGTGGGAGGTCGAGGGACCAGCCGCAGAGTCACCACCACTTGTCATCGAAGTCTTTGCACTCCTCAGGTAAGTTGAAGCACAAGAAGAAGTCGAAGAAGCATCGTTGCTGTTCGATTTCTTCCCGTCCGTCAGCCGACTCAACGAGGGATGCGGATGGTGCCGGTCCTGTGGCTCCACGTGCGGAGCCTGAAGGGTCGACTCAGAGTTTCCTTCCTTTTCCAGGAGCCGGAGCGACCCATGCCCAGCTCTGAGTTTCTACGAAGCGATGCAGGCCATCTTTGGACAGCCCGACTCCGCTGGTGCGCCTTCGGGCTCTGCGGATTCAGCTGGGGGCCCTGGGCCTTCAACGCCAGCGGCTCTGGCCCCAGCACCACAGGGTCCCCTTGGATCCAGGCCTGGATCCGGATTGGTGCCGGTCGACCTTGTAACACCTCCCCCGGCGCCGATTCCACCGGCACCACGTCCGCTCCCAACACCGGTTGGGTCCCCAGCCGGCGTCGACCCTGGCCTCCACCTTGACTTGGACACAGGGCCGGACCGGCGCCAACCGAGGCCGGATCCGGCGCCGAGCGGTACTTTTGTACCTCTGTTCGACCCTGGTGTTTCCTACAGGCCAGAATGGCAACCATAGGCGGGTGAGGACTGGGACGGGTCTGTTGACCCTTTGGCAGACCAGTTAGATGAATGTGACTGGAGAGAGGAGTTTGGGGAAGCCAGTGGTCTGGATGTCTCCCCAGATATTGGCATGCTGTCTACTCCTACCGTGGCTACGGAGGAGGGTGCTTCATACGCAGTGGTGTTGCGTAGGGCGGCCGAGGCCCTCAACCTTGAGCTACCTATGGTGGAGGTCAGGACTAATCTCCTGACAGAGGTGCTTCAACCTGCAGCGGCCTCTTCGGAGCCCCTGCTGCCTTTCAATGAAGCCCTTACTGACATCCTTTTGGGCACCTGGTCCAGGCCCAACACGGGCTCCTGTGGATAGGATGATTGCCCGACGCTACCGCCTGGCTCTTTCCTCTCCCAACAACCCACCCCTGAGAGCTTGGTGGTCCAAGCCTCTACATCCAAAGGCGCATTCCCTAACGCACCACCTGATAGGGAATCCAAAAAGCTGGACCATCTTGGGAAGATGTTTTCTTCCTCCAGCTTGGGACTGCGGTCGGTGAACACCGCATGTCTGTTGGGCCGTTTAACCCACTCTGTGTGGGATACGGTAGCGCAGGTGCTGCCACAGTGCCCGGAGGAGGCCCGGGCCGTGCCCTCCCGTGCAGTTGCCGAGGGGAGAGACGCAGCCAAGTTCACCATTAGATGTGGACTGGACACCGCCGACTCGCTAGGCAGGACAATTTCAACGTCGGTAGCCCTCAGACGCTATGCCTGGCTGAGGTCGACTGTATTTTCCAGGGATCTCCAAGCTACCTTGCTGGACATACCTTTTGATGGCCGTCGCCTTTTCGGTGACAAAGCAGACAACGCGCTAGGGCGCTTTAAGGACTCCTGGGCTACGGCCAAGTCCTTGGGCCTCTCCACCCGACCTGCGCAGTCTGCTTTTCACCCCTTTCGTGGCTACGGAAGGGATGTCCCACCACGTTCCACCCAGGGCCACAGGCCAGCACAAGCTGTCCAGCCCCTGCATGGCCGGGGACGTGGGACCCACTGTCGTGGGTCTGGGGGCCAGCGAGCGGGCCAGTCCACCAGCACCCCTTCTGCAGCAGCCTCCAAACCCTCCTAGTCTGACCTTTCAGGGCCGCCAATCGCCAGTGGGCGGCAGGATTCGCCATCACCTCCCCCACTGGCGCACCATCACATCGGACAGGTGGGTTTTGCAGATAGTCCGAAAGGGCTACTCCCTCCCCTTCGAGACTACCCCTCAATCCATGCCACCTCAATACCATTGCATGTCGGAGGATCATTTGGCCCTTCTCCAACAGGAAGTTATGGCTCTCTTGGCCAAGGGTGCTATCGAGCGAGTTCCTGTTCCAGAAGTAGGTCGTGGTTGCTATTCCCACTACTTTCTGGTGCCAAAGAAGGACAAAGGCCTGCGTCCTATCTTGGATCTCAGGAACGTGAACCACTTCCTCCAGAAGGAGAAGTTCAAAATGTTGACACTAGCTCAGGTCCTGTCTGCCGTCGACCCTGGAGACTGGATGGTAGCGTTGCAGGACGCTTACTTTCACATCCTCGTCCTGCCGGTCCACCGGCGTTACCTGCGGTTCACGGTAGGCCACGAGCACTTTCAGTTTACCGTGCTCCCCTTTGGCCTTACCAGCGCCCCTCGGGTGTTCACGAAAGTGATTGCGGTGGTCGCAGCTCATCTGTGCAGATCAGGGGTTCCAGTCTTCCCCTATCTCGACGACTGGCTGTTGAAGGCGGGCTCGCCCCAGGCAGTCGTCTCCCACCTCCAGACTGCGGCGGACCTCCTGCATTCGCTGGGGTTCACTATCAACGTGCCGAAGTCACACCTGACTCCCTCTCAGAAGCTCCTCTTCATCAGAGTGGTTCTGGACACGACGCAGTTTCGGGCTTATCCTCCCGAGCAGCGAGTCCGGGATATTCGGGCTATGATTCAGATCTTTCAGCCTCTATCCCGGGTTTCGATCAGAATGACCCTGAGGCTGCTGGGCCTCATGGCCTCCTGCATCCTGGCAGTAGATCATACCAGGTGGCATTAGCGGGCTCTGCAGTGGGACCTGAAGTTCCAGTGGGCACAACATCAGGGGAATCTGTCCGATTGCGTTCAGATCTCGGAGGGCACTGCACGACAATTGTAGTGGTGGCTATTGAACCCGGATTGGGTCAACTGCAGATCCCTCTCCCTTCCCCAACCGGAGTTCCCAGTGGTGACAGATGCATCACTTCTGGGTTGGGGCGGCAACATGGGAGAGGCGGAGATCAGAGGCCTCTTGTCTCCGTCAGAGTCCGGGCTCCACATCAACCTTCTGGAGCTTCGGGCGATCTGTCTTGCGCTAAAAGCATTCCTTCCCTCTGTTCGGGGAAGAGTGGTGCAGATGTTCACGGACAACACCACCGCCATGTGGTACTGTACCAAACAGGGAGGGGTGGGGTCGTGAAACCCATGTCAAGAGGCTCTCCGTCTCTGGACATTGCTGGAACATCAGGGCATATCCCTGGTGGTTCAACACCTGGCAGGTTCACTGAATGCCAGGGCAGACGAACTCAGCTGCAGGTACATGATGGATCACGAATGGCGTCTTCACTCGTAGGTGGTGCAAGGTCTCTTTCTGCAGTGGGGAGAGCCTTGGTTAGATCTATTCGCCACCGAAGAGAATGCGCAATGTCAGCAATTCTGCGTGTTGTAATTTCCAAGGCGGCACTCGCTAGGCGACGCTTTTCGTCTCGAGTGGAGTTGCGGTCTTCTATACGCCTTTCCGCCTATACCACTTCTGCCCAGAGTGCTGAAGATCAAGCGCGACCGGGCCCAAGTCATTCTTGTGGCTCCGGATTGGGCACGAAGAGTCTGGTATCTCGAGCTGTTACACATGGCCATCGATCCTCCCAATCAGATTGCCTCTTCAGGAGAATCTTCTGTCGCAGCATCAGGGGACGGTCCTCCACCCGAACCTGTCCAGCCTCCACCTCCTTGCATGGAGTTTGAGCGGCGACAGTTGACAGCCTTTGACCTTCCTCCTGAAGTCTGTGATGTTATCTTGGCAGCCAGGCGTCCCTCCACTAAGATGGTATACGCCTGCAGATGGAACAAATTTGTGGCATGGTGCGCAGCAAAGGCTGTGGATCCCCTTTCTGCTCCTCTTCCTGAGGTTCTCTTGTTCCTCCTTTCTTTGGCCCAGCAGGGCTCTGCTCTGGGCACTCTTTTTGAGTTTAGAATGCTTTATTGAAGTAATAATCAAAGTAGAAACATCAATACATGGTCTAAAAACAAGAAGGATGAAGGGTAAAGACAAAATATATGTGACAATGAAGTAAATAAAAAACATCCTCGATAGGTAAAGCCTGTACAAAGAGTAAATACATTTTAGCTTTTTAAGTTAAGAAAGAGGGAAAGAGAAAGAAGGAGAAAGGAGGGGAAAAAGAATACAACAGAATTAGAATAAAAAAGAATGAAATAGCATTATAAATTATAACAAGATACAGGTTGGTATCATATGTACAAGCAAAATCAATTGGCAAGCCTGGAAAGAAAGGATGTTAGTGGTAACCACAACAAGTCTTTTTTGATCAGCAAAGAAGTAGAGGTAGCATAAGCCCGGTCAAGTCTATGATGATGACAAAGCAAATTCCACCAAGCTTGAAACGAAATTTTCGAGGTGTCTTTCCAATTAGTAGTGATAATCTGAAAGGAAATGGCTAAAAACAAATCAATAAATTTACCCACATTGCTCTGAACTTTCCAAATAGGAGAAGAACTACCCAAAAATATGTGTATATCAAAAGACACATTTGATAAAATTTCATTCAATTTGAACCATATACGGGACCATAAAGCTTTAATCATAGGACAATGAAAAAACATGTGAAAAAAGTCACTACGCTCGTGGGAACAAGACCAGCATTTTGGGGAGTCTAATAGTTTAAATCTGTGTAAGTCAGTGGGAGAAAAAAAAAAGTCTATTATAAAAATAATATAAAGTCTGGGTTGTACTAGCTGAGCGTGAGGAGGAGTGGATTTTTGACCAGATGGAGTCCCATGTTTGAAATGAAAAGTCTTGCACTAGGTCCTTTTCCCATAAAAGTTCTAGTTTGGATTTAGTTCTGACATTAACAGGGCGAGAAAGTAACTTGTATATAGCAGCGGCTTTAAATTGTGTGGAGAAGTCCAAAGGAGGGGAGAGAGTTTGGTCAGATGTAATAGTGGAGTTACCTTGGCAAAAGTAAAGAGTCAAAGAGTCTTTGATCAAGGGGTATTGCTGGGCTCGTGTGGAGGAAATACCATAGGATCTTTGAATCTCCGAATAGTCCATAAAGGACCCATCTCTCAACAAATGATCAAGTGTGAGGATGCCTTTGTCAATCCATTCTTTCCAAAATAAAGCTCTGTTATTAATCTTTAAATGTTTGTTGTACCAGATTGGAGTGTTAGAGTTGTAATCTGCAGAAGAAAGATGAGTTGTAAGCAGAGAAGTGGCAAGTGCCTTGGAGTGGATAAAAATAGGTGAAAAAAAACGCTTCGGAGGTTGGGAGAGACGGGTAGCTAAAAGAAAGGAAAAAGGTGTGTACTGAGCTGAGCTCCATGCTGTTACAGGTAAATGAGTAGAGCCAGATAAAAGGGACCATATTTGTTTCAGGGTAAATGCAGAGTGATCACGTTTGAGGTTAGGAAAGTTTACTCCTCCTAATTCCTTGGAAAGCTGTAAACGAGAAAGTGAAATCCTGGCCTTGCGATTATTCCAAAGAAATTTGGTCAAGGAGCGATAAATGGTACTGAAAAAGGAATTGGGAAGAGAAACTGGAAGCATAGAAAGAACAAAGTTAATAATTGGGAGAAGCATCATTTTGATCGTAGCTATTCTACCCCACCAAGATAAAAAAAGTGAAGACCAACTTTCCGTGAGATCCGATAGTTTTTTAAGCATATCAGCAAGGTTGATTTTGATAGTTTCTCTAATGTTATTAGCATAAAGGATACCTAAACATTTGATACTTTTGGAATTCCATTTGAAACCAGTGTTGTGAAACATATGTGGAAGACAATACTTATTCAAGGGCAGGACTTCGGATTTATCAATATTCAATCTATAACCAAAAACAGAAGAGTACTCTTGTAGAAGGGAGAAGAATACCGGGAGGGAAGTGGATGGATTAGAAATATATAAAAGAATGTCATCAGCGTATGCAGTGAATTTGATGTCGATATTATTAAATTTAAAACCTGTGTATTGTGGTGAGCGTCTAAGTTTTTGTAAAAAGGGCTCCAAAGCGAGAATAAATAGGAGAGGGGAAAGGGGACACCCCTGCCTTGTCCGTCTGAGGAGTGGGAAATACCCGGATTGACAACCATTCACCCAAATAGAAGTAGTGGGGGCGGAATATAGCAGTTGAATATATTTAATGATGGGTGGGTTAAAGCCATGCCACTTAAGTGCGCCGAAGATAAAATCCCAGTTAACCCTATCAAACGCTTTTTCAGCGTCCAATGTAATAGCAGCAATTGGAGAATCTAATTTGGAGGCCAGGTGGATAATATTAAGAAAGGTTCTTGAGTTATCAGTGATGGAGCGTCCTTTAACAAAGCCAGATTGATATATGTTGATAAGATCCAGGATTACTTTATTGATGCGGAGTGCAAGTAATTTGGCGAAGATTTTACAATCGGTATTAATCAGGGAAATGGGCCTATAATTTTTACAAAGAGAGGGGTCCTTACCTTTTTTAGGTATTAAACATAACGTTCCCTGGGTGAAAGATCCACGCGACTCACGAGCAGTGAGAAAATGATTGATTAATGAGAATAACTGAGGGACCAAAAGTTGTTTAAAATGAAGGAAAAATCAAACAGTGAAGCCATCAGGACCCGGTGTTTTGTCTTTGGGTAAGAGAGTAATGGCATCGACGATTTCCTGTTCTAAGATGGGTGCATTTAAAGATGAAAGGTCAGTGTGACCCACAAGAGTTTTGGGGATATTTTGAAAGAAGGAATCTATTTGATCAGGAGAGGGGGTGGATTCTGGAGTGTAAAGGGAGGTATAATATTCAGTGAAGCAATCAAGGATTTTAGCGTCTGCAATATGCCGAACTCCAGAATTGTCTGTAATAGCTACAATTTTAGATTTTTGTTTTTTAATTTTTAGATAGTTGGCTAAAGATCTGCCTGCCTTATTCCGCCCACCATACATCTTGGCATTAAATTTAAGGAGATTATTACAAGCAGAATCCCATGACTGTTTATTGTATTGCAATTTGGCTTTGATAAGAGATGATAGTGTATCAGGACTATTGGAAGTGAAATACTTATGTTCTAAGGCTTTAATTTGTTTCAGGATGGATGTGGAGTCTAAGAAGGCTTTTTTTTTTTTTTTTGAGAAACAAAATCAATTATAAAACCCCTGGCAGTAGCTTTAAAGGCATCCCAAATAAAATGATGTTGAGAGGTAGAGGAGAGGTTATTTTGAAAAAATTCCTGGGTGAATAATTTAAACTGTTCAATAAATTGAGGATCTAAAAGGAGGGAATTGTTGAAGCGCCATCGTCGGGAGGAGGGGGGAGACGAGGGATAGTCCATATCTAGAATAACGGGGGCGTGATCTGAAATGAGAATGGAGCCAATCTCTACATTAGTCATGAATTGTAAGGCTGGTTGAGAGAGAAAAATATAGTCAATACGAGAGTGAGACTTGTGTACAGGAGAAAAAAAGGAGAATTCTAAGACGTCAGGTTGAGATGTTCTCCAAGAATCAACCAGTCCTCTGGAGGTGATAACTTTATGAAGAGTCTTTTGCATCTTGTTAGGAATGTATTTCGTTTGAGATTTCCGGTCAAGGAAGGGGTCCATAAGTTGGTTACAGTCACTATCTACAATCAAGTTTTCAGCAGCATGTGAGGAGAGAAGAGTAGAGAAATCGTTCCAAAAGGGTAAATCAATACCATTAGGGCCATAAACGTTACAAAAAGAGAATTGAGCATCATTAACTTTAGCGTTCAAAAAAAGCCATCTACCATTAGTGTCTTTAAATTCATTTTGTAGGATGACATTCAAAGACTTATGAAACAGAATGACTACCCCATTTTTGTTATTCACAGCCGGAGAGCAGAAAATGTCTCCTACCCATTGTTTGCGCAAGGAAGGCAAATCTTGTACCTTAAGGTGCGATTCTTGTAACAATGCAACATGACATTTTAATTTAGCAAGGTGAGACAAGACACGCTGTTTTTTAACAGGGTTACGAATACCTTTCACATTCCATGAAACTATACGGAGACCTTTCATCAGATAGATTTATGCAAAAATAGACAGGAGAAAAGATAACACTTAAAGAATGAAAGATAAAAAGGAAGTATAGGTCCACTCAAGAAAAAGATACACAAAGGAAGATGAAGGCCAAAGATAAGAAAAAAAGAGGCCTGTGGAAATAGAGAATAACCAAGAGGAAGGAAAGTAAAGTAGTTAGCTTGATGTAAGCGCCAATATAAAAAAAGGAAAGAATCATAAGATACCATAAAATAAAAATGAAGAAAAGTACATAAAATAAAGTGAAAGGCGAGACAGTAAGGGAATAAGAGAGAGAGAGAAGAAGAGAGAGAAACAGAAGAGAAAAGGAAAAGGGGAACATAGTCGCCCAAAAGAAGCTATCAAAGAAAAGATGACCAAAAGCCAGATAGCTTTAGTCATAATGTGCATCAACAAGAACAACAATAATAAGGGAGGGGGGGGGGCGAAAAACAAGACAGCCACTCCAAGCGGGGGACGCGGAGGAGAAGCAGGTTTACTACTGTAGAACAAACAAAAAAATAAGAGAAGCAGTCCAAGAAAGAAGTAGCAAATAAATGAAACCATGAGGAGGGGAACTTACCAAACATTAGGGAACAACACAATGAAGCGGATGAAACACCACAAACAAAACGATAACTCGGGTATGAACATCAACAGCAGAAGTGTACAAGGAACATCTAAAAGAGATGGGAGAAAACAAACAAAACAGTTAAGGCTTGCTCAGTTCCATAGCTTCTCCTTTGTGAACATGGATGAAATTTTGAAGTTCAGCTGGGTCTTCAAAAGTAAAAGTTCTGTCCTTATAAGTCACTTTAAAGAAGCATGGATGGATAAGACCATAGCGTTGGCCTGAGGTCTAGAAATTCCTTTCTGCGGTTGGCTTTGAGACATCCTGGCTGAAAAAAATCTTGTGGCCGGACCATAGCATCTGTTTGTGCTGTTTAGCAGCATTGAGGATTGCCATGAGATCAGAGTATAGTAAGAAGTAGGCGATGATGCCCCTTGGTTTAGATGCAGAAGATGCATTCGAAGGACCTAATCTGTGCGCCATTTGAATGTTAAGATCCATGGGTTTTGACAGACCAACAATTTGTAGAACTTGAGTCTTCAAGAAGGAGATCATGTCCGACCCTTCAGAACCTTCTGGAATTCCATAGATACGTAGGTTGTTGCGTCTATTGCGATTTTCTAAATCTTCTGTAACTTTAAGTTGAGTAACTTCTTTGGTGAGAAAATCAACTCTGGCGACAACGTCCTGTGCATCGCTGATTTTTTGTTCCACATCTGAAATACGTGACTCAAGGCCGGACCATTTATCTTCAATTCGCTGAAGTGAAGCAGTGGTTTCAGTCATGAAGGGTCTGATATTGCGCAGTTCTTCCATAATGTCCTCTAACGTCAGAGGAAGAGGTGACTTCGATGGGGAGGATGGGTCTTTCTTAAAGCGCTTGTTGGTATTGGCAGCTGAGTCTTTGTGACCTCCAGCGGAAGACCCAGGTGCGCCATGAGGCTTGGTAGAATTTGAAGCATCCATAGCAAGGCACGAAGTGTAGCACGGCCAGCGAAATGTACTTCTAAGGCATGTAAAGTACAAGGTCACAATCAATAACAGCCAGTAGAAGGGAGCACCAAAATACCTTGTGAAGAGAAGGGCTAAAAATCGCTAAGTAGTCTTGATGACACCATGAAGAAAAATAAAGAAATACACAAAATGTCCCTTATATGATGAGTAAAGTACCATTTAAATATACCATCCTCTTAAAGAGACCAAAAATGAGGAAAGATGTACATTTTAGCAATTAGGCGGCATAAAAAACGATTGTGTAAGAAATGGCTTGCGAGAAGAAGTCAAAATGGCGGCCGCAACAGAGGCCGGAGGAAGCAGAAGCAAAAAAGCGATAAAAAAGACCAAAATTCTTTAAAAAAAGCTTGCCTCAGCGTGCAGCAGAACTTCTGCAGTAGAAATCCATTATTTCCCACATGTTCCGAGCTCAAAAACAAGCCCCTCGATAAAAGACGCTCCTCCGTGACACGGAGCCGATTCAAGGAGCGGCCATCTTGGATCACCGCCGCCGCGCGCCTCTTCTGCTCTGGGCACTCTTAAGGGCGATCTCTTGGCCATTTTGGCCTTTCTTAGGCTTCCTGATCAGCCTTCTCTTTTCAAGTCCCCTGTTGTAAATCGCTTTCTTAAGTGCATTACTCATCTTTTTCCTCCTGTTACCTTCGTAATGCCTCAGTGGGACTTGAACTTGGTTGTTATCTTATGTGCGCTCCCTTTGAGCCGCTACATAACTGTCCTCTCAGACTTCTCACTTTAAAGACTTCCTTTCTGGTTGCCATCACCTCTGCTCGCAGGGTGAGTTAGCTCCAGGCTCTTTCTTCGAAATCTCCTTTTCTGGCGGTTCATCCGGACAAGATTGTCCTTCAAACTCGACCCTCTTTTTTTCATAAAGTGGTTACTTCTTTCCACATTGGTCAAACCATCACTTTGCCCACCTTCTTTCCGCCTCCGCATTTTTCTAAGGAGGAAGAGAGGCTCCACCGTCTGGATCCAAAACGTGCGCTTTCATTTTATTTGGATCGCACCAAGCAATTCCGGGTGGATGACCAGCTCTTTGTTGGCTACGTGGGTGCCAAAAAAGGTTGGGCCGTGCACAAACGGACCATCTCTAGGTTGGTCGTTTTGTGCATTAAAGCTTGCTACTCTTTGGCAAAGAAGGAGCCTCCAGTGGGATTGCGCCCCCATTTCACCAGAGCGACGGCAGCTACCACTGCTTTGGGACGTGGAGTCCCCCCAATGACCTCTTTCAGGCGGCTACGTGGGCATCTCTGCACACGTTCACAAAACACTACTGCCTGGACAGCCAAGTCCAGAGAGACAGCTTCTTTGGCCGTTCTGTTCTCCAGGACTTTCTGGTGTGAACTTGGTTCGCAGACCCACCTCCGGGGTTGGTATTGCTGGGGTATCTATTCTAAAGGTAAGGAATCTATAACTAATTGTCTCTTTCAGATGAACAAGTTACTTACCTTGAGTAACGAGATATCTGTAAGAGACATAGATTAGTTATAGATTCCTTACCACCCCACCCATCTTCCCCGTTCTGCGAACTGACTTTTAGGGTCAGGGAATCCCTTTTCAGGGCCCTAGTTTTGTGCACCAGTGGTCAGTGTCTTGCATGGCTCTGCGCTTCTGGCGTGGAATGTCGTGTAAAAGAACTGATGTCAGCGCGTGAGGGCGGCGTCTAAGTAGCTACCGCGACGTCATCCCGGCGATCATGACGCCAACGACGAACGCGGAGCCGACCAACGCCACCTTTCGGCGCGCAGGGGTACTGCTGACGAAAACATCCACCAGATCCAGTCTGACGCCTGGGGGTAATTCTAAAGGTAAGGAATCTATAACTAGTCTGTCTCTTACTGATATATTGTTACCGAAGGTAAGTAACTTGTTCGATTGTGCCTGACTGTTTACATATTGGACAGAAGCAATAATAGTTATCTCGAACCCCAATAAATGTGGTAACATCCTTGAAAATATGAGAACCACTGATGTCCTTTCTCTTAGCATAGATTATTTGAAGGTGTTTTTTCCCCCCCAAGAGGACTACCCTGCATATAATAGGCACTGCTTTTCCTGCAGCGCACATTTATACCCGTTTGTGCATACACTGTTTTTTTTAATTTTTTTATGAAGTACGCAGCTTTTTTATAGACACATAATTTTCAGCAGTGGTGAAGTATGCCTGCTTTTTGTTGCAGCTCTTGAAATAATGTAATATTTCATCACTTGCCACTCGGAACTGCCTGAAATCCATTGTTTTTTAAACCATATGTTTAGAAAATTGTGCTATAAAATTCATCATGTCCTACTGTTTTCTATTCCAAAACTTCCTAGAGAAGAGGCTCTTTATCTCTATTCCTTGGAGAATGCCCTTCTCACTCAATATGTTGACTTGGTAATATTCAGGGCTGGTATAAAAGAATATTTATACGGCTGCTTTGAATTTCCAGTCCAGCACTAAGTACATTAAATAGTAGTCATGCACTAAGTGACGTTAAAAGTATTAGTTACCAAACATGAGCTTAAAAACATTCTCAAAGTCCTCCATCCAATTATGATGATGCCATTAGTAAACAATAAGACAGGTCGGTCCGTCATTCACGCTCTGTATACACAAAACATTTTTTTTTTTTAAATGGAGTAATGTTATTTTGTATTAAACCATACAAGTGAGGCTTTTGTATATCATGCATCATGAACTGAAATTACTTAAAGGTGTCCTCGGATATGGCCATCATGAAAAAGGAGGATCGGGAAAGCAAAGCGATTTGCCTAGGATCAAAGGTCAAACAGGGAAGTTGGGATTTGCCTCATGTTTTCTTTTCAGACATTACGCTATTCAGTAAAGCAATCCCACTGAGCCTTTGTTCTTGTAAAAAGCATTCTGAGCGATAAGTTTGTTTCAGGGCTAGAGACAGGCCGAACGTCTTATTAATTTAAAAGACCAAAATAAGATACATTATGAAAAGCACTCTACTGTGGGGGCTGACTGAAAAGAGAAAGGGGTCGTAAAGCAGTGTGACTGCAGAGTGTAAACACTACTTGAAAACTGAGCATGTTCCAAAAAGCAAGAGCTTTCCGTAGATGTTGCACATGCCGGATGCCTTGTTTGAGATGTGTGCTCAAACTCCAATTAGCACAACAAAATGACCCTTTTGTTATGTGCACTCCAGATGGGCCTCCTGCGCTGAGAGAAAATGCCTACTGCGCGGCCGCCCAGGCGCGCAGCTTACAGGGAACTGTGGTCGGAAGTGGTGCTAGCACCAGCTCACAGAGGCTGCAATGGCAGGCCTGTAGTCAGTTTGAGTGGTCTCTCATAGGTGGCATAATACATGCTGCAGCCCATGGGAGACCCCTGGTGTACTTTAGTACCATATACTAGGGACTTACAGGGGTACACCAGTAGCCAATTGTGGAGGTACCAAAGTTTTAACCATAGGAAATTTAGGGAGGAAGCACAGTGACTGGGGTTCTGGTTAGCAGGATCCCAGCCAGACTAGTCACAAAAACAGATTGACACCAGAAAAAAGTGGGGGTAACCATGAAAGCGGATCCGACTTTCCTACACAACACCCCACCCCAAACGAAAGGAGATGAGACTAACCTTGCCCAGCTGAGTCTTCATTTTCTAAGTGGAAATATCTGGAGAGTCCATCTGCGTTGACATGGTTACTCCCAGGTCTATGTTCCACAGAAAAGTCCAGCCCCTGTAGGGAAATGGACCACCTCAAAAGTTTGTGATTTTCACGCATCATTTGTTTTAGCCATAAGAGGGGCTTATGGTCTGTCTGAACAATGAAGTGAGTACCAAACGGGTATGGCCTCAACTTCTTCAAGGCCTGGACCACAGCAAAGGCCTCACTCTCAATGGCTGACCAAAGCCTCTCCCGGGGGGGGTCAACCTTCTGCTTATAAAAGCTACGGGTTGGTCCTGGTAATCTGCATTAAGTTGTGCTAATACTGCACCTACCCCTATCTCAGAAGTCTGTCTGGACAATGAAGGTTTTGGAGTAATCAGGACTTTGTAGGATGGGAGCAGTGCACATGAGCTGCTTCAGGTCATCAAATGCCTTTTGACTGCTAACTGTCCACTGAACCTTTTTAGGCATTCCCTTAGAGGTGAGGTCATTAAAGGGAGTCACTATGGACTCAAATCCCTTAACAAACCTCCTGTAGTACCCAATCTGATAGAGACATCTAGCCACAGATTCCTTAACTTAAAATATCCCCAGGCGTCCGACTGGATCCGGAGAATTTTCAGCAGTACCTCTGCGGGCCGGGGGACGGCGTTGCATGGCTCCGTCCTGACGTCGTCCACGGATTTGACGTCAATGGAGCCATATAAGTCCCTCCCGACGCGCTGACGTCAGTTTTCTTCTTTTCCGCGTCCCAACGCGGATCCAGGAGAAGCGGTTCCTCTGGCCTGTTTTTGTTTTTAGGCCTTCCTCAACGCCTTTTAGCGTCCGCGTGCAGTGTGCGATGCCAACGGGCTTTAAATCGTGTGCCACCTGTACGCGGCAGATGGCGACGGATCACACGAGATCTGTATGTGGTGCTTGGGAGAGCACCACGACTCCACGGAGTGCGACGCCTGCCGGCAGCTGAAGCCAAAGTCCCTGTGGGAACGTCGGATGAAGTTGTTGTCCGCCCGGATGTCCCATTAGGAGTCCTCGCGTCGCCGGTCTCTATCTCCAGCGGAGGGGTCCAAGCGGCGCCGGTCTCCATCACATGCTGGGGCTCCTGTTCGGGACAGTTCCAGGAGTCGTTCCCGCGGACGTCGCTCGCCTGACGCAGGTAAGCACAGAAGGAAGTCACGGAGGTCGTCGCCCTCGCATAAAAGTGATGTCAGGCCCGCTGCTCCCGGTCTTCCCCGGACATGGGCCCTCAGGAGTCGGCCCCCACCTACCTACCATTTCCTGGTGCTGGGGCGACTCAGACCCAGACGGAAGCCTATTCTAGGGCTTTGCAGGCCATCTTTGGGTCACCCCCTCTCCCTGGTGCGCCTTCGGGCCCCACAGAGGGGGTAGGGACTCAGGTCGGGGTTTCGCCAGCAGGTTCGCCCTCGGCGCCAATCGAGTTCCCTGACTCTGGTTCCGGAGTCGCTGCGACATCGGGATACGGCCCGGAGGGGCATCCCAGTCAGACGTCAGGCCCTCCTGTAGCGTCTCCGCACAGCCCTTTTGGGCTCCCTGCGCTGACGCCGGATGTGGCTGCAGCGCGGAGCTCGACTCAGTCATCACCGTTCCTCACCGCGGTTTCCCACTCCGGTGGAGGTCGAGTCGACACCGAACGGACGACTCCTCTTTGGTGGTCGTCGACATCGAGCCGACACCGTCTCAACGTCGATCGACGCTGGTGCCGTCCCCGGCTGTTCTTCTATTGGTGGAAGAGGATGAGGCCCCACAGGTTTCACCACTCCCAGGGTTGTTGCGCTGCTCCTCGGAGCAGGTGCCCATAGGGCACTGGCCGGCTCCTCATTCTGCAGAGCCTCTGTCGTTTGGTGGACGGGTTAGCCTGCAACCGTCCCCTACAGATGACTTGTTGTCACCACCTGAATTGGCCACGGAGGCTAGTGCGGCATTTGCGAGGGCTGTTCTCAGGGCTGCGAATATTCTGCAGATGCACCCTCCCTCAGTCTCTCTGCCTTCTGATCCCTTGTTGGATCTTCTCCACCAGGGCGCCGTGGAGGTGGAGCCCTTGCTGCCTTTTGGCGGGTCGTTACATGACATCCTTCTTGGAACTTGGGCGAGACCCTTATCGGGGGACTCTGTGGCTCGTGCTATTGCACATCGCCATTCCCCGGCTCCAGATGACCCTGCCTGTTTGTCCCTCCATCCTAGGGCTCAAGGACTGGTAGTCCAGGCAGCGCTACCTTCCTCTCCTCCTCTGTTGCTTCCTCCCACTAGGGAGTCTAGATGGATGGAGTCGTGTGGCCGCCAAGTCTTTGCGTCCACCAACTCGGGACTTCGGTCCCTGAACACGTCTTGCGTGTTTGCTCAGGCTACTTTTGCCCTTTGGGACTTAGTGGAGCGCCTCCTTCCATCCTAACCGGAGGGCCCTCATGCTGACCTGGACCGGCTGCTTCGTGATGGGCGCGAAATGGCACAATTTTCCATCCGGTCGGCCATGGACACCACAGACTCCGTGGGTCGGGCTATGGCCAGGTCAGTAGCTCTGCGTCGTCATGCCTGGCTGCGCAATGGCAGTTTGCCTGAAAATGTTCAGGAGCATCTTGGGGATCTGCCCTTTGGGGTCAATCTGTTTGGCAGTCACGCTGACTCAGCGGTTCAGCGCCTCATGTCTGGGTTCCCATGACTTCCATGGTTTATAGTCCTCATTCCGGACTTTTAATTTCATTTTGCAGTATTGTCCCTGCTTTTCTGATATTGGTCTATGGGTTCAAGACGTTATTTCCCGGACGGTTTGTACGGCTATTCAGCCGTTTTTTCCCTTAGTTTGGTACAGCTAGGTCAGCTGTTTCTGCATTTCTTTTTGAGTCCTCTGTCTACAAACTCTTATCAAGAGGGTCCCTTGCTTTTTATAGGGATGTGACGTACCCTATGTGGGGTATTCGTTGGCTATTGTATAGCTGCTCTTCCTTGCCCAGGAAGTTTCGAAGGCTCCCGCGGAGTCGTCTTTGTATATTTTCTGTCCCTCTGGGGACTTGTCCCTTGGATTATACTGTAGGTGTGAGAAGTTGGCCTGGCATATGCTGTCCACTAGTTATAGTGGGCACCTTGCACCAGTCCAAACGACCCTTATTGATGATAGGTTTAAAGACAACCTTTATTGAAAGCTATCCTAGTGGTAGCTCTGGAGAGCAGCCTTCAGGCTAAGTCTTGAAGGAGTGTAAAGCAGCTCGGTTTACCAGATTATAACCTCTTGAATGACCAAATGAAAGGAGAACCACACCAGGTATATATAAAATATATGTATTTATTTCTAAACACTCACCACTAATCTCTTTATGAGATTAGAGTCCAAGATACACAATATCACAGTATTAAAACGACAGTAAATAGCACAATATACAATGGGCCCCAGGGGGGGGACCAAACCATATATTAAGAAAGTGGTATAAGAACCACGACTTGACTAGACACAGTGCCTAGAACACGTAGAATCGCTGGGACCCCAAGGAACCACCCAAGGTAGTGACACAGGAGACCCACGGGGGACGTGTGCAGTGTGAGAACACAGCTGCGAGCGCCGTAGGATTCTATGCGGAAAGTCGCGGTTGGAATTTTAAAGATGAAGGACACTTAGGAGAGGACTTTGAGCAAACCCCTTTAGACTTGAGGGGTTCTAGGGCCAACGCCCACGGGAGCACCGGAGTACTCTAGTTACCTCACCCAGGGAAGCCGGGTGCATAGGTGTCAAAGGGTGTTGGGAATCGTCGTTGTTTTCAATGGCCATCTGCTGCAAAGTGCTGCTGCCGGGAAGTAGTAGTGTCTGGGATGATCCAAACCTGGATCGAAGATGTGAAGAACCTGAAAGCAGAGGGGGCAGAGCTGGGTCACTAGCCAGTGACCAGGAGCGGAGCAATCGAATGCCCACCGATGTCGGGTGCTTCAGGTGCGAAGAGGTGCAGCTTGACTCTGCAGCCACGGGGTCCAGGAGACGTCGAGGACGACCAGGAGCCGGATTCGAACTGTCCCACAAAGGATGTCGAGTGCTGGTGTGTCAGTGCTCAGATTGAACACAACAAGCCTTGGCAACAGCAACCCACGCAGGAAGAGAAAAGATGCTTCTGTGAAGACCTGCAAGGTCCTGGGGACTCCCCAAGTGATGGAGAGTCAGGGCACATCTGGAGCAACCAGGGAAGCCCAATTAAAGTTAGAGTTGCCTTCTTGGGGACCCACAGGTCAACGGACCAGGGATCACGAAGGGACCTCGAGAGGAATCACAAAATGGCGGTCCGCAGAACACTCGTTGAGTGTAGGCCAGCAATCTTCAGTGTAATTACTGCTCGGGGTCAGGGCTACAAGTAACCCAAAGCTCAGCCTCAGGGGTTGCGGGAAAGCTGATGCTTCTGCAAATGGACGCGGTGCCCAGGGGTTCGGGTTGCACGGTCACCACGAGGGATATGGGCCTCAGACTTGCTGTGGGCACAGATCGACCTCAGAGATCTCGGGAACCCACCTCCTGTGTGGAAATATTCTTCGGAGTCCTTCGGAGCTGCGGAGATGTCAACCGGTCGGTTGCGTTAAAGGTGCCTGCCTTGCAGGAGAGTAACTCCTTTACTCCAAGGGAGATTCTTCAGTCATCCAGCGTAGTGCAGATCGTCGAAGTACTTGGTTTCTGTAGCAGAGTTTAGTCCAGGTGTAATCTAAAGTCCTGTAGTCAGGGGTTCCTACTTTATACCCAAGGAAGGGGTGGGACAAACTCTGGGGACCCACCTATGGGAGGGTCGGGAAAGAGGGGTGGCTACACCCATTTCCTTTGTCCAGTTTCGCACCAGAGCAGGGGCTGGTAGCCCCTGCAGCCGGTTTGAGCTGGACTATGCACAGGGACACCAAATGTGCCCCCCCAGTGCAGACTTCAAAGCACTCTTGGAGTGCACCCACCCAGCCCCAATACACTAAAGCCTGTCTGGGAGGTGGTCACACCTCCCTGTGACAGGAAACCTATTGTCCAGGCCTCCCCTGCCAGAGTTTCGTCCAGCAGCAGGAGGGCAGACTCGTGTCTGTGGCTGCAGCATCCATTTTGTGATGCCAGGGTTCTGTTAAGCTGGTACCAGGTGTACCGGTGGTGCCATGTTTCTCCCTCTAGTAGGGTGGAATCATACCTCCCACCCCAGTTACTGGGATGGAGGTATGATTCCAAGGTGTTTGAC
>CAWUFW010012038.1:472500-569737 GCA_963921515.1 Calotriton arnoldi
TTTCTTCTTCCTGTCCCCCATCAGTTGCCATGAGCAAGCTCATGTCAGCCCTGTCAACAAAAGGTTTTAGGTGGTTCACATGAAGAACTCTGTGAGGACTTCTGGGAGTGCCTAAGTCCACCAAGTAGGTGACCTCACTTTTTTTCTCTGATATGGTGTGGCGGCCACTCCACTTGTCTTGGAGAGCTGCTGGGGCCACAGGCTCCAATACCCACACCTTCTGTCCTGGCTGGTAAACAGTCAGTACAGCCTTTTGGTCATGCCAAGCTTTCTGAAGCTCCTGGCTGGCCTCAAGGTTTTTGCTGGCCTTCTTCATGTACTCAGCCATACGTGAACACAGGCCAAGGACATAGTCCACAATATCATGCTTAGGAGGTTTGAGAGGCTGCTCTCAGCCCACCTTACCCAGACACAATGGACCCCTAACTGGATGTCCAAACAGAAGTTCAAATGGGCTGTAGCTCACCCCCTTCTGACGAGCCTCTCTGTAGGCAAAGAGAAGACAGGGTAGTAAGACTTCCCATTTCGCCTGAGCTTTTCTAGGAGTCCCATGATCATACCCTAGAGGGTCTTGTTTAACCTTTCAACAAGCCCATTGCGCTGTGGATGGTAGGGTGTGGTAAACTTGTAGTTTACACCACACTCTTTCCACATTGCAGTTACGTAGCTAGACATGAAGTTTGTAACTCTGTCTGACAAGACCTCCGTAGGCAAAGATTCCCTGAAGGGCCCTAGCCACCACAGGAGCTGTAGTGGTCCTAAGTGGAATAGCTTCTGGATACCCAGTGTCATGGTCCACCACCACTAGGATGTAACTGTGTCCAGATGCTGTTGAAGGGTATAAGGGACCAACAATGTCTATCCCTACCCCCTCAAAGGGAACCCCAACCACTGGAAGTGGAATTAAGGGGGCCTTTGTAGTGCCACCTGACTTATCACTGGCTTGGCAAGTGACACAGGAGCGACAAAACTCCTTGGTGTCTTCAGACATGTGGGGCCAGTGAAAGTAAGGGACAATCCTGTCCCAAGTCTTGCTTGCCCAAGATGTTCTGCGAGGGGAATGTCATGTGCTAGGGATAGAAGAAAACCCCTGTACTTCTGATGTACAACCAACCTCCTGGTGGCACCAGGCTTGGGGTCTCTACTCTCAGAAAACAAAAGCCTGTCTAAACCAATAGATCCTATGGGACCCACTGATATTCCCTGCCTCCTCCTCAGCAGCAGCTTGCTGTCTGAGCTGTTCAAGAGAGGGGCGGGATTTCTGCTCCAGACTCAAACCTGCCCTGGAAAAGCCCCCTGCCCCTAAGAACTCTGCTATGTCAGGCCCAAGTTCCTCTAAGACAGTCCCTTCACAGGGGCTAGGATCATCTCCCTCTGGAGACTGATCCTCACTGGGAGTCTGGTAGGAGGAGAATTACTTACCCTTCCTGCTCCTTCTCTTAGGAGCTAGCTTGTCCATTCTTCCAGGATCCAGAGCTCCCTCGGTGCCTATTTGGCCTGAGCCCTAGTAACAGCAAATGCATCGGCAGAGATTCCAATCATCTCTGCATGTGTCCTGAACTCCACTTCAGACCAGGCTGAAGTTTCTAAATCATTGCCCAACAACACAGTCCACAGGTAGGTCTGGGAAAACCACAACTCTTTTAGGGCCAGTTACCCCTCCCCAGCTGAGATTTACAACTGCCAAGGAATGATCAGTCCCGACATTGCTTGCATTGGCCACTTGTTAAACTTGACCAAGTATGATCTGGTAAGGAGACACATGTTTCTCTGTCACCCTAGTGACACTGGCCCTGTGTCCCTGTATGCCACAGCTTCCTGACCATTAATCAGTGGCTGTTGTCTGTACTTGCCCAAGTTAGTGGGACTTACAAGTAAAGTGGCAATTTCCATGCCACTGTCACAGACTAGGACAGCCTTAGTGGCAGTTCTGACTAGACCAGAACCCACTTCAGAACCCAAGGTTAACCCTACTAATCCCTTGGGGGCACTACTACTACTTGTACTGGTGCTAGGGGCGCTAGTTGCCTTAGGAGCAGTAGTAGTAGCTTCTCTGGTGTTCGCTTTAGAGCTCTTTGCATCCCTTGCTCTGTTGCCTTTCTCCCTACAAGGTAACACAAAGGTTTCTTGCCAGAGGAAGAGGAGTTTTAGGACCCACCCAAAGAGGAAGATATTTCGGGACCTTATGAATACTCCTTTTTGTCTTTACCCATGTCCCCACCCTTCTCTTGGGCCTTAGAAGAATCTTGCTTCTTCTGGTCCACTCCACCATCCTTGTTTTTCTGCTTTACCCTGGTGCGAACCCATTTGTCTGCCTTCTTTCCCAATTCTTGGGGAGAGGTCAGATCGGAGTCCACCAGGAACTGGTGCAGCTGGTGATTTGGACAGTTATTAAGGATGTGCTCCCTCATCAATAAATTGTACAATCCCTCATAATCTTGCACATTACTTCCATGAAGCCAGCCTTCGAGAGCCTTAATAGAACTGTCAACAAAGTCAACCCAGACTTGGGTGTGTGCCTTCTGTGTGTCCCTGAATTTGACCCTGTACTGTTCAGTGGTCAAACCAACCCCATCTATGAGGGTACTCTTCAAGACTATGCAGCCTCTTTCTCCTTGACAATGAGGAGTTTGTCTCTACCTTTGCTAGCAAAGGAGATCCACAGGATAGCTGCCCACTCCCCTTGAGGGGCCTTCTGTACTTTACAGGCCCTCTCCAAGGCAGTGATACATTTATGGATATCATCCTCTTCTGGTAAGGAGGGACTATTCTGTTCAGGTTCGCAGTATCAAAAGTTGGCTCCCTGACCCCAGGGACACTAGTGCTGCTACCATGGTACTCTAGTCCCAAATGTTTTCTAGCTTTCTTTACCTCCAGGGCTTCCTTATCAAGAGCCAACTGCTCTTGCTTGATTCTAAGCTTGGTTTTCTCAAGCTTAAGCAGGTGGTATTCTCTCTCTAGGGAGTCCTCCCTCACACTAGAGATGGAGGTCCCTATGGAGTTATTAGAGGCATTGGAATTGACAGAGGAGGACCTAGATCTCCCCTGCATTCTTTGTACCCTCCCAGGAGGAATAAAGGGAGTCCTACCTTCAGGGGCAACCTCTGTACTATCTGTACTATTCACTGGGGGGATCAGAGTATACCAAGGTGGAGTCATCAGACTCCTGGTCATGCTCAGAATGTGTCATTGGGGTGACCACCCCTAACCCATCTTCTGGAGCTACCCCACCCTCATTGTTCTGCCCTTCTTACCTACCAGCTTTCTGGTGGTCATCCTGCAGTAGCAGCTCTAAGAGTTGCGGAGTGTTAGGGTTACTACCGGTCTTTAACTTCCTGGATGCAGCCAGGGTCCTAAGTTCCTGTAACTTAAGACCACTGTATCTAGAAGGCTGGGACCCACTGGATTCACCAACTAAAGACATGGTTAAACTAGGCGTATTGTGGTGTTGCACCTACCTAACCACCCTAGTGGAAACTAAACTTAAAAAGGATTGTAGAAAGGGTTGTACTAGACCCTCAACTAGCCATCCAAAAAGTTCAGTAGAACTTAATGTTATACAAAAAGTATTTTATATGTGCCTAATGCTAGTGGGGTTTTTCCTCTAACCACACTTTGATTAGCTGGTAAAACAGTGCAGGCTTAAATGCCAAACATTGCACACCAAAGTAGGAGGCTGGCTTAGTATATGGTGCACACTTAAAGTGAAGCGTCTTGCACTAATCCAGACAACCCTTATGATAAATTTAGTGGTCTTAGACAACCATAGAAAACTCTCTAAGTGGTAGCTGTGGAGAGCAGCCTTCAGGCTTAGTCCAGAAGGAGTGTTAAGCAGCTTGTATTGCCAGATCTAATCATATAGTGTAGATTAAATAAAAAAGGACCACACAGTGTGTTTATAAAAAATGTCTATTTATTATACAACACTGTTGGAAATGGCCCTTTTGCAGGGTTATCCCCAAACGTTTTGCTTCTTCCTCCTATTTTTCCCTGACCTGTTTGTGTTGGTTTTAGGACTCTGGGCACTTTACCACTGCTAATCAGTGCTAAAGTGCATATGCTCTCTGTGTAAATTGTGTTATGGATTGGTGTTTCCATGATTGGATATTTGATTTACTTGTTAGTCCCTAGTAAAGTGCACCGAGTGTGCCAGGGCCTGTAAATCAAATGCTACTAGTGGGCCTGCAGCACTGATTGTGCCACCCACGTGAGTAGCCCTGAAAAGGTAACTCAGACCTGCCATTGCAGAGTCTGCATGCAGTTTGTAACTGCCATGTCGACTTGGCCAGTGCACACACTTGCCAGTCCCTAACCTTCCTTTTTTTTTTTTTTTTACATGTCAGCCACCCCTAAGGTAGGCCCAAGGTACCCCTGTGGGCAGGGTGCAGTGTATGTGAAAGGTAGGACATGCCCTGGTGTGTGTGGCATGTCCTGATAGTGAATTACTGCCAATTTCGTTTTTCACTATTGCAAGGCTACCTGTTCCCCATAGGACAGAATGGGAAGTTTGTTTATAACATCTTATAAACATAACTGGCCCTGGGAACTAGTTAGGAAAATAAAGTTTAGTATGCCTGAACGCAGAATCTAAAGATGCATCTTTTAGTGAAGGTGATTTTTACATTCTGTGTTTGAAAATACCACTTTTAGAAAGTAGGTATTTTCTTGCTCAGTCATCCTGTGTGCCTCTGCTGGAATGTGGATTGCCTGCCTGGGCTTTGGATGACAGAAGGCTGGGGAGCAGGAGTGGCTCCAGATAGTCTAGGTGGGTCAGGAAAGGGCTGAATAGACCTGGGCTGCAATTGGGGAAGGGGGAGGAGATTTCCTTGCACCTCAAAGGGCCTGGTCTGCCTCTGACAATGCCGTCTCCACCTCCTGCCAGGAAGTCACACCAGAGGAGGCAGAACTGGTTCTGGCTGGGCACAGACACTCTCTGCCTAAGAGATCTAAGGATTTTGGGATATAAATATTGGGGCCCAGACCCCTGAACTTTAGAACTCTTTTGGACCAAGAAGACTGCCAAGAAGAAGAGCTGGAGAAGCTGTGAGGAGGAACTACCACTTTACTGTGTGCTTTGCTGTGTTGGCCTACAGTGGCTGCTTCTGTCTTGGGCAGTGAAAGGACTGGACTGGAATTTCTGCAACCTACTTTTGCGAGTTTCTCCAAGTGCTTGAGGTAGAGCTTGCCCCCTGTTCAAGAAGTCTCAGGAACAGCAAAGACTTCAAGTTCTTCTGCCATCAGCACTGGGGACTGTGTGTTTTGTGCTGCAACAGAAGAAAAAGCAACCCGACGCCGTCTACGATGCCGCTGCCGACTCCGTGTCCTGAAGGCACTGCAGAGGGCACCGCCGCAATGCTGCACCGTGACCCTGGTCTCACCGACGACGCCTGCTGATGCCGCCACCGAGCCGCTGCTCGCACCGCGACCTGTGGGCACCGCACTCCGCACCGCCTCGCTTCACGACGACGCCTTGGTATCCCCGATGCCCCTCCACGCCGAAATCTATGCTGCTGCTTGCACCTTGGTTCGAGGGCACCGCTCATAAAGTTACACAACGCACCGCCCTCATCCCGCACCGCAGCCTTGGCCTGCCGGCGCCATCGACTCCAGTTCGTCAGCCGACAACAGCGCTTCAGCAACGACGCCGCTGCTTGCACCGCGACCTGCCAGCACCGCGACGAGCACCGCATTCACTTCGCACTGCAACCCTGGTCTCACCGACGACGCCATCTGAGGCCGCCACCGAGCCGCTGCTCACACCGTGACCTGAGGGCACTGCACGCCTCACCGCTGCACTTCGCACCGCAGCTCCCGACGCATGCCGACGCCAGCGCTCCTGACTTCAACAGAGAGGAGTTTGATCTGCAACACGTGTGAATTCGAGGGCCCCGACAACTCCTGCACCGATCTCCGGAACCGACTCCTGCGGACGCCGTGCTTTCGGAAGCTCAACGAGAGGTCGCCGACGCCCTGGATTTCTAAAAGGTACTGTTTGCGGGTCTTCCCGACACCGTAGCTGGCCTGCGACGCCGCGGTCAGCCAGAACTGTTTGGATTTGTTTGTTCACGATGCCGTGATAGCCCCGGACGGAGCTAACGACCTCAAGGAACTGTTTTTCAAGCATATTTTGATATCTGAAGATTTTTAAGTACTGTATTGTGGATTTTTGTCGTTTTTGGTCTTGTCTTAAGTATATAAAAATATTGGATATTTTTCTAAACTGGTGTGGTGTCCTTTTTAGTGCTTACACTGTATTACTGTGGGTTATGTGCAAATGCTTTACACACTGCCTCTAAGATAAGCCTGACTGCTCGTGCCAAGCTACCAAGGGGGTGAGCAGGAGTTATTTTAGGAGTGTAACTCTCTTATCCTGACTAGAGTGGTGGTTTCTGCCGGGCTTTGGCCATGCCCTAGCCTGCCAGAAATCCCATTTCTAACATTGGTTGTCAGCGGTGAGGATAGGACTTGAGTTTGCACTTGACTCAGTGATTGGTGTGCACTACTACCATATCGCAGACCATTACGTTCCACATACTGGTTCTTTTTCTTTTTGGCCTATTTTTGATCTTGTCAGAGTTGAACTTGCTACTTCATCATGCCTGAATCAAGAGCATCATCTATTGCATCCCTGGAAATTGCTTTTGAGGAGGATAGGTTGGAATCCTACAATGTTAGGGAATTGAAATCAATTTGCAAAAACCTAAAAGTCCAAGTCAGAGGCCTCACTAGGAAGCAGGAGCTACAAAAGGCGCTGAGGGACTGGGTAGCAGCCAGACATGCCAGCGAGCAGTCTGGTGATCTCAGTGGAGAGGCAGAGGAGCGTATTCCAAGGGTGGATGTGCTTTTGGGAGGGGGAGAACCCTCCAGGCCAGGCAGCAGTGGCCTGTCCCCAGAGTAGCTGGAGGACAGGCGGGAAGCGAGGAAGTTCGAGTTGGAGAAACTCAGGATGGAAAGTGAGAGGGAAGACAAAAGAATAGCCATGGAGGAGAAAAGGATGATGTTAGTCCATGAGTTTAAAATGAGAGAGCTGGACTGGGAAGCCAGTAGGGCTAGGCCCAGCCCAGATGGTGGCAGCAAAAGTGTTAGGTCCAGTACTGAGGATGAGGTGTACACACAGATTTTGGGCCCTGCTTCAAGGAGGGGGTTGACATACACCAGGGGGTTCAGGATTGTGAGGTTACTCCAGTGGTGCGCAGTGTCCCTGAGGTGGATTGGGGAACTGGCACAGGGGATCATTTTCCTGGTAGTGGGAGGGACACTCTACTGACTCTAGATGAGAGGTGCAGGGAGAGGGGTTCCCCCATGATAGGAGCCCTAGTAAGTGAGTCTGGAGACCAGCCAGAAGAGTATGGGTTAAGAGACAGCAACAGTCAGACACTGTCTCACCAGTCTTGTGAGAATGATGTGGGGTACTTTGTTGAGGCACTGGATGGTTGGGTGAAGGGTAGTTTGGTTAACACCTGTGTGGGGCCGTGTGATTCAATTGTTGGAGAGCATATTTTAAGTCCCTGTTTTCCAGAGCTATGCCAACACCAAGTGGAGTGTGAGTTCTCTGACCCCAGGGAGCTTGCACTGGAGGCAGACCTTTTGGTGGATTCCAGAGGGTCTGGAGAGGCATCTGGGGGTGATCCGGAAGGAAGTGGATTTGGTACTTCCCAACCAAGGGTGGTGGGAAAGGTTTGTGGTAGCCCAGATAGGTCCTGGTGTCGTGGGAAGGGTGTAGGGACACACGTCGTGTCTCCGCGGAGAAGGAGTGTGAATGGGCTGCGGCCCAAGGGGCACGAAACCCGGTCCCAGAGCTTGGGTGGTTCCAGGATCGAACACCAGGTGAGGAGCCTAGGCTGTACTGGTAGGCCGTCCGTTGAGGGGGATCTCCTAGTGTCAGGAGAACGTGGAGTGTCTGTAAACAGAGCTCCAGCGGTTCTGGTGTCTGGCGGTGCCGCTCCTAAGTGGAGGGTGCAGAAGTCCAGACAGAGGGGTGAGAGGGGGATGCGTTCCCCAGTGGGAGAACCAGTGGGTCAGGGGCCAGCCAGAAGGGCTGAGCATCCTAGCAGTGACCATGGTGACACCACTTCTGTCCTGGGGGATCTTCACGCACTGGCAGATGGACAGGGGGGGGAGATCTGCGCCTGGCAGACTGTCACACAACACATGAGTCATGTGTTACCCTCGGGGGGGCATGCGTGCTCCCAAGGAAGTCCTGGTGCGCCGGGCAGGTGCTCAGTCGCAGGGTTTAGTCCCTGGGTTGGGAAGCCAGGTTCAGGTCCTGCCTGACCTGAAGGGAGGGATGACTGTAAGCAGTGTCCTGACCGGTTTGTCTTCCAGGGGTACCACTCCCGGTGGGAGGGTGCAGAACTCTGGAAGGGGGTGCAGAGGGAGGGAGTCCTTGCCTCTGACCCCGGTTCAACCCAAGGGTTTAGATCAGAGGGTGGTGGATCAGTTGCAGGGTCAAGGCCCTGAACTGGTGGAAGAATGGTGTAGGAGGTTTGGTTCCAGCATCCTAACAGTTTTTGGTTCTGGGGGTGCTTCTCCTGGGAGGAGAGTGCGGAACCCCGGAAGGAGAGGTAAGGGGAGGAGAGCCTCGCCCGAAACCTCTGGTCAGCCTGAGGGTACAGACCCTGGGTTGGAGGACCAGGTTCAGGGTGTCCCCCCTGACCTGGGGGAAGGGGCGACTGCTAACAGTGCCCCTACCAGTTTGTCTTCTGGGGGTGCCGCTCCAACTGGGAGGGTACAGAGCCCCAGGGAGCAGGACCGGGTGTGGGAGAGCCCACCCCAGACCCTTGTTCAGCCTCAGGGTACAGACCCTGGGCTGGTGTACCAGTTGCAGGATAGCACCCCATAACTGGTGGGCAAATTGTGCAGGACACCTGCCACAGGTGCCCAGACAATTCTGGAGGGGGGTACCGCACCAGGTGGGAGGGTGCAGAGCCCCAGGGAGAAGGAGAGGGTGTGGGAGAGCCCACCCCAGTCTCCTGTCCAGCCGCTGGGTACAGGCCCTGGGCTAGTGGGCCAGTGTCAGGATGCCATACCTGACTTGGCAGAGGGTTGAGTGGAGAAAGGGTGCCAGGCACCTCGGGCTACCGCCCCCCACTCTCCGACGCCACAGCGGTTGGAGTGGCCTGAAAGGCAGAAGGCCTGGCTCTCATCACTGACATTTGTTCGTGGCCACTGTGGCTGGCTGTCCTGGTGGACAAAGTTGCCCCTGGGAGGGGGACAGGAGTCACACCCCGGGGGTGGACTGGGCCACACCATTGTGTTGGCCATGTGGGTACTGTCTGCCTGTTGGGACACATCTGTGAGCAAAGCAAGTTTAGGTGCTGCCCAGATGGGGTCACAGGTGAGGAGAAGGGTTCCCCAGGGGTCAGCTTAGTGGGCCCTGAGAGTATTGATTTTTTTTGTTTAAATCTGTTTTTATTGATTTTTCTTTGCATTTGTATGAAAGGCAACAGACGTTTGAATAGCTGTCTATACATGTAACGATCCATCAACAATTTAGCATGCATTTCTCTTTGCGTAGATGCTGGGTGCACCGCTAATAACATAGTTCCATTCAGTGGAGGATCAAATATGGCCCTGGTGCTCAATCAATGTTACAAATTGCATAGGTTACAGCTTAATCATATTGCAGTACCGTAATGACGTCCAACAAAGTCCTTCCCGATCATTCACCATGGGCTTCCAAACAGATGATATGACAGAAAACAAAAACAACAACATTGACTGGTTTATGTGTATTTATCCCCCCCACTGCCCCTCCGTACGCATCACCCTAGTGCTTCCTAAACAACCTGATAGGTGTCTCCCCTTACTAGCTAGCGACAACTGCTTCTATACAGGCAATTGACTAATTCACATGGGTTCCTGGAATATCGCAGCCTTTCTCTGACGGTGTGTGCGTCTCCCTCTGGTTGCTCACGCCCCGCCCGCTCAGACTGCCCCCTAGAGCCCTCCTCCTCCGACTGTTGTAGTGCTTGGAGGAGTCCCATTGGGTTACTATGGGTTCTTTACGCAGCCCCAGTGTTTCTTCTCGTTGAATGGCAATTCCCTCCGCTTTGGCCCATGCTAACAGCGAGCAACGCCACGCGCGTGTGTGTGGTGGGTCCTGTGCCTTCCATCGCTTAGCGAAAAGGCGCTTAGCGACCACCATCCCCAGGTCTAGAAACCAGGAGGTTACTTTTGTGGCGGGGGTCCTCCTAAAGTGGTGCAATAGGTATACGGTCCATTCAAAGGGTATGTCGCGACCTGTGCATGCATGTAACAGCCTACTTATTGTATGCCAATATGTGTATATTCTAGGGCAGCTCCATAGCATATGCATCAACTCAGCCCCTTGTTCGGCACATCTCGGACACGTCGCATCCGTGCGGTGTAAGTAGTACCTGTTTATCATCGCAGGCGTGAGATATGCTCTATGAACTATGAATAATTGTATTTGTCGGAATCTCATATTTCTAGGTATGCGCACTGGACTCTTAAGTATTCTCTCCCACTCTTTATCTGCCAACCGCCGCCCCATGTCCAGTTCCCATTTACGGCGGAGCGGATCTAAACTCAGCGCTGCATGGGTGAGGAGTGACGCCGCGAACCAGCGTATAAGGTGTCTTCCACCAAATACTGTATGGTGAGGTGTTGACTCGGTTCTGTGGTTATGTCTCCCCATCTGGCTGTCAGTGTCGCTACTAGCGAGCGGTGTGTAAGGAATTGCCCCGACGGGAGCCCCTCATCTTCTACTAACGACTCATACGGTATGAGTGCACCCTCTCGGTACAGGTCTCCTAGGGTCTGTAATTCGGCTTCCCGCCAATCCGTGAGTGAGAGGGATGTGAGCACCCCGGGCCCGCCAGGGGATCCTTCTAGTGGTATTGCTGGTGCGTAGGGGACAATAGTTCTAGTAATGTATAGGCACCTGCGATAGCATTTGTATGCCACTGCCAGTAGAAGCGGCGTTGGCGTCGCGGCTCTAGTGGCGGGATGGAAGAGCCTAACTATTAGCTCGAGCGATTACGGTGGCAGCGTGGTCACCGTATCTTCGCGGCCCCTATCCGCAAGCCAGCGGGCTATCCACTGCACTTGGGCAGCCAAATAATAGTGCTCAAAACAAGGCGCGGCAAGGCCTCCCTGGTCAGTGGGCAAGTATAATTTTGCTAGCGCCATTCTATGTCGGATGTTACCCCAGATAAAGTCCCTGAGTAATTTGGTGAGCGTAGTGAAGAAGGTTGCCGGAACATATAGAGGCAGATTAACAAAATAGTACAGAAGTCGGGGAAGGATCACCATCTTGGCTAACGCTACCCTGCCAGTGACGGTCAGTGGAAGTGTGTTCCAGAATCGCATCTGCGATCTGACTGCTGTTAAGGCCCTCCCCAGGTTTCCATCAAACAAGTCTTTTGGCTGGCGATATATCTGGATCCCCAGGTAGCGGAAAGTGCACTCTCTCCATTGCACCCCTGTACCATTCAGAGCGTATCTCGGGTCGCGGCCTCCCTCGCTGAACGCATAGATGCAGGATTTGCCAGCGTTCACTCGGAGTCCCGATATGGCAGCAAAGTCCTGCAAGAGGTGCGTTAGTTGATCAGGTATGTTTTCTATGTCCTTCACATAAACCAGCAGGTCATCAGGACACTTGATGTATCGCATCCCCCAGTGGTATACCATCCCCCAGTGTTGCACGTATCGCTGCCGCTAGGGGCTATATTGCCAGTGCGAACAGGAGGGGAGATAGGGGGCACCCCTGCCTAGTACCTCTTCGCACCGGTATGGCATCAGAGATGTGCGGCCCCAGTCGCACCCGGACCGTGGGATTTTTGTATAGTAAGTCGACCATCTGAAGGAACCCCAGGCCCAGTTCATACCTCAACAGTACTGTTGACAGCTCCATTCTAAGCAATCGAATGCCTTCTCCAGGTCTAATATGAGACATCCCGCTCTGGGCCATTCCTGTATGGCATCTGTCGCCACCCTGAAAAACCTCCGTAGATTCAGCGATGTGCTCCGTGCAGGGACAAATCCGTTTTGGTCAGTGTGGACCAGTTCAGGAACTACTGGCGCCAGTCTGCTCGCCAACACCTTAGCGAGTATTTTATAGTCCGTATTGAGTAAGGCTAAGGGTCTATACGAACCCAGGGCTGTGGGGTCCCTATCCGGCTTTAGCAGGGACACCAGGTATACTTCTCACATCGAGGGGGGCACTACTTGCTCCTCCAGTGCCGTAGTATATAGTGTGTGGAGGTGTTGCACGAGCGAGTCACGGTAGGCTTTGTAATACTCGGCGGGCAGGCCGTCCGGCCCAGGCGTTTTCCCGGATGCCATAGACCCGATCGCATCCCCAATCTCCTCCAAAGTGAGTGGGCAGTTAAGTGTCTCCAGATGTGCCTCTGAGGCTGTGGGCAGTTGGACGGAGCCTAAGAATCTCTCTAGCTCATGACTTGGGCAGTGCCCCCTAGATTGGTACAACTGGGCATAATGGTCTGTCATAGCCCTGTGTATCTCACGCTGTGTATATACTAGGGTCCCCTCCGATGTGCGTATGGCCCCAATCGGGGCGTGGTTGCTCTCTTGCCTCAGTAGCCAGGCAAGCAATTGGCCTGCTCTATCATCCGAGGTGTGCGTGCGAGCTGTGAGAGCTGCGTAGTTGTGGCATCGCAGTCTCTCCAGGAGCTCCGCATGTTGGGCGCGGAGCCTCTCCAGTCGACCCGAGTCTCTACCGTCCCCCTCTCCTTCACGTTCGTATTTCAGTAGCTGGGACTCTCACTTCGTAAGTGAAAGTGACAGTTGCCTACGTATATTCCACGTGGCCCCCAAACAGTGCCCCCTGATCGCTATTTTGAAGGCATCCCATTCTACTAGTGCATTGCTTGCTGTACCCTCGTTGAGGTCAAAATATGTGAGGATGGCTGTCCCCAGTGAGGAACGAAACACTGGGTCTTCTAGCGCATTTGTTTGGAGACGCCATGTGGGTATGGGAGGACGGTCTGCCTCCCAGCTGAGTTGGCTTCGCAGGGGATTATGATCGGAGTGCGTCCGCCCTAGGTATTCTGATTCCGTGACTAGTGGGAGCAGGGATTGAGAACCCACGACCCTATCAAGACGTACATGTAGGTTATGCACCGCGGAATAGTAGGAGTAGATACGCTCCGTAGGATTAAGGACCTGCCACACATCCAACAACGCCCAGTGCGAGAGCCAGTCCGTGAGTGCCTGAGCATTGCACACAGCAGTGGTTTTGTGATGAGGGGGAAACGATCTATCTATGTTAACATTAAGTACCGAGTTGAAGTCCCCTCCCAGCAGCCAAGGAAGCCCAGCGTAAGGGGTCAGAGCTTGCGTTAGCCGCACTAGAAATGATGGTTGGTCTACATTTGGAGCATATATTGATCCCAGCAGTATTGTTTGACCATTGAGTCACCCATGCACTAGGGTGTATCTGCCCTCATGATCTGTTTCCATGTCCTCACAAATGAACGGGGTGCCCGCCCTTACCCAAATTAACGTGCCTCTTGCATGCGCTGAGTACACAGTACCGTACACCTGCCCTCTCCAGCGCCTGAGTAGCCTGTCGAGCTCTGCCTGTGTCATGTGCATTTCTTGCAATAGGGCAATGCTTACCGAGTGTCTCTGGAGGTAAGCGAATATGGAGTAGCGCCGCTCGTGCCATTACTAGTGTAGTTAGTCGTCCAGGGTTGCGGGGGTAGATTTCGCTCTGGTGGGTGTGTGTCGTGGGCAAGCAGTGGTGTACCGGTCTGGTGTAACGAAAACATTAATTCAACTTCCAACGTCATAACAGCGGTGGTGAACTCTGTGGAGATGTCCGTCCAAACGTCTTTAACAAAGTATGATAATAAACTATCCCAGTATATTGCCTGGTGGGGTCGTGTGCACAATCGGCACTGTACTGCAACTTTCTCCTCCCTTTCATTGTCCGGAGATGTGCCATCCGATTAATCATCTATTTCAATGCGCAGGACCATTGTGAGCCATGGTTGAGTGTCGCCGCATATGTGCCTAGCCTTCGCAGCGGCATGCATGGTGTAGCTAGCCCCAACCCCAGTGGGTACCCATCTGTCGTGTGAAGCACCCTGTGTGGCTGCTGACCCAGCAGTGTCACCCTTATCTCTAGCATGCACTGAGATACATAAACAAACATCTTAAACAAGGCTCTACTTGCGTGAGCTGCCTGTGATAGAGTTCAACGCGACAGTGTCCCATCATATGATGCCATCAGCCGTCTGTGGGGTTACCACTGGCAGGCACATGTCTTCCGATTCTTCTGTGGACGGAGATGAAGAGCCACTAGCTGCCGCCGAGTCATTGAAGCAGACTTCCGAACGCTCTCTATTTTGTGTGGTTCCAAGGGTCGCAACCGCCTCCAGGACGTCCTGCCGCTCTGATCTTCTCTGGGCTTGGCGCCGCTGTCCCCAGTTTCACATTTCTGAGCGCCCCGCGTCTCCCCCGTCGTCGTGCTCTTCTGCCTGCTGGGCTGTCAACATCTGGGCCCGGGGGGCGTGTTCCCGTCCATAGTCCTGACTCCTCCAGCCAGTCCCACGCCTCCGCAGGGGAGTCAAAGAAGCAGGTGCCTCCCTTCGTTATCACCCTCAGTCTGGCAGGGAATAGTAGGGAGTAGAACAGTTCCAAGTCTCTAAGTTGGTGCTTCACTGCCGTGTAGTTGCTTCTGTGGCGTTGTACGAGTGCAGTGTAGTCAGGGAACAGCATGACCTGGCTGCCGCTCACTTTGAGGCTTTCGGGCTTCACGCAGCACTGCATCCCTGTCCCTACAGTTTAGGAGTTTAAAGAGGAACGGGCGCGGTCTGGCGCCCGGCTGGGGCTTCTGTGCCGGTACTCGGTGTGCCCTCTCCACTGCAAACTGTGGCGACAATATTCCCTGGGGTAATATGTCTCGTAACCAGCGCTCAACATATTGTTCCGGATTCCTTCCTTCTCCCTCCGGGAGACCCACCACGCGTATGTTGTTGCGGCGGGAGCGCCCTTCCGCATCCTTTACTTTATCTTCCAGTGCATGCATGCGGTCCATCATGTCTTGCAGGGCAGCGGCGTGGCTTTGGGTGACAGGCTGAAGTTCCTTGAGTGTCTGGCTGTGGAGGGTGACCTTCTCGGCCAGTTTACGGTGGTCTGCGTGCAGCAGGGTGAAGTCTGATGTAACCTTATCGATCCGTGTTTCCAGAGAGGTTCTGGTTTGGTCTAGCACGGTACCGATCCTCTCCACCGCCTCAAGCACTGAGTCCATTTTGGCTGCCACGGCCGGCGGTTCCGTTTCCACTTCCCCTCTCATGCGTGATGGGTCTAAACTATCCGCGCGCAGCGGTCCTTGCTGCATCTTAGCGCGCATACGGCCCATCACAAGTTGCTGCGCAGTTAGCATCCGCTGTCAACCTATAGCGTTAATGGGCTTGCCGGATGTGCAGCCACTATGTGTGATCCAGTGTCCATCTGGCGTGTTCTCAGTTTTGAGGCACTCGAGTCGTGCGCTGTGATCCACGCGGTGAAGGCGGTTTTCGCGCTGCGTGGCGTCTCGCCCTTAGGAGCGAGGCCTGTGGCGCAGCGGCCCTGCGTCTGCGGATCACATGTGGTGGGGACTATCTGGACGCCGAGCAGGGTGGTAGGTTTCGGCTTCTCTCAGTGGTGGGTCACCATCCCCTTTGCAGGTGTCTTCCTTTAGCGGCAGGCTGTTTGTGTCTTTGCCTCTACAGGCCTCAGCGTCTTCACGGGGGGGCCGGCCAGGCGAATTCCACCCGCTCCTAGTGCCTCTGTCACCCCCTCCCAAGGCGTTCAGCAGCCGCTGTGTCAGCACTTTTGTTCTTTTGGGCTCGGTTTTACATAGGCCCTAAGGTTCACCTCCGTGCCAGTCTCCGTGCAGGCCTCAGGGCGCTCCCTCTCCCATGCCGTCACTCCCAGGGCAGGCCTCCCCCAGCACCGTACCTTGGTTGTTTATCTCCTGCTCCGTCGGCGCGACGACAGCAGATCCCTCACGCCCAGCTTCGATGGTGCGCACTCACCGGGCCGCTCTCCAGTTAGGAGGACATTCGCCGCTGTCAGTTTCCGCGCCCAGGGCGGCACGAGAGGTCCTCAGATGCGAGCCAACGCACCCAAACACAGCTACGATCTTCGGGTCCTGGTGATATGGGCCCGCGCCACACCACGCATCACAGCTCCGACGGGGGGGCCCCCGTGGTCAGTGTTATTTGTCCACTCTTATTGGCACAGCCAATGCTTCTTGCGTCTTAGTACCACTGGCGAGCAACCCGTGCCCTTCCCCGTGGGTCGCTGACTGTTTATCCGGCCGTTGCGGTCGCCTCTGCTGTGCACCGCTCACCAGGAGCCCCAGGGGCAGGGCATTACCAGCGCTGTTCTCAGGCTCGCAACCACCAGGCGCCTCGGCTCCCCTATGACGGTCCGGGTCTGTGTCGCAGGGATCATGGTCCTCTCCTCAATGGCTGTCCACCTCTTCCAACGGCAGGACCGCGGTAAAGATCCGGTCCGTCGGGAGTCCGACGATCCGGAAGGCCCTCACCACAGCAGTAGACTCCGGTAGGTGCCACCCCAGGTCAGCCTCATGCGCGCGCCCCCACGGCTGCGCTTGCTTCGGTAGCGCTACACACGGTCCCGGGGGTCCAGTAGGGAGTTACCAAGAAAAGGAGGGACCCCTAATGGCAGATAAGGGTGGGTAAGACAGGGGATCAAGTAAACATCGCAAAAGGAGAAAAATACCCACCCATTCAGAAAATATCATTAATGCCCACAAAGGAGTCCTATGGTAATACCTAAACAACCAAGGCAATCCCGTGCATGCATTGAAAGGAAACAATAAATACAATAAGTAGTTTTATCTTTTTATTAACAAAATATCAAAAAATATATATTATATTATAACAAGGTGATACATACAGATGAGATACAATAAAGAAACACAATAAAAAGAGTACCCCACAACAAGTCGTCATTCACACATACACACTCAAAAGATTCACATGAGCTCTTTGCATCCATCAAACATTCATACATAAAGCATCTATCCCAGTATTTAAAAAAACCAAAAAGGTAAGTAGATGTTCTAATAAACTGGTCCGGATGGTAAATAGAAAACCACTTCAGGATTTAAAAGGACCAACGCCGACGCGCGTTTCGGTTAAAACCCTACACAAGGGCTACACCTTCCTCAGGGCAGGTCATGAGCAGAGGAATAGATGGCGTGGGACACTCAAATACCTATAATAATATAAACGTATATGATTTCCAATACTCATTTATAAACTTCACATCATGATCAGTGCATGCACGAGAGGCCTTGGGAGATATGATGACTAAAGATACAAGAATTAAAATCAGACAACAATGGTCAAGGAAACAAATGGGGGAAATGTGCATCAAAAGAGGAAAGGAAACAGCCCAGACTGGGCCATGCGATTCAAAAAAAGTAATATATTAGAAAGAACCAGTGACTTTGGTGCTAATATCCACAGAAAGAAGATACAACCAACCACCAAGCGAGACTATTCATAATGATTCCCGGAATGGGTAGACAACGAGTGAGAATGGTCATGTCAGAGGTGGATTCATTAAAAACCCCACACCATAGAAATATATATATGGACATACCTATTGAGGTATTCTAACAAGACATCATCCGACAGAGCAATATTGAAAAATTAGCCATATAGGTCTACGGATGCTCGGAAGCTGCATCCATCAAATCTATAGGATGAACAAACAATCACAGTTTGTTATAGACAATACAGTACTATGATTCAAAATAAACAAAAACAACAAAAATTCAATGACAAGAAAAGACCCGCATAAACCTACCCAAGAATGTAGGCACAGATAAGCACTTGACGAAGAATCACACTTGCATGACTTCAGCCATATCGGCTTTCATTGTAGTCCTTGTTGAGAGCGTAGTGTGGAAATAGATCTTAAAAAGTACCAAAGAGTAAAAGTTAAAAAAGTTCCGGGCAAATTGTCACAGACTAAAATAAAAAACGTTGAACAATAAACAAACCCAAACGTGTGACTCAACGATGGGAGACTAATCCCAAAAGACCTGACTCGAGTATTAATACAGTTGACAAAGTAAAAAAAGTAAAGAAACGATCCCTGCGGCCCTTGAAGAGTCTACGCAACTAAGGGGCCCCCACAGGGGTGAATACCTATATACGGTTAACCCATAGAGCCAGGGTCATTACCTGAACATACGATCCACGTTCAAAATACGGGTAAAGATGTCACCCGTTTCCTTCCCCCGTCAGGATGAGGAATGAGTGGGAACCGGCTGGGTTTTAAGGACGTATCAGCCGGAAGACCGCCAAGATGAAGCGTGCCGACATAAACGAAGGACCCACAAGCCCAGAGAGGATAAACGGCAGAAAAACAGCGGCCATCTTGAAATGGGAGAAATCAAATTCCCACGAATAACAGGCAATGAAACAACAATAATGATAAGAACACCGAACAGTCAAAACCACACAATAATAAAGAAATCATAAGAAATGAAAAAGGAAGGAAAAAGATAAATAATAATAACTCATCATCAAAGAAAAATCTGTAGAACAACAAATGACTACTACAACACTATACTATTCAAAACCAACAGAAAGTGAGAAAGGACAGACTATAGAGTCAAATAAACAATTCTTAAATAATAGCATTCTCCCAGGGGCAGTACTCATTGAGGCCGTTCTTCACAGATTTAAGGAAATAGATCCAAAAGACTTCCCGTTTTTTTCTGATCTGCGTGGAATCCTTTCCAGAAGGCACTTTAATTTTCTCAAGAATAGACCATCTAAGATCTAATTCGGTATGATGTTTATTGAGCCAGTGCTCCACCAAAGGTGCTGTTGTCTTTTTAGTACGTATGTTGGATTTGTGCTCACCAATTCTGAGTCTCACTTCACGTCCTGTCTCGCCAATATAGATGGAATCACACGGACATGTGATAATGTACACCACATTAGATGTCCTACAGTTCGTCATGTCAGAAAGTGATATGGAGTGTTCCCTAATCTTAATGATGTCACCTACCAAGGCATGGGCACAAGCCTGGCATGAACCGCATCTATGGTTGCCATGAATAGGATTATCACCTTGTTATAATATAATATATATTTTTTGATATTTTGTTAATAAAAAGATAAAACTACTTATTGTATTTATTGTTTCCTTTCAATGCATGCACGGGATTGCCTTGGTTGTTTAGGTATTACCATAGGACTCCTTTGTGGGCCTTAATGATATTTTCTGAATGGGTGGGTATTTTTCTCCTTTTGCGCTGTCCAGTAGGGAGTTAGCCGTCCCTCCGCTCCGGCGGATCGCCGTCTCAGCCAGAGGTCGCTGCTCCGGCGCGGGCAGCCGCCCCCGCCACGTACTGTCTCCACGCGGCCGCTCAGTGTGTAGGCCGTGCTCCCCACCTCGGCCTCGGCCGCAGCTGCAGTTACGTTGTGCGAAACGGCGTTTATTGGGGCTTTCTGGCATCAGTGGCTCTTCGGCTTTCTGGTCCCGCGTGTTTCCAGCGTAGATGGCACTATTTGAGGATAATTGTGCCGGATAATTAGGGGATGTAGGTCGGAGCGTTAGGGACTCGCGTCCGCCATGTTGGCTGGCTAGCCACGCCCCCGGGCCCTGAGAGTATTGATAGAGGGATCCAACTAGGTTCAGGAAGGCGTAGAACGGGAAGAAAACCCTGCTGTTGCGGGCCAGGTTCCATGTTCTATCTCCCCCAGCAGGGAAGCCCATCGAGGTATGGATTGTTCTACCCTGGCTTTAGGCTGGAAGGGGGTTGTGTTGGAAATGGCCCTTTTTGCAGGGTTATCCCCAAACTTTTTGCTTCTTCCTCTTATTTTTCCCTGACCTGTTTGTGTTGGTTTTAGGACTCTGGGCACTTTACCACTGCTAATCAGTGCTAACGTGCATATGCTCTCTGTGTAAATTGTGTTATGGATTGGTGTTTCCATGATTGGATATTTGATTTACTTGTTAGTCCCCAGTAAAGTGCACTGAGTGTGCCAGGGCCTGTAAATCTAATGCTACTAGTGGGCCTGCAGCACTGATTGTGCCACTCACGTGAGTAGCCCTGAAAAGGTAACTCAGACCTGCCATTGCAGAGTCTGCACGCAGTTTGTAACTGCCATGTCGACTTGGCCAGTGCACATACTTGCCAGTCCCTAACCTTCCTTTTTTTTCATGTCAGCCACCCCTAAGGTAGGCCCAAGGTACCCCTGTGGGCAGGGTGTAGTGTATGTGAAAGGTAGGACATGCCCTGGTGTGTGTGGCATGTCCTGATAGTGAATTACTGCCAATTTCGTTTTTCACTATTGCAAGGCTACCTGTTCCCCACAGGACAGAATGGGAAGTTTGTTTATAACATCTTATAAACATAACTGGCCCTGGGAACTAGGTAGGAAAATAAAGTTTAGTATGCCTGAACTCCGAATCTAAAGATGCATCTTTTAGTGAAGGTTATTTTTACATTCTGTGTTTGAAAATACCACTTTTAGAAAGTAGGTATTTTCTTGCTCAGTCATCCTGTGTGCCTCTGCAGGAATGTGGATTGCCTGTCTGGGTTTTGGATGACAGAAGGCTGGGGAGCAGGAGTGGCTCCAGATAGTCTAGGTGGGTCAGGAAAGAGCTGAATAGACCTGGGCTGCAATTGGGGAAGGGGGAGGAGATTTCCTTGCACCTCAAAGGGCCTGGTCTGCCTCTGACAATGCCGTCTCCACCTCCTGCCAGGAAGTCACACCAGAGGAGGCAGAACTGGTTCTGGCTGGGCACAGACACACTCTGCCTAAGAGATCAAAGGATTTTGGGATATAAATATTGGGGCCCAGACCCCTGAACTCTAGAACTCTTTTGGACTAAGAAGACTGCCAAGAAGAAGAGCTGGAGAAGCTGTGAGGAGGAACTACCACTTTACTGTGTGCTTTGCTGTGTTGGCCTACAGTGGCTGCTTCTGTCTTGGGCAGTGAAAGGACTGGACTGGACTTTCTGCAATCTACTTTTGTGAGTTTCTCCAAGGGCTTGCGGTAGAGCTTGCCCCCTGTTCAAGAAGTCTCAGGAACAGCAAAGACTTCAAGTTCTTCTGCCCTCAGCACTGGGGACTGTGTGTTTTGTGCTGCAACAGAAGAAAAAGCAACCCGACGCTGTCTACGACGCCGCTGCTGACTCTGTGTCCTGAAGGCACCGCAGAGGGCAACGCCGCACCGTGACCCTGGTCTCACCGACGACGCCTGCTGACGCCGCCACCAAGCCGCTGCTCGCACCGCGACCTGTGGGCACCGCACTCCGCACCGCCTCGCTTCACAACGACGCCTTGGTATCCCCGACGCCGCCGCTCCACGCCGAAATCTACGCCGCTACTTGCACCGTGGTTCGAGGGCATTGCTTGTAAACTTACACGACGCACCGCCCTCATCCCACACCGCAGCCTTGGCCTACCGACGCCAGCACCATCGACTCCAGTTCGTCAGCCGACTACAGCGCTTCAGCAACGACGCCGCCGCTGCTGCTTGCACCGCAGCCTGCCAGCACCGCGTCGAGCACCACATTCACTCCGCACTGCGACCCTGATCTCATCGATGACGCCACCTGACGCCGCCACCGAGCCGCTGCTCGCACCGCGACCTGAGGGCACCGCACACCGCACCGCTGCACTTCGCACCGCAGCACCCGACGCCTGCCGATGCCAGCGCTCCTGACTTCAACAGAGAGGAGTTTGATCTGCAACGCGTGTGACTTCGAGGTCCCCGACGACTCCTGCACCGACCTCCGGAACTGATGCCTGTGGATGCCGTGCTTTCGGAAGCTCAACGGGAGGTCGCCGACGCCCTGTATTTCTAAAAGGTACTGTTTGCGGGTCTTCCCGACACCGTAGCTGGCCCGCGATGCCGCGGTCAGCCAGAACTGTTGGGATTTGTTTGTTCACGACGCCTTAGATAGCCCCGGATGGAGCTATCGACCTCAAGGAACTGTTTTTCAAGCATATTTTGATAACTGAAGATTTTTAAGTACTGTATTGTGGATTTTTTATCGTTTTTAGGTCTCGCCCTGAGCCAGCGCTTGCGCTGGTCTGGGCGAGACATTTAGTCAGTGGGCTTTTAGAAATGCGACCACAGCTTTTTGGCTGGCCTAGAGCGTGCGGGTACGCGCACAGTAACACGCATTCCTCGCATCGCTCCAGGCACCATCTGGCTTTCATCTCACTTGCTCCTCCCCCACCACAGAGCGCGTCTTGCGGCCGCGCGTCTTGCTTGCATCGCGATCGTCTCCACACCTCTCCCTTCAGCGCTGCACCTCCTTTCACCTTCTGCACAGGGCTCCTCCTCTCACTGGCTGCACTCCTCTCCACCACTAAACGCCTGGACGCTGTTTTTCCCTCACTCGACGTCTCCATGGTGATCCTGGCGCACTCTCTCTCCACAGTGCATCAACCATTCAGTGACTGCTCAGTGCTCTCAAAGTTTGCTGCAGTGGCTGAAAGGCCAAGATACAATACGATTTGCCTGACTTCCCGGGGGCATAATCTAGCAATGCAGGTTGGCCTAATTTGCATGTGGTTGGATGTCTGATTGAGAGGTTAAGTAATTTGCCCAGAATCACAGAGAAGATAAGAAGCGCTCTTGTTTACATTGCCTGCGCTCATGTGCTTACAATGTTTGTTAGCTTTCTTCCAAAGCAGCCTTCATGCCTTTATTTATGAACGGCACCGCTTTCACTTTAAGCGCGCCTTTATTTATCTATAAAGTGTTTGTTAGCATCCCGCCAAAACCCCACCTCACTGCATCGCCTGCTGGGCTGCTTCACAGAGAAGATAAGGAGCGCTCTTGACGGTATAGTCTCCAGGGTAATGGAAAGAAACCCGTCCATGATTGCAGAGTGGAACATGTTCTACGGCGTAAAACATTGACCGGTATTAAAAATACCAACCTTACCCTTGGTGTGCGGAGGGACCCCAGCCTTTCTTTTGAACCACATTTAATCTTTCCTTCTTTACGTGTACCAGCAGCCCACTCTGTATTTTGCTTGCTAGCATACCATAGTATTTGGTTATAATACACCTGGCTTTCTCAAAACACAGGTCTCTTGCACCAAGGACGTCATGTGGGATTCGATTTCTCAATTTCCGGTGGTGCTTTCAGCAGCTAACGCTGTGCACAGTGGTGAGAATTCATTAATCGGCAATGCAGCTCTGTGCCAGTTTGTGACCTTGTTTTCTGCATACATTCCGTGAACTCCATCTCAATATTCAACCATGTAACAATGTGGGTGTTCCTTTTTACCCTTTTGTCCCACAACTCCTGAAGTTTCGGAAGTGCTATTGCGTAATCGTTTGATTGTGAAATCTTGCATAAATGCCACAAATTATATTTACTGTAATGTACGTGCTTCTTTTATTTAAATAATGTTCTTTGCTGCTGACGCTTCTGATTGTGCCGCATGTTCTTATGTATCCCTGTGCATTTCGTTTTTACCTCACAGGATGCTTGTTGACAGCTTAGCATGTCAGAACACCCTGCCCCCAAATAGATTTTTGTAAATGTGCTTCAAAAAATATTTACATCTACAACGCCAGTAGATCACAGGTGGATATGTAATACTCCTTGGCGCCCAGGGGACTTGCTCTACTTTCTATTATTGCAAATAATGGTCTTCCCGCCATTTTGAAATACGGTCCCTTCTTCTCATGAAGTGTGAGAAAGAAAAACAGTGGGATTTGTGCACGGCAAACAAAAACACCGCAGAGAACAACACTGCATGGACCGCATTAACACACCACATACGGGGACAGCAAATTTCAAAAGCATGTTGGTAGCTGTGTTTCCTTACAGTTACTAGTCGAGAGACAGCGGTTCGTAACCCCACAATTGGACTGGGAGCGCTCGGTACAATAAAACATAGAGGGCCTAGCGACCCACCCCTCCCCCTGCATGACTGGAGCGCCTCACTGCACCGGCTGCTCGGCGGCTGCATTAAGGTTGTTACAGGCCGACGGCCAGTGTGTGGGGTTACTTGCTGTGAGAGATTACAATTGATCCCATTAACCAACAATAAACAATAACTATTAATAACCAAAATAAATCAGGATTAACCACTTACCTTGGGTACGGAGTAGCCCGCTACCTGCAGTAAAGCGCTTAAATGACTCTACAGATGTAGTAAGAGCTATATAAATGCAATTACAATACAATTTGAAAATTGTTTGGTTATGGTGATTTATTTAAAAAATACACTCTTGGTAGTAAGGTAGGATTAACTTTTAAAATGAAATGAGTTATTTATAAAGCGCGAACTGTCACTCCCAATGGAGCCTCCTGGCGCTATCAGATAACGAACATCAGTTGTGGGGTATTTCGTGATCAGATGAGAGCCAAGCAAGATTCGTCAGATGTTCGGTAGATCCATGTCTTGAGGGCCTTCCTAAGCATTCATTTTATTTCAAAAATAGATTTCAGAGCAGCAATTTCAGAAACACAGTAGTTTTTAGCTCACCTTGCAAACAGTACAAAAGCAGAAACACAAAAAATTCCTGGCTGCACAACACCCAGGAAAATGTGCTGCATGGCTAAACACTTATAAGGTCCCAAAGGCGAGACCTATTGGCTATGCCAATGCTTGTTGGTCTTGTCTTAAGTATATACAAATATTGGATATTTTTCTAAACTGGTGTGGTGTCCTTTTGTAGTGCTTACACTGTATTACTGTGGGTTATGTGCAAATGCTTTACACACTGCCTCTAAGATAAGCCTGACTGCTCGTGCCAAGCTACCAAGGGGGTGAGCAGGGGTTATTTCAGGAGTGTAACTCCCTTATCCTGACGAGAGTGGTGGTTTCTGCCGGGCTTTGGCCCATGCCCTAGCCTGCCAGAAATCCCATTTCTAACACTCACTAACACATTGGTATATCTCCTTCCCAGAGATAGCAACACAAATACACACAATACTTAAATTGGAAACAGGTAAGTAAGCACAATACACAGTGGTCTCCAGGGGGAGACCAAACCATATACTAAGAAAGTGAAATGCGAACTGTGACCAAAGTCGAGACATGGACCAAGAGACTCGGAAGGGTTGGGGACACAAGGAACCACCGAAGGTAAGTAACCACGAACCCCACAGAGGCTGTGTGCAGAGTGGAAACAGTGTCAGGATTGCCACGACTTGTCAGTGGCTGAACTCTATTAGAGTAGTCAAATCTCAACTAAAAAGGTTAGTCACATTTAAATATCCTTATTGGAAACGTTTGTCTCCTTGCTGGAAACTATTACTCAAGGTAATGCTGAAGAATTGTGGAAATGAGTCAAAGAAGACCCCCAACATGGTGGACATTTAAGAGTTAGTGCGAAGCAGTCTAGTCATTATTGGGTTAGAGCAGCTCTTTGTTAATGCTCATGCGCGAGGCTCGTGCTGGTCACTTCAACTGCATTCTGAGGAAGAGAGGCAGTGTCTCTCTTCATTCCTGACAAACTGTAAAAAACGGAAGTTCCAGTCAGCCTTAGTTAATGAAAAAACCCAGCTCGCATTTTCAATCAGGCAGTGTCTTGTCGGCATTGAAAAGTCTTTCGAATTTCTGTCAAAAGAATGTTTTCATATAAAGTCACCTTCTCCGTGAGCAGTTGTTATTCAGAGTTCACAGCTAAATGTCTTTGTCAAAGTAAGCTCTTTACAGAGAAAACAGAAGGATTTCCAGTTACGAGGTATTTTCTCTTTTTGTATTATTATTGAAGTGAAGTGCTTCTAAAATAAAGATAAATCGGCTCAGATGCTTGTCAGCATTCAACACTTCCTATTGAAACAATTTGTTTCCAGAGAATTGATAGTTCATCTGACAGCCAATCATCTCTGAGATTGATTGCCTGAATAAAACTTGTCCTGGCTCCTTCCAGCAGTCTCTTGGGACAATAAATTAAGAGCTGACATTTTCTTTTCTACAATATGCAGTTAGTTGAACACAAGAAAGTCACGCAATTTACAATAAGAAAAAGACGTATTCTAAAGACCAAAATCAACCAGTAGAAAATTTCTTCCAGAAGTCATTCTTCAACTATATATATATATATATATATATATATATATATTCACTGAAAAAACCATAGGTTTTAGGGACAGTTATAGTTAGTTGGACATTTCACTCGTACAAAACCATAGAAATTCCCCCGTTATAGTTAGTTCAGCTAACTATAACTCGCGCCCCGCAATGCACTGCTGATGACGTCACATATTACATCACTCATGACATGGTCAGTGACATCACTGATGACATCTCAAATGACATCACTGATGACACCATCCAGTGACTGTGTGTTTCTGTAAAGTTTAAATATGTTTAATATATATAGGGAAAGGTGTATTGAAGAATGAGTGGGTGTATAAGTGTCTGAATGGATGATTTAGTACGTGAGTGACTGACTCTACAAGTGAGTGATTAAATGTATCTTACTGAATGCATGGGTTAGTGACTAAACTGTGTGAATGTCTGTATCCGTCTGTCTGTTGGTTTGTAAGCGGCTGCATGGCTTTCTGAATAGCTACATGAGTGTCTACATGGGTTATTGATTGATTGTCTGAGTATCTGTATGGGTGCCTGAGTGTGTGCGGGTGGGGTGTGTGTGACTCTGTGCATAGATGTGTGAGTTGGAGATTCACTGGGTGCATGGTTTCAAGAGTGCATCTGTGATGGACTGTGTGGGTGAGTGTGTGTATGGGTGTGTTAGTGATTGAATGTATATCTCAGTGGTACATGTGTGAGTAACTACTTATGAGAAAGGCAGTATATATGTGTGTTGGAGTGTATAAATGGCTATAAGTGAGAGTGTGTGATTGTGAGAGTGGCTGTATGGATGTGTGTACTTGTATCAGTGATTGTATAAGAGCGTAAGAATGTGCTAGTATTTGTATGAGTAAGTGAGCTGGTGTGTGTATAACTGTATAGGTGAGTAAATGGGTGTGTAATTAAGTTTTTGCATGACTAACTAGGTGTGTGAGTACCTCTATGGATGAGTGGCGGTGTGTGAGTGTTTATATAGGTGTATGAGTGCATATGATAGTCCTGTACTGAGTGACTAAGTATGAGTGACTGTACGGGTGAGTGAGTGGATGTGTGTGTAGACCTAAGAATCAGTGAGTGGGTATGTAGTTTTTGGTGTTGGAGTGTCTATGGTTTTGAGAATGGCAGTCTGTAATTTAGAGTGGGTGGATCAAAAGTTATATTAGGGTGTGAGAAGATGCATGAAATTATCACATGGATGATGTCATCAGTGATGTCATTTGAGATGTCATCAGTGATGTCATCAGTGATGTCACTGACCATGTCATGAGTGATGTAATATGTGACGTCATCAGCAGTGCATTGCGGGGGCGCGAGTTATAGTTGGCTGAACTAACTATAACGGGGGAATTTCTATGGTTTTGTACGAGTGAAATGTCCAACTAACTATAACTGTCCCTAAAACCTATGGTTTTTTCAGTGAATTTCAAAGGTTTTTTAAATGCTAATTTCTAACTATAACGTGTCTGAAACCTATGGTTTTTTCAGTGAATTTCAAAGGTTTTTTAAATGCTAATTTCTAACTATAACGTGCCTGAAACCTATGATTTTTTAAGTGAATTTCAAAGGTTTTTTTTAATGCTAGTTTCTAACTATGCCTACAGAGGTAGGACATGTGAAGAAAGAAGAAAAAACGCACAGAAAGAAGCAAAAGATGTGCAGAAAGAACCAACAGAGGAGCAGAAAGAGGCCTTGTTGCAAAATCATCCTGTGCCCACAACTTTTTCAGATGAGTACTGGTGGTAACTGACTGACTAACCAGAGCCAGTGCTATGCTAAAAGACACTTAGAATACAGTGAAAACTCCTACATACACTAGGGAACACTATGCGTTGGGGTACCCCTGTGATTAGCATGACCTCCTCTGCAAGTCCCTAGTACATAATAGGGCAGGGGGATTAAAACTACCTCTTAAAACGCGCTACAGGGCGCGTTTGCACAGTGGTGAAGGGAGGGGGGCCTGAGGTGACATGTGTGCAAACGCACCCCGTGGCGCGTTTTAAGCTGCGGGATTAAGTCCCCTTGAATTCCTGAGGGTCCCTGGAGCCCAACTAGCCCCCCAGGTACCTACAGTTAGGACCACAGAGCTGAGTTGCAGAGAGGCGTTCCGAGGCCACGCACCTTTTTCACCTCTCTGCAACGCAACTCTGTTGTGCTTACTGAAGGTACCTGGTGGGCTAGTTGGCCCCCAGGGTCCCTCAGAATTCAAAGGGAATTAATTCCCCAACTTAAAACGCACCACAGGGCGAGTTTGCGCACATGTCACCTGAGGCCCCGCCCCCTCCCTTCACCACTGTGCAAACGCGCCCCGTGGTGCGTTTTAAGTTGGGGGATTAGGTCACCTTGAATCCTGAGGGTCCCTGGGACTAGCCCACTAGGTACTTCCAGTAAGCACCACAGGCCTGCGTTGCAACGCCTGTAACAAATTGTGCAGTTTTGTTTAGCTAGTGAAGAGGGTCGTGCTGGGGGTAGTGTTTTAGGGTTTAGGGTAGTGCAGTGGTGTTTGTGTAGTGTAGGGGGTCATGCTGGGGGTAGATTTAGGGTTTAGGGTAGTGCAGTGGTGTTTGGGTAGTGTAGGGAGTCGTGCTGGGGGGAGTGTTTTAGGGTTTTGGGTAGTGCAGTGGTGTTTGGGTAGTGTAGGGGGTCGTGCTGGGGGTAGTGTTTTAGGGTTTAGGGTAGTGCAGTGGTGTTTGGGTAGTGTAGGGGGTCGTGCTGGGGGTAGTGATTTAGGGTAGTGCAGTGGTGTTTGGGTAGTGTAGGGGGTACTGCTGGGGGTAGTGTTTTAGGGTTTAGGGTAGTGCAGTGGTGTTTGGGTAGTGTAGGGGGTACTGCTGGGGGTAGTGTTTTAGGGTTTAGGGTAGTGCAGTGGTGTTTGGGTAGTGTAGGGGTACTGCTGGGGGTAGTTTTTTAGGGTTTAGGGTAGTGCAGTGGTGTTTGTGTAGTGTAGGGGTAGTGTTTTAGGGTAGTGCAGTGGTGTTTGTGTAGTGTAGGAGGTCATGTTTTAGGGTTTAGGGTAGTGCAGTGGTCTTTGGGTAGTGTAGGGAGTCGTGCAGGGGGTAGTGTTTTAGGGTTTAGGGTAGTGTAGGGGGTCATGCGGGGGGTAGTGTTTTAGGGATTAGGGTAGTGCATTGGTGTTTAGGGTAGTGTAGGGGGTCATGCGGGGGTAGTGTTTTAGGGTTTAGGGCAGTGCAGTGGTGTTTGGGTAGTGTAGGGGGTCGTGCTGGGGGGAGTGTTTTAGGGTTTAGGGCAGTGCAGTGGTGTTTGGGTAGCGTAGGGGGTCGTGCTGGGGGAGTGTTTTAGGGTTTAGGGCAGTGCAGTCGTGTTCGGGTAGTGTAGGGGGTTGTGCTGGGGGTAGTATTTTAGGGTTTAGGGTAGTGCAGTGGTGTTCGGGTAGTGTAGGGGGTCGTGCTGGGGGTAGTGTTCTAGGGTTTAGGGCAGTGCAGTGGTGTTTGGGCAGTGTAGGGGGTAATGCTGGGGGTGGTGTTTTAGGGTTTAGGGCAGTGCAGTGGTAATCGGGCAGTGTAGGGGGTCGTGCTGGGGTTGGTGTTTCAGGGTTTAGGGCAGTGCAGTGGTGTTCGGGCAGTGTAGGGGTGGTGGTTTAGGGCAGTGCAGTGGTGTTCAGGCAGTGTAGGGGGTCGTGCAGGGGGTGGTGTTTCAGGGTTTAGTGCAGTGGTGTTCGGGCAGTGTAGGGGGTGGTACAGGGGGTGGTGTTTCAGGGTTTAGGGCTGTGCAGTGGTGTTCGGGCAGTGTAGGGGGTCGTGCTGGGGCTGGTGTGTCAGGGTTTAGGGCAGTGCAGTGGTGTTCGGGCAGTGTAGGTGGTCGTGCTGGGGCTGGTGTTTCAGGGTTTAGGGCAGTGCAGTGGTGTTCGGGCAGTGTAGGGGGTCCTGCTGGGGCTGGTGTTTCAGGGTTTAGGGCAGTGCAGTGGTGTTCGGGCAGTGTAGGGGGTTTTGCTGGAGGTGGTGTTTCAGGGTTTAGGGCAGTGCAGTGTTCGTGCAGTGTAGGGGGTGGTGTTTCAGGGTTTAGGGCAGTGGTGTTCAGGCAGTGTAGGGGGTCTTGCTGGGGTTGATGTTTCAGGGTTTAGGGCAGTGCAGTGGTGTTCGGGCAGTGTAGGTGGTCGTGCTGGGGCTGGTGTTTCAGGGTTTAGGGCAGTGCAGTGGTGTTCGGGCAGTGTAGGGGGTCCTGCTGGGGCTGGTGTTTCAGGGTTTAGGGCAGTGCAGTGGTGTTCGGGCAGTGTAGGGGGTCGTGCTGGGGGTGGTGTTTCAGGGTTTAGGGCAGTGCAGTGGTGTTCAGGCAGTGTAGGTGGTCGTGCTGGGGCTGGTGTTTCAGGGTTTAGGGCAGTGCAGTGGTGTTCGGGCAGTGTAGGGGGTCCTGCTGGGGCTGGTGTTTCAGGGTTTAGGGCAGTGCAGTGGTGTTCGGGCAGTGTAGGGGATTTTGCTGGAGGTGGTGTTTCAGGGTTTAGGGCAGTGCAGTGTTCGTGCAGTGTAGGGGGTAGTGTTTCAGGGTTTAGGGCAGTGGTGTTCGGGCAGTGTAGGTGGTCGTGCTGGGGCTGGTGTTTCAGGGTTTAGGGCAGTGCAGTGGTGTTCGGGCAGTGTAGGTGGTCGTGCTGGGGCTGGTTTTTCAGGGTTTAGGGCAGTGCACTGGTGTTCGGGCAGTGTAGGGGGTCCTGCTGGGGCTGGTGTTTCAGGGTTTAGGGCAGTGCAGTGGTGTTCGGGCAGTGTAGGGGGTTTTGCTGGAGGTGGTGTTTCAGGGTTTAGGGCAGTGCAGTGTTCGTGCAGTGTAGGGGGTGGTGTTTCAGGGTTTAGGGCAGTGGTGTTCAGGCAGTGTAGGGGGTCTTGCTGGGGTTGATGTTTCAGGGTTTAGGGCAGTGCAGTGGTGTTCGGGCAGTGTAGGTGGTCGTGCTGGGGCTGGTGTTTCAGGGTTTAGGGCAGTGCAGTGGTGTTCGGGCAGTGTAGGGGTCGTGCTGGGGGTGGTGTTTCAGGGTTTAGGGCAGTGCAGTGGTGTTCGGGCAGTGTAGGGGGTCGTGCTGGGGCTGGTGTTTCAGGGTTTAGGGCAGTGCAGTGGTGTTCGGGCAGTGTAGGTGGTCGTGCTGGGGCTGGTGTTTCAGGGTTTAGGGCAGTGCAGTGGTGTTCGGGCAGTGTAGGGGTCCTGCTGGGGCTGGTGTTTCAGGGTTTAGGGCAGTGCAGTGGTGTTCGGGCAGTGTAGGGGTCGTGCTGGGGGTGGTGTTTCAGGGTTTAGGGCAGTGCAGTGGTGTTCGGGCAGTGTAGGTGGTCATGCTGGGGCTGGTGTTTCAGGGTTTAGGGCAGTGCAGTGGTGTTCGGGCAGTGTAGGGGGTCCTGCTGGGGCTGGTGTTTCAGGGTTTAGGGCAGTGCAGTGGTGTTCGGGCAGTGTAGGGGGTCGTGCTGGGGGTAGTGTTTTAGGATTTAGGTTAGTGCAGTGGTGTTTGGGGTAGTGTAGGGGGTCGTGCTGGGGGTAGTGTTTTAGGCTTTTAGGTAGAGCAGTGGTGTTTGTGTAGTGTAGGGGTCGTGCTGGGGGTAGTGTTTTAGGGTTTAGGGTAGTGCAGTGGTGCTTGTGTAGTGTAGGGGGTCGTGCTGGGGGTAGTGTTTTAGGGTTTAGGGTAGTGCAGTGGTGTTTGTGTAGTATAGGGGGTCATGTTTTAGGGTAGTGCAGAGGTGTTTGGGTAGTGTAGGGGGTCGTGCTGGGGGTAGTGTTTTAGGGTTTAGGATAGTGCAGTGGTGCTTGTGTAGTGTAGGGGGTCGTGCTGGGGGTAGTGTTTTAGGGTTTAGGGTAGTGCAGTGGTGTTTGTGTAGTGTAGGGGGTCATGCTGGGGGTATTGTTTTAGGGTTTAGGATAGTGCAGTGGTGCTTGTGTAGTGTAGGGGGTCGTGCTGGGGGTAGTGTTTTAGGGTTTAGGGTAGTGCAGTGGTGTTTTTGTAGTGTAGGGTGGTCATGTTTTAAGATGCAACGCTCCAATACCTGACCAGTCTGCACTACATAAAAACTGCAAAAAAACTAAAAATAAAAAGTGTTTTGCACACTTTTGTCATTGGGCTATATGTGGGCTACATCTGGGTAATATTTGTGCTACATTTGGGCTCTTTTTTCACTGGTGGCCATCTTGGAAGGCTTCTTTGTTATGAAGTTTCCGAATTTCCTCATTTACTGCAGTCTCCTCAGTAGGAAATGCTTTCAGTTTTTACTTTGATTCCATCAAGAAGGCATTCAGATGTGTCACACATTTGCCATAAATTCAGAATGTTAGCACTCTAGTTGTTCATTAGATCACTGTAGTAAAGCTACTGCTCACCAAGGAGTTAACTGGAAGTCTACTGCTGGTATTGAAAGTGATTGTTTCAGTCTGCATGTCAGAATTTTCTAATGAAATAGAAGAGGATTTGAGATCTCACTTAAAACATGCACTAAATTTTCTTTTTGCAGCACTAACCATAATTTCTATGGCAAAATGAACCCCCTCATTTTGTTCCTTTTTAAATTAAATGTTTTAAGTGTTACCAGTTTATTCCAATCAAGATGGCTTCAGGTGTGCCATACTTTTGTCATAAGTAAGGCAGTTAGCACTCTAGTTGTTCTTTAGAACACTCTGGGAAGCTGCAGTAGAACACAAAGGCATCAACTGACAGGCTGCTCCTGTTGAAATATAACAGGAAGATATTTGAGATCTCACTTAAAACATGTCCTAATTTTTCTTTCTACAGCACTAACCATAATTTCTATGGCAAAATGAACCCCCTCATTTTGTTCCTTTTTAAATTAAATGTTTTAAGTGTTACCAGTTTATTCCAATCAAGATGGCTTCAGGTGTGCCATACTTTTGTCATAAGTAAGACTGTTAGCTCTCTAGTTGTTCTTTAGAACACTCTGGGAAGCTGCAGTAGAACACAAAGGCATCAACTGACAGTCTCTGCCCTTGTTGGATGTACATGTTTTACTGAGAATGTCAGACTTCATTCTCACATGACTGAGAAAGATAATGTGAATTTACAGAAAATATGCTCTCATTTTAGCTTCTGGAGCACCTTCCAAAACTGTATGGGACAAGCATGTGAAAATAGTTTTCTCTCAAACATGATTCATGATATCCCAGCAGAAGGTTTTTCACAGGGTAAAATCACCTTAGAACACACCACAATTCCTGAAATTAGTATGGTACCATCAACAAATGAATTCTAATGTAACTAAAGTCTGTTATCACCCTTTATAGTTCTCCTTTTGGTAACCCTCAAAATCTTCGATTCACTACAATGCATTTCAATGGGGTACTATCATTTATATTGGTCCCAAGATGGCTGCCAGCAATTCCAGGATGAAGTGCTGACAGCCAATCAGATCTCACGATGACATGTGTGGTTAGGCTCCGCCCAGATATATGTGTTTTTACTTTTGATTTTCTCAGCAACTACTGAATGGATTTACACCATTTAACAAAAGGGTTCTTTCTGAACCAAGAACTACCTCTTTGCCAAATTTGGTGTAATTCCGTTCAGCAGTTCGAGCTGTAGCCGTGTCTAAAGTTTCCTATGGGAAAATGAATGGGGAAAACACGTTTTGGGACCCCCCTTTTTTCTCGGCCCCCGCTTGACTAATCACCCTGAGACTTTCAGGGTAGGAGCGGACCGGAGTGGGCCATAAAGTTTGAAAACTTCGCGAAGATTTGTAAACCGACGCAAGAGTTATTTCAAATAGAATGTCGCGGATTTCCTATGGAAAATAGGTCCTAACTATAACTATCTACTGGCGACCGCCAGTAGATAATATATATATATATATATATATATATATATATATATCGCGCAACTTAAGAGTTCTTCACAAGAACGTTTTTAAAAGACAATTAAAAAATATATCTATGCATTTACAACTACCACATTACTAAGAAAAATACAGGAAGAGACAATTGCCAAAAAAATGCATCTATAAATAGTTTTAAAGCAAGTAATAAGAGAGGAGCTATTCCACAGTGTGCTACAGGTAAAGGTTAAATAATTCATGGTAGAATTGTAAAAAATGTAAGTGTAGACTGAAAAAGAACGTGTAGTATTTCTTGTGCTTTATTATAGGATTCCACATATAACAACCAGAAGAATACACTGGAAAAGTAAGAGGCATTGAAGGTGGAGTGAAAAATTTCCTAGCTATCGTAACGGAAAGTTTCAATTCTATTAAGGACTCGGAGGCGAGGATTATGCTGTTCTTTCTCCACTTTATTGGATAGCAGCCATTTGAAGTCAAAGTAAAACAAAACTACTATTCCCATGAAACATCGTGAATAACAGTTAAAACAATAGAGTGTCCATGGATAGAGTGTCCTGTCCCTCTGCACCAATCACAGGTCTCCAGGGTGCTGATAGTCCTCTGTTACTGTTCATTCCTCCTCTTTTGTCGCTCGAGCTCAGCCATCAAGGACGCTTCATGAATCTTGTTTGTTAGTCGCCTGTAGAAAAGCAAAGGCATAGCGTACGCGACGGCAATGGCTAACGTTTAGCCCTGTAGGAGAAAACACATCCCAAGGACATTCACAGGAGAACTTGTCAAATAGCGTATACATAACCAGCAAAGAGCTTACTTACCCCAGTACGAGGGTGAGTAGGTAACAAAGGAACTTGTACCCTGGGTGGGATAATCCTCGCCTCCGAGTCCTTAATAGAATTGAAACTTTCCGTTACAATAGCTAGGAAATTTTTCATTCTATGTCAGGACCGGAGGCAAGGATTATGCTTGTTTAAAGCTTGCTCACGACCAAGTGAGCCATGTCAATAACCGGTTTGAAGTAAAATCGCTTAAAGGTAGAGTCTGAAGACCAGTCTGCTGCATTCAGAATGTCTTCCAGACGAGCTCCCAGGGTAAATGCTTTGGAGGCCATTGCTCCTCTAGTAGAGTGAGCCCCGAATGCATGTAGATCTATACCGGCTTCCTGCATCACCCATCTAACCCAACGGGCAATAGTGGGGGAAGACAGCCTTGTGGGGATTCTTGAGCGCAATGAGCAACTGACGTTCTCCTGGAGGTCGAAACTCCTCCATCTCCTCATATGCTTTGAGACAAGACACAACGCACAACTTCGGGGAGTCCGGGAAAGCGGGATAAGAGATGGATTTCGTCCCGCATTTAGTGCGTTCACATATGGTGAACGTAACCCCTGTTGGGGAGAATATCCTACCTGATACATCCAGGGGCCCTGTCATCCGAAACCAGTCTACAAGAGACCAGGCAAAGAAGCATGGCCAACTTCGCCGAGAGTTCCTTCCTAGAGAGGAATCTGTTCGGCTGCCAGGACAGAAACAAATTCAAAACCTGGTTAACATCCCAGAGCTGTGAATAGCGAGGCTCCGGAGGTAAGGAAAGACGAATGCCTCGAAGAAGGCGACAGACCAAGGGTTGCTCCCCCACCGGAGAGCCGTCCACCACAGTGTGACCAGCTGAGATGACAGAACGGAAGGTATTGATGGTTCTATAAGCCAGGCCTTCTTCTGCTAGGGCGGCCAAAAAATTCAGGATGGAGGTCACATCTGCTGCCACGGGATCGATACTCCGTTGCATACACCAACGATACCACCTTCTCCAAGTGGAGCGGTAGCGCTTGACGGTACTGTCAGCCCAGGCCTTGGACATGAAGTTCTCAGCCGCTCCCGAAAGACCTGGGACCGCCCATCGTCCCCTGTAATCCGCCACGCCATCAGGGCCAGGGAGCCTTGTGCGATTAAAGGGTGGGGATCCTTGTCCGGATTGAGAAGGAGAGTCGGAAAGTGGGGGAGAGGGATTGGAGAATCCCAAGAAAGTTCCAGAAGAACTGGAAACCAAACTTGCGATCTCCAAATCAGCGAGATGAGCACCACGTCCGCTCTCTGGCGTCGAACCTGGGCCGAGACCCGTGTTATCATAGCGAACGGGGGTAAGGCGTAACCTGCTTCCTCCTGCCAGTTCTGCAGGAACGCATCCGTCCTCTCTGCGAGAGGATCCGGTCTCCAGCTGAAGAACCTGGGAAGCTGGTGATCCAGGCGAGAAGCAAAGAGGTCTACTGAAAAGGGACCCCAAATGCCCTGGAGATCCGCAAACACCCCCGGGTGTGCAGCCTCCAGAGACTCACATCGTGGAAATGGCGTGATTGGAAGTCTGCCTCCTGGTTGTCTTGTCCGGGAAGATACTCCACTGTAACGGAGATGTGATGATCTAGGCAGTATTGCCAGAAATTTGCTGCGAGGTCGGAGAGAGCTCTCGACCGCGTGACCCCAAGATGGTTTGTTAGAACTGGGGGTCTCTAGTTGGCAGAGGTGGATACCTTTGTCCAAATAGGGACCCTTGCTTCTAGTCAGGGTAAGGGGGTACACTCCTGAAATAACCCCTGCTCACCCCCTTGGTAGCTTGGCACGAGCAGACAGGCTTAGTTCAGAGGCAGTGTGTAAAGCATTTGTGAACACATACAGTAATCAAGTGACAACACTACAAATGGACACCACACAGGTTGTATTATAAAAATAAGTATCTTTTATATAGATTTACCACAAGACCATAAATGACAAAAATAATCCACAATACTGTACTTTAAAGATGGTAGAATTAGCTTGAGTCTTTTAAAATGGAAATGCGACACTTTGAGTTCAATGTACCTTAAGATGCGTAACGCACGGCAACGAAAGTGTTGCAGGGAAGGTGATGCGGTAGTCCCTTACACGCAAGGACGGTGATGCGTTGAAGATCTGGTGCAAAGAAACAAAGTGGCGTCGTCTTGATGTTGCGACAACGAAGGGGTGATGCGTGCATGCCCGACGGCCGTGCGGCGATTTCGATGAATCTTTGGAGCCGCGACAGGCCCTGCGTCACGCTTCCCTGGCGATGCGACGGCGTCTGATGCGAGGTCGACGATCTTCTCCTGGGATGCAGGGCGCCTCGTGTTGCGATGCGTCGCCGTCTGATGCGAGGTCGATGCTCTGCCCCGGGGATGCGACGGCGACACTTTTCTCCGGTGCTGCGAGGCGCTTCGAAGGATGCGAGGGTGTCAGCGGCGCGCTTCTTCGGGGTTGCGCCGTCATCTGCTGCGACGTTGACACTCTTCTCCGGCAATGCGAGAATCAGCGGCTGCGGCGACACACTTCTTCGTCTTGAGTCGCGCTTCCAGCTCCCAGCGACATGCAAGTGTGTCAGAAGGTCCAAATTCCCAGCAAGGGAATACAGGGGAGCTGGTGGGTGAAGTCTGTTGTCCCTGAGACTTCAGCAGGAGGCAAGCTCTGAAATTAAGCCCTTGGAGATCCTTCACAAGTTGATGAAAGTACACACAAAGTTCCCTTCTCCTTTCTTTGGCAGTCAGGCAACCACTGCAGGCAGATCCCTGTAGCTTAGGGATAGTCTTCTCCTCAGTTTCTTCTTGGTTCCGCTCCTCAGCAAAGGTTTCTTCTTGTTTCCCAAAAGTGATCTAATTTCCTAGGGGTCTGGGTCCCCTTTTATACACCTTTTCTCTTTGTTCTCTGAAGGCAGAGAGGCCTTTGCCTAGTCCAAAACCAGTTCTGGTCAGTCCTGGAGCACTTTGTTTACATGACTCCTTCTTTCCTTTCAGAATGTGGGGCAGAGAGCTCAGCTGCCCGGCAGGAGGTGGAGCCAGCATTGTGGAAGGCAGGCACAGCCCTATTCAGACCCAGGTGCAACTCCTCCCTCCATTCTGGATGCAGATCTCTCTATTCAGCCCTGTGCTGACTCACCCTGTCTCCTGGAGTCCCCCAGCCCCTGTCACTCACAAACCCAGACAAGGAATACACAACCTAGCAGAGGCAGGCTTGGATAGTTAGGCAAGAAAATACCTACTTTCTAAAAGTGGTATTTTCAAACACAATGTTAAAACCAAATTCACTAAAAGATGTATTTTATCATCCTGAGTTTAGGCATCCTAAATTCGTTTTTCTACCATGTTCCCTGGGTCAGTTAGGATTATAAGGTGTAATAATCAAACTGCCCAGTCTGGCCTATGGGGAACAGGTAGCCTTGCAATAGTGAAAAACGAAAATGGCTGTAATTCACTATTAGGACATGCCACACACACCAGGGCATGTCCTACCTTATACTTGCAATGCACCCTGCCCTTGGGCCTTCCATAGGGGAGTCTGATATGAAGAAAAGGGAAGGTTTAGGGACTGGTAAGTGGGTGCACTCACCAAGTCGACATGGCAGCCCTAGGCTGCACACAGGCTCTGCAATGGCAGGCCTGAGACACATTTTACAAGCTGCTTCTGTGGGTGGCACAACCAGTGCTGCAAGCCCACCAGCAGCATTGGATTTACAAGCCCTGGGCACACTCGGTGCACTGTACTAGGGACTGACCAGTAAACCAATCATCCAATCATGGAGTCACTAATACATAACACAATTTATCATAGGGAGCACTTGCACTATGGCACTGAATAGCAGTGGCACAGTGCCCAAAGCATCTAAACCAGCAAAAACAGATCAATAACATTGGAGGCATCATCAAAAAATGGAAGGGAGACCCACGCCAAGGATGCCAGGTCTAACACGGTTGATATAGCGGACCGCCGAAATATTGTCCATCTTGAGAAGGACGCAGGACCGGATCGACTCCTTGGTCCAGCACTGGATCGCGAATGAGCCTGCTAAGAGCTCCAGACAGTTGATGTGTAATCATTGTTCTTGTGGCGACCACACATCCCGTGGTGAAGTCGCCACATCTCGCGCCCCAGCCGGATCTGCTCGCATCGGATTCGATAATGATATCTGGCGCGGAACCGAAAATTGCCCGCCCATTCCAGGCTTCCATGTTGGTGAGCCAGCACTGGAGCTCCTCCCTGACGTCAGCCGAGAGACTCCCTTTTTGTGAGTAAGAGAGGCCTCTGCGCAGGTGTGTGGCTTTGAGGCGCTGGAGGGCTCTGTAGTGGAGGGGTCCTCGAAATATAGCCTGGATCGAGGCCGAGAGAAGGCCCACTATACGGGCCAGTTGCCTGAAGGAGATTTGTGTCTGAAAGAGAGACCTCCGAATCTCGTGTCGGATCTTCGTCATCTTGCGAGATGGGAGGCTGAGAGTAGACTCTACGGAGTCAATTAAGAAACCGAGAAAAAAGACCTTCTGGGCTGGAACCAGAGTGGACTTGGCCTCGTTGATTACAAATCCGAGGCTCTGAAGCAGGTCGACCGCGGTCTGGAGCTGGCGCGAGAGAATATTGGGACACTGGGCCAACAGAAGAATGTCGTCCAGGTAGACGATGAGCCTCATACCCGACGCTCGCAGGCGCTCTATTACCGGTCTGAGTACCTTAGTAAAACACCAAGGGGCAGATGATAGGCCGAACGGGAGAGTGGTGAACTTGTACGTCCTGCTCCGCCAGAGAAATTGCAGGAACCGCCGGTGTGGCGGGAAGATGGGAATCGTGAGGTAGGTGTCCTTGAGATCGAGGCGCGCCATCCAGTCGTTGGGCCGGAGTATATTGCGAAGCAGATGGATTCCTTCCATCCTGAAGTGACGGTAAACTAGCCACTCGTTGAACTCTCGTAAGTTGATCACGGGTCGCTGACCCCCATCCGTCTTGTCCACCAGGAAGAGGTTGCTGATAAAACCTCTGGGATGGGGCAGGGTTTCTGCGATCGCTCCCTTGTCCAGAAGAGACTGGACCTCCTGGTCGACTAAAGCGGAGTCTGCGGACGCGGGGTAACAGGTTGAGAAGGTTCCCCGTGAAACTCTATGTGAAAACCTCGTACGGTTTGCAAGACCCAGGCGTCCCCCGTGATGGAAGTCCAGGCCGGGAAAAATGTGCCAGACGGCCCCCCACTTTTAGAAGGGAAGAAGGGAGAACACTCACTGGAAGAGCTGGAGGCGCCACCGCCTCTACCGCCTCTGTGTTTGCCGCGTCGCCCTTTTGTGGGGTAAAAGTTGCCAAACTGGGCTTGGTCCTGATATTGTCCATGGTTGGAGCCTTGTCCTCTGTGTTGGTTAGGGCGGCCGGACGAGCGCCCCTGCCTCGTCCGGCCCCTCGGAAAACCCGGGGGCGGAACACCTTTCTAATGGAGGATTGAGCCTTGTCCTAGGGAGGTAAAGGTGTTGACAAACCTCCCTTGCTCCTTAATGAAAGGCTCCCCAAAGAGACCTCCCTGTGCGCTGGGCCCGCCTCCGAGTCGGCCAGGTCCCCCAATTTGGGGTCTACCTTGATCAGCAGGGACCTGCGCCGCTCCGTCGATATAGCGCAGTTGGCATTGCCGAGGAATACCACTACGCATTGGGCCCAAGAAGAGAGGTGCTCGGGAGAGATCAGGGACCCCGACGCTTTAGCTTTTTCCGCCATGTCGAGGATTTTAGTGATCGGGCCCAGAGCGTCTAGGAGCTTGTCTTGACAAGCGCGCCAAGACCTATCAATGCCCTTCTTAGGGTCCTTGACGAATGTTTGGAGGAACGTAGCCATCCGGGGGTCAATGTCGGGTGTGGCAGCCACTTTCCCTTCGAGAGAGGGGCGAGGGCACTCCGCCCTAAGGCAGTTATAAGCCGTGTCCTCTAGCGGCCGGCGGATCCGGCTGGCGACATACTGGGCAACCTTGTCCGAGGGAGCCCAGTCCGAGGACCTCGGATGAAGAATGTCGTCCGGGTCCAACATGTCAGCACAGAGGTTCTGGGCGTCTGGGGTGGGTGCCGGACGGGAGGGGCGCCAAGGGCGCGATGGGCCAGAATCGTCGTTGGTGTCTCCTTGGTCACCATCCCCTGGGGCAGTGGGTGTCACTGGGGGGGCAGTACTTGCCAGAAAAGCCTGCTTGAGGTGGTCGACTGCATCTGGGTCCACCCCTGCGTCCCTAGCGCGCTTGGCAGGTGCGGGTTGCTGGTCAGCAAGGGGTTCGCCGGAAGAAGTGGCCGGTAAGGCCTTGGCGGCCCTGGCCAGTTTGACGCAGGCCTGGTCAATCTGACGGGACAGGTGCTCTTCAAGGGGTGTCATGGCTTGTTCTACCGCCTTGTGGATGGCGGCATCCACGGCGTCATGGAAATCTTCATCCCACTGGAGGGCGGTAAGTGTGTCCTCCTCCCACTGACCATCTTGGTAGACATCGTCCTGGTAAGTTTCCATAGGGCCAGAAGACAGTACTGTACCAGGTAAGTGGTGGATTAAGTAGAGGGATGTACCTCAATGGAAGGGGGGGCTGGGTGTCAGCCTACTATTGGGGCGGGCAGAGCTCGCAAGGAGGGCTGGAAGCCCGGGACCCAACAGCCCTGGTGCAAAGATATAAGGACAGCCTGCCAAAGAAGGTTCCCAGCAATACTGACTCGTTTTTGTTCGAGCGTTAAGAGGCCTAGGAATACGGACCCCCGGGCAGGGAACTGACAATCAAGCTGCCTAATGGCAGATACGGACCAGAGTTAGACACAGGCGTTTGGCGGGGCCCTGAAAACATAGAAAAGTTCCCTAATGGTAGGGCAGACAGACCCGATTCAGTGGGTGTAATGGCAGGCAAGACGAGGCTCCCCACGGCGTTGGGCTTGGATCCTGGAATGCACGGAATCCAAGCACGCACGCCGCGGGCTGGTGCGCGCAGTGGTGCCCTCTAGCGGCGGGAGGAGTTCACCGCGAGCCCGCACTGGTGTACACCGCCGCTAGGGAGCTCAAGTGCTCCCACGGCCGGACGAGAGTCAGCCGAGTAGCGGGTGACTCGCGAAATGCGAACAAAGGAAAATAGAGGCACATAAAAGCAAAACAAAGGAAAATAGAGGCACATAAAAGCAAACCTGAGGCAGCGCGTGGCGGCGGTTTGAAACGCTCGACACGCGCGACCGCTCTCAGCTGTGCCGTGAGGGAAAACGGTCCCGAGAATGGAAACAAAACGCACAGCGCTAATGCACAGCGCTAACGCGCACACATATCAACTGACTGAATCGCCCTAAGGCACACAATTGGCACAAATAAGGTAATTACGCAGTACACAATCAGAGAAAATAAATCAGGACTTATCTGGCTGCAAGCAGCGAAGAAAGAGGAGGAATGAACAGTGACAGAGGACTATCAGCACCCTGGAGAACTTTGATTGGTGCAGAGGGACAGGACACTCTATCCATGGACACTCTATTGTTTTAACTGTTATTCCCGATGTTTCATGGGAATAGTAGTTTTGTTTTACTTTCACTTCAAATGGCTGCTATCCAATAAAGTGGAGAAAGAACAGCATAATGGGTGAAATAAGCAAGCAAATGCGGCTGACCACGGTTCAGCACCTCAGTTCCTAAATTGAAAAAAATAAAATAATCTGCATCAACTTTCGGAGTTTGCCGCACTTTCACTCCACTGGAAACCAGATAAATAATTTGTAAGGAGGAGGAAGGTGCACCAGAAACAAAGTCAATGAGCTTCAAATGTATCCAAATAATTGTTATCCTTTATTGTAGTTGTTGTTAAAATTGGACATCAGCCAACGCGTTTCGTTCCAAATGGAACTTTGTCAGGGCATCATGAGATCTCGACCCTGGTGCCGGTGTTGCAGCTCTCTTCTCGAGAACGAAGACAAAACAAAAGTCCAAGTGTTACTCCAATTTGTTTTCCACTGTTGGTTTATTCTTTATATTGGTACTTCCAGCACAGATCAGCCAACACGTGTTTCGTCTTTAGAGACTTTTTCAAGGCGAAAACGAACGGAATAACCAAAGAGCCGAAAATTCATAAGCAGGAAGTCCTATCAAGTACTGGGCTCTGTGTGTAGAAGCTTATAGCAAATCTGAGTGTGGTCATAACGGAGCAAAAAGGTCCTTCCGAGGTGTGTTCCCTAGAACACACTTCGCTTAAAACACCGGGAGAGTTAGCACGCTGTGCTCACCAGCGTAACCTTCGGAAGGACCTTTTTTGCTCCGTTATGACCACACTCAGATTTGCTGTAAGCTTCTACACACAGAGCCCAGTACTTGATAGGACTTCCTGCTTATGAATTTTCAGCTCTTTGGTTATTCCGTTCGTTTTTGCCTTGAAAAAGTCTCTAAAGACGAAACACGTGTTGGCTGATCTGTGCTGGAAGTACCAATATAAAGAATAAACCAACAGTGGAAAACAAATTGGAGTAACACTTGGACTTTTGTTTTGTCTTCGTTCTCGAGAAGAGAGCTGCAACACCGGCACCAGGGTCGAGATCTCATGATGCCCTGACGAAGTTCCATTTGGAACGAAACGCGTTGGCTGATGTCCAATTTTAACAACAACTACAATAAAGGATAACAATTATTGGGATACATTTGAAGCTCATTGACTTTGTTTCTGGTGCACCTTCCTCCTCCTTACGAAAGAACAGCATAATCCTCGCCTCCGGTCCTGACATAGAATTCCAGATTTGCTGTGGCAGTCTTTCTATATCCACTTCCTGCTGGTGTATTGTGGCAAAGGCCTACTATTTTTTGCCCGGTACAGTGGTGGAGTGGAATTGGGAGCCACATCTGTTACTGTGGAAATCGCAATTGGGGATCTTGACACAAAGTTGCGTACTCAATACAAGTCAACTGGAAAGTCGCAGTTGCAGTTTTAAAGAAGAACCCTTCCCAGTGGACCCTGAAGAAATCCAGTGGAAGACAGAAGGTTGGAGAGTCACCCCACATGTGGATACCCCAGGAATCTAGATAACTACACCAGGGAAGTAGGGTGAATAAGTGCGAAGTGATGTCAGAAACTGCTGCAGACCACAATGGAGGCCTTCAGAAAAGATGCCGCTGGCGAAGACTGTACAAGAGTCCGGTGGAATTCAAGGGTGGATTCTTGAAGAGAAGAACCTGCAAACAGGGTACAGAGTCTATGCCACTCAGAGGTGACCAGGAGTCACGGAAAAGCAATGACGGAAGATGCAGGAGTGATGAAGGTGACCTTGTCGCTGCATCTGTGAGGACCAGGCGCCGTTCACAAGCTGTCCCACATCGGAAATCGAGAATCCGGGGGTCTGTGTCTGGCGGGAGCACCAACAAGCCTTGGCAGCATCAACAGACATGAAAAAACATGAACGAGCAACGTTATGACCAGCAAGGTCTAAGGGACTCGCCAAATGCAGGAGAGTCAGAGCAGGCCCCAGCAAGCAGGAAAGCCCACTGAAGCAAGAGAAGACCCTCAAGAGGACCCACAGACCAAAGGCACAGTAGTTGCAAAAGGACCTCGAGCAGCTCACCAAAGACGAAGGCCCACTGTGCAGAGGATGCGGTGAGGACAAAGATCTTGGCAGGAAGAGATTCTGGAGGCTGGATGAGCTTGTAGCCCGAATATCTCTGGAGTGCAGAGCCAACAAGCCTTGGCAACTGCAAGTCAACATATGGTGCACAGGGATTCAGTCCCAGCGGTCCTGACGAGAGAGACTGTCCTCAGAATTGCAGAGAGAACAGGTCAGGCCTCGGGGGAGTTGCAGAACCACCACCTGTGTTGCTGGGCCTTTCGAAGTCCATGGGACATTAGGATTAGCAGACCTGTCAGCATCGTTGCGGTGTCTGCAGATGCAGGGGAGTGACTCCTTCACTCCAAGGGAGATTACTTCAGGTGTCCTTGATGCCCACAGGTCTGTTGAAGATCCTGGATGAAACCGACATGATGACGAAGAAGACTTGCAGAACAGCAAGACCAGGAGCAGCAGGAGTCTTTCTTGATGCAGTCTGGTTGCAGGCGAAGTCCAGTGAAGTCCAAAGTGTCCAGACGGTTGAAGAGTGACATGGTTTCAGGCTTGAGTCTTGTCCCACAAAGAATTTGTGGACCCACCCACAGGTAAGCCCTTTTATACCCTAAGGAAGGGGTTAGGATGACTCAGGGGCCCTTCCAAGAGGATATGCTGGACAGAGGGGAGGATACTCCCATGTCCTTTGTCCAGTTTCGTGCCAGAGCAGGAGCCAAGGGTTCCCAGACCTGGTTCTAACTAGAGTATGCAAGGAGGGCACCAAATGTGCCCTTCAAATAAGTCTGGTGGTGCTGGCAAGCGGCTCCACCCTAGCCCAATACACTAAGTGCTGTGTGGGGAGGTGGTCACACCTCCCTGCGACAGGAAACCTATTGTTCTGCATTTCACTGCTCAAGCTTGGGTTAGCAGGAAACCTATTGTTCTACCTTTAACTGCTCAAGCTTGGGTTAGCAGCAGGCGGGCAGGATCATGTCTGTGGTCGGCAGCAGCACTAGCTTTCTGTCAGACCCTGAAAGGCTCTAACCGGGAGTACAGGTTGGTACCCAAAGGGAGCCCCCCAGTAGATGGCATCATACTTACAACACTGGATTCGGTGTTGGGGTATGATTCCAACATGTTTGATACCACAAATGACTGGGTTTGGTACAGCCACTATATAGTTAGACATCTCGTAATGGCTGATAGCCTCGCAGTGGTGCGCGTTCTAGGGCCCGCCCCGAGTAACCATGGGGGCTTCTGTCAACCTCTGTGGGAAGTCCCGTGTTCATTTGGTGGGAGAACATCACGGTGTGGAAAGAAACATTTTTCCAGCGCTGCTAGGTGGTGGCTGCATTGTCCTACATTAATGCATTAGTGACTGTAATATCTTCAGGTTCATAAGTTGCTGCAGTTTAGTAGTATGTGTTTATTCTCTTTCCTTCTAGTGCTTTCTACATTGGGGACTACAAGTCCCAGAAGTCTTGGAAGGCAGATGGCCATCTTATAAATGGAGCTCTGCGCTTTGGGTGTTGCTCACTATTCAGGCAATTCTCCATGGGGGCAGCAGCTCCGTTCTTCCGGTTCTTCGCGTGAGCCTGTTTTCATTTGGGAGTTCGGTGCCCTTCAGGTAAGCCTCTTCTGGCTCGCGCTCTGCTGCTGAGACACGCACATTCCTCTTGCGGTGTCAATTGGGGTCTCGTGTTCGAGACGCGCCTCGCAAGCCTTACTTCCTCGCAGCTGGTGATTGAAGCATCCCGGCTCCCGCATTCCGATCTTGACTCTGAGGTAAATTTGTGAATCATACGCATTAAAGTTCAGAGCAGGATGTGCTCTGCCGGGTGGGATTATTTCCTTTCCTCTTTGATTAAAGAAACAAACATACTAGTTTACAGATTGGGAATGTTATTTTAGCTGAAAGACATTACGAACATTTCCGCATTTAATAACGGAACTAGAGAAAGTGATTTAAACTGAAGGATTACGTTACACATTGGCTGATAAGACGTGCTTTATTAACGCTTTGTTCCCGCTTTGTTCTGATTTCAATTATTAGACTCATCACGGGCTCATGATTATTTTAGTGAGAGATATATGAGCATACATAATGTGTTGAATAATTCTCAAAATATAGGAAGTTACATAAGTCAGTATTTGTATTAAACCAGCAACACAGTGTTGTTTCATAACGGTGTTTTCTAGCTGCAAAAGGCATATTCACAATATCTTGGACTATAAAAGATATATGTATAAACATATATATATATATATATATATATATATATATATATTATCTACTGGCGGTCGCCAGTAGATAGTTATAGTTAGGACCTTTATCCATAGGAAATACGCAACATTCTATTTGAAATAACTCTTGCGCCGGTTGACGAATCTTCGCGAAAGCTTCCAACTTGTTGGGGCGCTCCGCTCCGACCCTGAAAGTCTCGGGTTGATTCGTCAAGCGGGGGCCGAGAAAAAAGGGGGGTCCCAAAACGCGTTTTCTCCGTTTTTTCCATGTTAATTCCCATAGGAAATTTTAGCCACGGCTACAGCCCGAACTGCTGAACGGAATTACACCAAATTTTGCAAAAAGGTAGCGCTTGGTTCAGAAAGCGACCTTTTTTTTTATTATAAATGGTGTAAATCCGTTCAGTAGTTGCGGAGAAATTCAAAAAATAAGAGTGAAAAAATCGATTTCCCATAGGAAACTTTATGCAAGGCTACAGCAAAAACTTCTGAACGGAATTACACCAAATTTGGCAAAAGGTAGTGCTTGGTTCAGAAAGCACCCTTTTAAAAATGGTGTAAATCCGTTCAGTAGTTGCTGAGAAAATCCAAAATAAAAGTTTCGATATTTAGAGGCACAGAGGATCCGCGCACCCTCCCGACCACGAGCTGCATGCTAATTGGCTGTCAACACTCCAAACCAGGAAGTGTTGGCAGCCATCTTGTTCCTCGGTAGAACCGAGGGACAAGAAAAGACAAAAACAAGGGTGCAAAACGCAAAAAATTGCAAAAAATTGGCAGAAAACGCGCTGGGTGCGCGGATCCTGCCGATTTAAAAAAAAAAAAAAAAAAAAACACGAAGCGCGGGCTCCCGCGCTTCGTGGATACTGGCCCCGGGTGGGCCAAGTCCCGAGGGCATGCGGGGCTTTATTAATTATATGGGGGCCTCTAAGGCCCCCAACCCGGGGACCGCCACCCCCGGGGCTTCTTTTTTTTAAATTAAATAGCCTATGTGGGGGGGCTCCAGCCCCCCCCACATGCCCTGGGGACCGCCACCTCCCCGGGGCACTAACAAATTTAAAATGAGGGTCCGTTTTGGACCCCCGAAGCCCCGGGGACCACCACCTCCCCGGGGCTTTGCAGATGGTGGGAGGGGGGCCGCGCGGGCCCCCTCCTGGAGCCGTGATGGCCCTGGGGACCGCCACCCCCCAGGGCCGGCTCCTGCAGTGTCCTGGGTGCCTACCCCCGGGACACTGCTGTTTGCAATGGCAGGACGGGAGCCTCGCGGCTCCCGTCCTGTCATTGCAAACTGCTTTGCTTCATTGAAGCGAGAGCAGGGAAACCTGCTCTCGCTTCAATGAAGCAAAGCAGATTGCTTTTCCACATGGGGAGCTGCATGTCAGCAGCTCCCCATGTGGAAAAGCAATGCCGGCTCCCGAGGGACGCACATCCAGGTGAGCATGCAGTGACAAGAAAGATATCTTGCCGGTTGTCCGAGCAGAGACACCTGCACGAGGACCTGCCGTGAGCGTGGGCTCAAGACCGGGAATCCCGAAGAGAGTGAAGGCGCATAGAGACCTGAGACCCCCCACCCTCCTCTCATTCATTTATATCAAGAGCCTAAAGCAATAACCTCAGATGGCTAAAGACAAGGACCCCAAACCACAGAAACAAGGGAAGGTGGACAAATTTGCCAAGGTCCTAACTACCACGGAGGCTCATGCCATGGCGCCTGCAGACGTACCAGATAACACTGTCATCCTTCAGGCCATTCAATCCTCAAGGGAGGCACTAGAGGGCAAAATAAACTAAATTAAAATAGATGTCAACCTGCTGCGCCAAGATCTCCGAAACGTCTCGGAAAAAGTTACGCAAGCCGAACAACGCTTTTCGGAGGTAGAGGATACCTCACACACTCTCAGGAGGGAAGTCAAGGCCTTGACGACGGCCATGAAAGATGTGGCATGGCGGGTCGACGATGCAGAAAATCGCGCTCAAAGAAACAACCTACGCTTCCTAGGTGTTCCAGAAGCCATAGAGGGATCAGATGCTGGTGCCTTCCTGCACATATGGCTGACTGACTCGCTCCCTGACACACTGTTCTCACCTTGCTTTGTGATCGAACGGGCACATAGAATACCAGGAGCAAAACCACCGCCAGGAGCCCCACCTCGTCCGTTGATTGCGTGTTTCCTCAACTATCAGGATAGGGATCTCATCCTCCGAGAAATGAGAAACAAAGGAGAAATACGGATGGACAAAAACAAAATAATGGTGTTTCCAGATTACTCGAGGGATGTGCAAAAACAACGCAAGACATTTGACTCCATGAAAGAAAAGCTGCGGAATTTACAGAACACATATATGTTGCTCTTCCCCGCCAAACTTAGTGATTTACCAGGCTAAAACACTGTTTTTCCATACCCCAGAAGAGGCCTGGCAGTGGTTGGAAGGGCTCCCTCCAAAAAAGACACCAGGGGGCTCAGTGACGCTTCCAAAAAAAGGCCCTCCAGCACTCGGCAGTAGACCAAGATCACAACGATTAAAATGGAGAACTAACACAACCACGTCGGGCGAACAAATCAGGGTAACGCCATACCGAAGTCAGAAACCGGCTAAGTCGACGCCCCAGGCCTCGGCCTCGGAGAGCACGCACCTGACAGATAAGCCCAGTGGGGAGTTGCGAGATAGAGAGACTAGGAGGCAGCAATCCGCAGAATGCACAGACCAAGACATTACGTCCGATTCGGAGGGGGAACACCCCTTGACCTTGATGCAGAACATTAATCTCCTTGAGGAACCTATAGACGATCCTGAGATTGCCATGAACACTCAGACCCGACAAGCAGATACTGAAGAATGACGAGCAGTACCGGGCCAACGGAGGGCCACAGGGGACAGTAAGCTTAAGAGGAGGCTTCGCTTTCCCCTCTGTGTGCTTTTCCTGGTGTACTTGATTTTTCTCTTTCTTTTGTCCCCCCCCCCCCTATTTGTTTCAGTTCTACATTTCAGGTTTGGACTACTGCATTTACTGTTTGCGTGGGGTGTCTCCCTCACATCCCCTTCAGCTGTGGACACAGGTAGCCAGAGACGTTAGTCTCGGGGGTGCTTAGTTTAGTCCTATAAAATAGCAACGAGAAAGCTGGGCGAGTAGGGACACACCTGAGGGAGGGGTTTTGGGAGGGTGGGCGACAGACCTCTCCAAACCGAACATGACATAGTTGGTCATGTTGACCCAAGGGATAGTCGGTTGGGTAGTGGGGGAGTGTAGGGGGGTAGGGTGGGGGGTGAGGGTTTGAATACAGTTAGTAAACAGGTTAGAATAGGTAAAAAAAAAAAAATTGAGACAACAGATACGGAGACGTGGCAAACTGGGAGGCAGTTTCGGCAGTGAGGAAAGCAACTCGCAATTGCACTATGACAGCAGTTAGCAGTGACTCATACTCAGTCCTTTCCTGGAACGTTAATGGGATGGGGAATAAAGTCAAAAGAGGACTGGTATCGGCGTACATCAGGAGACTGAAGCCAGAAGTAATATTTTTGCAGGAGGCACACTTGAAGGGTACACAATGTGGGTTTCTTGGTAGAGGGGCATACAAGACACTAGCTCATGCGGGATTCTCCACCGGGGCGAGAGGAGTGGCCATCCTAATTAGGAAATGTACGCCGTTCAGAATCGCGCGCACATGGGCAGACCCCAATGGAACATATGTGGCGGTCAAAGGTATTTGGAATAGAAGGGACGTCACTTTTATAAGCGTATATGCGCCCCCCAGACTACAAAAGCAGACACTAGCGAAGCTCGCTGACATTCTCCTGGAGGCGGGTTCTGGTACCCACCTTATTGGGGGAGACTTTAACGACGTAATAGACCCTCTATCCGACCGTACGACAATCCCTACGGGAGGGCCCAAGGAGACGCAACTCAAACGTTTCACAGACACGCTAGCGTTAACAGATATATGGAGAAGACAGCACCCACAGACTAAAGCCTACTCCTTCTAATGAGGCGCTCACAAAGTCTTTTCAAGGATAGACTATATTCTAGCCCCAGCAGGGGAAGCAACAGGGGTTCAAAAGATAGAATATCTGGCGAGAGGTCTCTCGGACCACTCCTCTTTGGCTCACAGTGGGCATAAATACAAAGCGCTCTGCTGGGGGGTGGTAACTCAATGCATGGGAACTTAAGGACCCTGAGGTGGCCAAAGAAATTCGGGTAGACTCGGGACTTTACTTTCAAGAAAATGTGGGGTCTGTGGAGCTCGCCATCACCTTATGGGAAGCATACAAACCTGTCTTGCGGGATAGAGCCCAGAACATAATAGCCTATAAGAAACGGAAGGAATCTGAGGAGATTGCGGACCTTGAATCCAAACTCCTTTGGATCGAAACACTAGCCCTCACAAGCGACGACCCCTCCCTGCTGAGGAGAATGCAAATTCTCCAGCGGGAATACTCCGCCCTGGCAAGGAAAGATGCACAGCACGCGATACAAGCTATGCACCGGCGCCTTTATGATGCTGGAGACAAAACAGGCCGGCTGCTTGCTTGGCTCAGTAAAAAAGAATTGGATATTAGGTGGGTGGCTCAGATAATAACAGACGACGGACAGATTCACACGATGCCCATGGGGATAGCCAATGCCTTTGCTGGGTACTATGAGGCCTTTTATGCAAAACGTCCCCTGGCGGAAACATCGCAAATAAAGAGCTACCTTGAGACAATAGAGATCCCCAAACTAGCAGTGGGTGACATACAGACATTAGAGGAACAGATCACGCTCGAGGAGATTGGGAAAGCCATCAGTCAGTTGAAAACCGGGAAAGTTCCAGATCCGAATGGGTTACCACCTGAACTCTTTAAGCAAAACGCAGCACTATTCAGCCCTCATCTGCTCAATCTGTTTTTAGAAGCGCAGTCGGTAGGTAGCCTCCCAAAGGATCTTCGAACGGCCACAATAGTGGTAATACCCAAGAAAGATAGGTCACCACAGAAGTGTAGCTCATATCGACCCATCTCTCTCATTAATATAGAAACAAAAATTTTAGCTAGAATATTAGCTAGCAGGCTCACCGGAGTCATATCCAGCCTCATCCATCCGGATCAATCAGGCTTTATGCCAAAGAGGTCCACAAGACTAAACCTACGAAGACTGCACAACTGACTGGAAGTAGCGAGTACCAGAGCAGATCCCCACCTCATCTTGTCACTTGATGCTGAGAAAGCATTTGACACGAAAAACAAGAATCCCTAATCTCTATATAAACTAATTTGGATCATTGGCATTACACAGTGTTGTGACTTTAATCAGAATCAAAAATACATATAATCATACAATATTCAATTAAAAAGAGTCCGTACCACACGAAACACCAATAACAAGCTGAATGGGACATATCAAATTTATTCCATAAAAATGCACAAGCAAAGTAAAAAATATTTCATATTAAAATACAATTTACAATAATCTATATCACAAGAAAACAAGAAAGACTTTCTTGTTTTCTTGTGATATAGATTATTGTAAATTGTATTTTAATATGAAAATGTTTTTAACTTTGCTTGTGCATTTTTATGGAATAAATTTGATATGTCCCATTCAGCTTGTTATTGGTGTTTCGTGTGGTACTGACTCTTTTTAATTGAATATTGTATGATTATATGTATTTTTGATTCTGATTAAAGTCACAACACTGTGTAATGCCCATGATCCAAATTAGTTTATATAGAGATTAGGGACTCTTGTTTTTCGTGTGTATTCGCCCTGTCCCTTTTCTAAATATAAGGGTATCTCCCCTGTTTTTTAACTTTACGTAGAGAAAGCATTTGACACTGTCCACTGGCCCTTTCTTATGTCCGTCCTGGAAAAATTTGGATTTGGCCCTATATTTAGGCGGTGGATAGCTATTCTATATGACAGACCTCTGGCCAGGGTACGGGTCAATGGAGTAGTTACAGGGGAATTTCCAATAGAGCGCAGGACACATCAGGGATGCCCTCTGTCCCCCCTCCTCTTCGCTCTGGTGTTGGAGCCTCTTGCGTGTGTCATCCGGGCGCATCCGGACATAACAGGTTTCCGGAGGGGATGGGTCCTCGGATGAGCGCATATCACTATATGCAGATGACAGCCTTCTGTATGTCACGAACCCCGGAGAGACACTCCCGAATATTCTGGATAGTTTCGAATGCTATGGCACACATGCAGGATATAAAATTAACTGGGAGAAGTCTTGCCTTTATCCAGCGGGGCTGGGTGGGGGGTCATTTGAACACATCAGCCGGCTTCAGGTAGCGACCAATGGAATAAAATATTGGGAATATATGCCACCACCGATAAAACAGAAGCTTTAACTCGCAACCTCTATAGAGTTCTCAAAGATTTTAGCACTGATGTAGAAAGATGGAAGACTTTGCCACTATCATTGTTGGGCAGAGCGGCGCTTTACAAAATGATAGTACTCCCAAAATTCCTATACATCCTTCAAAACACATATCAGCCGGTCCCGGAAGAGGCATTTGTAAAGATTGATGACACATTGAGGATGTTCCTGTGGGGTGGGAAACCCCCCAGAGTGGCACTTTCAACGTTGCAGCGCAATCAATATAATGGAGGCATATCCCTACCAGACATTAGGGCATACTACTGGGCGGCTCACTTAATCGTGGTAAATGACTGGGAACATATGCCGGGTGACCACCCCACATATGCACTGAAACGCATGCAATTCAAAAAGCGCCCGCACACACACTACCTTTACGGAGGGAAGGGAGTCACGCAACTTTTAATGGCCTCACGAGTGGTGATAACAGCGTGGAGGAAAGCGAAAAAACAAATGAAATGGAATGACTGGGTCACGAGGGAAAACCCCTCTTTGGGTAGGAGAACGACTTAAAGAATTCACAACACTGAGTGGGTTCCGGGGATGGGACCTGTTGCGGATCTCTCAAATCAAAGACATACTATATGTACTGAGCTTGCAGCGTATTCCTTCTTCCAGAAAGAATGACATGCACTGGATGCAACACTACAAATATTTGCAGCCTGCGCATGCCAGGAGAGCGCAGCATATAGATAGACGCTCTCCCCGAGTATGCCCCTTTAGAAGGACGGCTCTTAATGGGCGAAATTAAAGAAATGGCGGTCTCCTGGACGTATCGGACCATAATAAACAACAAACCGGACTCCCTCTTGAAATTGAGGGCAAAATGGGAAGTGGATCTAGGCGAGATCGACGACCTAGACTGGGAAATTGCGTTGATGCACCCCCGGGAGGTGGCTATTAAGTCCCGCCTTAGATTAATCCAGTTTAAATACCTGCACAGGATTTATTACGACAGAGCACGGCTGCATTATATAGGGAGAGCTGACACACCCAACTGCCTTAGATGCAACATGGCTAATGGTACCTACTTTCACGCAATTTGGGAATGCCTGCACATACAGGAATACTGGGGAGCCCTACTGACTGAGCTAGAGGATATACTAGAGGTCAAGATACCCCTGGACCCCAAGTTTGTGTTGCTGGGCATTCATACTGAAGTCGATCTTCCCCAAAAAAAGCTGACACGACTTAACTTAGGACTAGTGGAGGCCAAACGCGACTTGGCGGGCAAATGGGGAACAGCACAAAGCCCCTCAGTAGATGAGTGGAGGAAGGGAATGGACATGTATGTGTCAGGGGAGAAAACGACGTATATGGCTCGTGGTTGTCCCAAAAAGTTCCAGAAAATATGGAAACCATGGATAAAGCACTATGGTCTCCTGATAGAGGACTCGCAGTGGTTCCCCATGGCCACAGGTTAGGGGGAGGTGGGAGGGAAGGGCTTGCGACAAAAGGGAATTGAGATATTATCTTTACCGGGTTATATGTTACTGTTATATATACTACTGCCGTTGAATGAGAATGACAATATTAAAATTGACATGCTTTTGCTTCTTGGAAACCTCCACTATGTGTACTACAATCAAGAAAATGCCAATAAAGATATTTAAAAAAAAAAAAAAGAGTGCAACGTTGTGCAGTAATCTTAGTTGTAGTGGACAGCCTTACAAAATATGCACATTTTATCGCTTGTTCAGGTTTACCTACGTCCAGTCAGTTAGCAACCCTTTTGTTACATCATGTTTAGGCTATCTGGTTTTAGGTTTAAACCTATACTAACTGATAAAACCCCACCGAAAGGAAAATAGCCATCACCGGTGTAAACATATAAACACTGAAAAAACACCTTTGCAACCACAAACTAAGTGCCATTCATAGAAAGGAAAAGATGAGTGAAAGTCATTTTTATTTCTTCCTGAAGGGGCCAATACATTGTAATTTTGTTATACAAGGTAGCATCAAGAAAGACTGGGCTAACGTTATTCTGCTTGAGTTTTGTTGTTTAGGGATGTCACTAAAAGATTGTTTCTTCTTCCTTCTGCTTTTTTCAGTTTTGTGGTCTTTGGTCTAAAGATGCAGTGTTTAGAAGCATGTTTTAGGTCTTATTTAGTTATTTTATAAACTGTAGAGAATCGGGAAATATCAAAATCATATTTGAAATGTTGGTTACATTTGATTTCACTGATAGGTAAAATGGCTGGTTTCATAAGAATCTTTCCTAAAATCTACCATCACATTAACCCACAGACAGAGAATGGGTAAAATCCTTTGATACATCAGCCCCCTTTTCTAGTGAGTCAGTATTGATTGTAAGTGAATTGCCAAACACCCCAGTCTTTAAACATTCAATGCAATATGTAGTGACAGGTATATGTGAAAAGAATGTTGTCACCAAGCATCTGAGATAGTGATGACAACATGACACCAGGCGTTTGGTGAACATGGAACGCAGTGTCACTTGGACTGCTGCTGAAAAACGTTCCTTCCAAGTTCAATAAGGATTGGAGTGATATTGTTTGTATTTGTAGTAATTCAGCTACGTATATGAAAAAGTTGTATGATGGCCTGTCAAAATCGATACCTGAGCTGAAGTGCTTCCCTGTAAGAGATCCTTGTACCTTGCTAGATGGCATGCTAAAAGCATCTTTACAATCTTCAGAGTTAATGAAGAATGCTATTGACTTTGTAGTCCTTTCTGGTGCAGTAAAAATGTATTTGGACATCATATACCCTGTGCATAGGCTACCTATACACATGCACTATCAGTGCAGAAAGCAAGCAATAATTAAAATTAAACTAAAATTCCATAAACACCGGAAAAACACTGTTTCTGTTGTTTTTAATGGCGCGAAAATGTGTAATCACTGATAACCACTGTTTTTTAAGGTATTGAAAAAACTGAAAAAACCCCACCAGAATTTACCAAAAATAGAAACTGAAAACAGGAAAGCCTAATCATGTTGTACGTGTACATGGTCTTCCCAAGATCATTCTTACTGATCGAGGTTCTTAATTTACTTTTCAATTCTGGCAAACACTATGTAACGCGCTTCAAGTTTCATCCACATTATCAACCAGTCATCATCCACAGACTGATGGTCAAACTGAACGTTTGAACCAGACTTTAAAGCAATATCTACATTGTTATGCTGATGAATCAGTGGACTCCTTGGTGAATCTTCTTTGGATAGCTGAATTGGCCTACAACAATGCTTATCATTCTTCCACTGGTACTGTTATACTAGAAATGTTCTTGCTTACGCATTATCCTATGTCAGTTAGCATTCGCGGCACCATTTTCTATTTAGGCGCCATTTTGAATCATGATCGAAACTAGTCCTTCGCTATTTCTGAAAAAAGGCCTCTGCTAGGTTTCATTTCCCCAAGGTTGGGTTTTGCTTCACTAATGAATAGACTGTTCTTATTAGCGCATACCTTTCTCACCAGATAGAGGCCTTCTCCCACTTGTCTGGTGGCGGGGCCGATTGGAGCAGCCTTGAATTTTGTAACTTTGTATGAGATATGAGCACGGAGATTGTTTTTCTTTTTGCTTTCATTGCTTTGCAGCACCATCCTGGAAAATTCCATTATGGGCGCGTTCTAGACCAGTTACGAAATGTACTAAATGTATCTTTATGCTTGTCGATTTCGGTCCCTCTGCAGCACTCTTAGCGACCAGGCAGACTGGGCACCGCTCTGAGTGTATTCTGAATAAACAATTATTGGTTTGTATTCTCTACTGTCTGACCGACTCTTCATTTGGTATGGAAGGCTGAGAGGTGGTCATTAGTGACCCGAGTGACTTGAATCGGGCCACTTTCTTCAGTTGGTGTCCGACAGGGACTCCTTCGGGTGAGTGACCAATCCCCTTTCCGCAGACAGAGGGGAGGTCGAGGCCATTGTCTGGTCGGACTGACGGTTCAGGGATCCCTGCATGAGGAGTATCGATTGCTCGCAGCTGCCCCTTCCGTCCTGCCGGACGATGCCTCACCCAGTGGTCTTCCTGACTGGAGTCCTGGACGGCGTAACCCTTGGATCTGACCGTTTGGTCTGAAGAGTCGGCAGTGGAGTATCGGTTTGTTTGTGCTACTCGTATCAGGTGAGTTTGTTTTGGTTCTTTGTGGATACGGTACCATTGTGGTTTGAGTTTGGTATGGTCTGAGGACCGTTTTTGATAAAAGCACTTGCAGTTGCTTTGCCAGGCAAAAATAAATTTGTTTTCTTTTTGAAAATGCCTGGAATTAGTAAGTTTTTCTCTTTGTGTTGTTGTTCTGCAGATGCTCGATTAGAAAAAGCCCAGCCGGTGCCTCCAGAAGGCACTCCTAATTTTGATATGTATGTGAAGCATGGTCTTGGCCCTATTATGTTTAGTACATTATGGCACAAATATACGAGGGACAATGCCGAGTTACAGTGGCCATTGACGGGCACTTTTGATGAACAAAAGATTGGGTTTTTACAGGAACAGCTATTTAAAAGACGAAGTAGACAGTCTGTTTGATTCCCTCAGAACATGGCAGAAAGTAGCTAGACCGAGACGATTGAAGATGGAAAAAGATGCACGGAAGCGGAAGATGCAAACACTGACTCAAAAAGCTGTAGCATATGATGGAGAAAAGCAAGAGGCAGGAGTTGAATGTGAAGATAGGAGGTTTTGGTTGCATATTGATGAGTCTTATTTGGCCCAAGAGGAAACCGATACTTTTGTGGAGGAATTGCTAGACACTCGACCCCCGCCTCCATATGCTCCACAGAGGATATACCCCACTGTTCCCTTACAGTGGCAGCAGCCTGTCTTATCTGCTCCAGCTGCTCCTGTATCTACAACTGTTTCGACGGCTTTGGCTACGGCACCCTCTACTCCTTCTTTGCCTTCGCCATCTTTGGCAACTATGACTATTAGCACACCTACTGTCTCGACTCCTGTATCCTCTGTTCTCTCTCCTCCGGTACAAGCACCAGTGACAATTGTACCTGGCACTTCTGTTGCTTCTCCTTCTATGGTTTTTCATCCTCCGACTTCTTTGACTACTGATACGCCAGTACGCGGATTTGAGGATAGAGATTGGATGAAATTTAAGGAGCGAATGGGGCGGTCTGGGGTGGGGGATGAAGAAAAACAAGTAATAGCTAATCAGGCGCAGTGGGGTCGTAATCCCATTTATAGTGTGGAGGATGTTTGGGCAGTTATGCGAGATTTTGAGCCCTTTGTACAGCAGCATGCTCTTAAGCATATGTCTGCTATGTTGATTAGTCTTTGGCAGCAACACTTTGGGAATGATGCACCGCAAATTCTATATGATATTAGAGATCGTGTGTATGCTAGCGGTTTGGAGCCCGGCCAAGTTTTTGGGAATGTTACGACGTTAATTGCTTATAGGGGTAGGTTGCATGAGGAGTCCTACCCCGGTGTCTCAGTTTCCAATGCGAGAGGTTCATCCTATATGTCACACAGAAATACTGGAGTTAACGGATCAGCGCGGTACTGTCACCAGACCGGGTGTGTCGGCCCATTTTCAGGAACAATGGGTTTATACTCCGTGGAAAAGAAGTGAGGTTTTATCCCTTAAGACTCATTTGCCTGATCCGAGGAAGAATCCCACTGCTTATTACAAAAAGTTGACTGAAGCTGCCTCTTCTACTGTAATGACTCTTGCTGATATCGAAATGTTCTTTGGTCTTCTTGTTCCGGTTGATATTTGGAGACCGGTTTATACTCAGGATCATGTTGTGGAGTTGGGTGGCACCTGGGACCAGATTAAAGGATGGGAACAGGAAAGGAAGCCAGGTGTTAAGCCTCGAGCTGAGATACTTGCTTTGCCCGGTCGTATTATTACATATATGCATTCTCTTATTCCGCCGAAGAAAGTGAGTTGGGATAAGCTGACGGCTTGTCGACAGAAGAAGGATGAAAGTGTCTGATTTCTTCGCTCGGTTTGAAGATATGTTTCTGGACTATAGTGGGAAGGATATGTCTATCGAGGGAGGAGTTCGGTTGTTTCTTGATAGATTTGTTTCTAATCTACTTCCTGAAATTGTGACTCGTTTGCAGGCATCTGAGAGTACTTGGTCCACTTCTTCCCCCTCTGTTATTTTGAATATGGCTCAATATGAACACCGTGACCAAGAGGAGAAGGAGAAAACAGATAAAAAGCATAAGGAGTTGAAGACAAAGGTGTTGTTACAGCAAGCGTTTAGGGGGAATGGTAGAGGACGTGGTGGTTCTGCCAGACAGCTTTCACGCACTAGTAGGCAGCCGACCACAGCACCTTTGCGGTTGAATCAATGTGCATATTGCAAGGAGGAGGGTCATTGGCGTAGCGAGTGTCCTGTGCTCTTGCAAAAGGCGGCAGTCCCTAGAGGGCGAGGTCCTCGTGGGCGAGGTCGTGGGACCGATAGAGCTCTGAGTGCTGCGGTCTCACAGGGTCGTTCTGATACCAATTACTTTGACCCTCGCGATGGACAGTATTATCATGATGATTATGATACGGATGAGGTGACAGGGATGTCTTACAGCTAGGATAGCAGGGGACAGAGTGAGGTACCAGTTCCGATACCTGTAGATCAGCGTGGTCCTTATGTTACTGCGGATTTGCAAGGCTCGACGAAGAAATTTTTGGTGGAAACGGGTGCGACGAAGAGTTTGGTTTCTCGACATTTGGTCCCTGGGGCGGCTCTGTCTGGCCATAATAATGTTTTGGAGGTTTTTCAGGTGTACAGGCTGTAAGCCCCATTTCCCGTCCCCTTGCATTGACTGTTGGTCCTTACTGTGGATTCTCCGTTTTTGTTGACCTCAAATTGTGGAGAAAATTCGATGGGTTTGGATTTGTTGAAGAAATTGCATGCTACTATTTATTGTTCCCCGGAAGGTGTGTATATGACGATGGGCCCAAATGTGAGTATTAAGCATTGTCTGTCTCCCCCTTTTCCTGTTGAATTTGCTAATGTACCATCCACTCTATGGGTGACAGGTGATACAGATGTAGGACTGTTGCACATACCGCCAGTTTGGATACAGGTTAAAGACCATGCTATTTTGCCTCGTATTCCTCAGTATAAGATACCTCAGGCAGGAGAACGAGCCCTTCTACAAATCATTCAGGATTTGATACAAAACGGTGTAGTTGAAGAGACTTCTGCCAATATTTGTAATAGTCCTATTCTTCCAATTCTTAAACGGATGCCCTCAGGTTCCCATGATGATCAGGAGGATGTTTATCATTTTGTAATTGACCTGCGTGAAGTTAACAAGATTGTGGTCCCCCATTTCCGGTGGTTGATATTACCACCCTTTTGACAATGATTCCTTCTCCTGCTAAATTCTTTTCTGTTATTGATTTGAAAAATGCTTTCTTCAGTATTCCTATTTATCCAGATAGTAGATATCTGCTTGTTAGCTGGTAGGAGCTTTTGGTTCTGTCGAGCTCCTCAGGGCTAAACAGAGAGTCTGAGTATTTATAGTCAAGCTTTAAAGAGTCAGTTGGATTACCTTTCGCTTCCCACAGGTAATGTGTTGGTGCAGTATGTTGATGACTTGCTCATCGCTTCCGATACAGAACATGGTTGTAAAGACAGTACGGTTAAATTGTTGCTCCATTTAGCTCATCATGGACATAAAGTTTCTCTTTCTAAATTTCATTATTGTCGACAGGAGGTCACCTACTGTCAAAGGAGGGTAGGAGATTGACCCTTGAGCGTATCGGTACCATTGTTAAAATGCCCACTCCCCGAACTCAAAAAGATGTACGTGCTTTTATAGGTATCACTTCCTACTGTCGCCAGTGGATACCTAATTACTCCCTACTAATTAAACCTTTGCTTGCATTAACAACGAAAGTGCATGAGCCTGGGACGCCTGAATGTCAGCAGTCTTTTGAGCAATTTAAAACTGTGCTCCCGTGCTTGGTACACCTAACTATGGCAAGCCGTTTGTGCTCTATGTCCACGAGATGGCTTGCTGTGTGCTTTCTGTCCTAACACAAAAATTTGGGTATAAGCAACGGTTGTGTGCTTATTTCTCTGCTGTGCTTGATCCCGTCGCAAGAGCCCTCCCGAGTTGTCTAAGAGCGGTCGTGGTTGTGGCCACTTCGATCAGACAATCGGCTGGACTCGTAATTGATACTGACCTCTCAGTCATGGCACCCTATGCTGTGGACACGCTTTTGAATAAGACAAAGACACAGCACCTCACCAGTGCACGTCTTACCGGCTATGAACTTACATTGTTTGCTGAACAGATCACAATGAAAAGATGTGCTACTCTGAACCCAGCCACGTTACTACCCCTCCCTTCCAAGAGTGATGAAGTTGACAAACATGATTGCATCTTCCGAACGGAGGAAGAGATGAAACGACGGGTAGACTTGACTGATGTTCCCTTATCTGACCCACAAGGGGAACTATATGTCGATGGCTCTTGTTTTAAGTTACCAGCTGGCACTCCGACTGCAGCCTACACTATTACCACACTGCGCACAGTAGTAGAGACATCACGGGTCCCTTATCAGTCGGCTCAAGCTGCCGAGTTAGCTGCCCTTATTTGAGTTTGTGAATTGAGTGAGGGACTGGTTGTCAATATCTATACTGACAGCCAGTATGCCTTTGGGGTCGCGCATAATTTCGGGCGACTCTGGGCGGAGAGAGGGTTCCTTACCTCGCATGGCACCAAAATCCAACATGGGCACCTCATATTGAGCCTTTTGTCTGCTTTAACACTCCCCAAGAAATTGGCAATTGTGAAGTGTAGCGCCCACCGGAAGGTCACTGATGGTATAGGTAGAGAAAATGCTTTTTCAGATCAGAGGGCTAAGGAAACGGCCCGGACAAAGATGAAAAGAATGTTTGTAGCAGGTCCAGCTAGGTTTGTTCCTGAGGTTGTCATGTTTGAAGAGACCCTTGAAAGTGTAAAGGAAATACAGAGTGAAGCCACGATAGAAGAGTTAGCGGTATGGCAGGAAAGTACAGCACAGTTGAATGAGGAAGGATGTTGGATTGATAAATCAGGGAAACGGAGATTGATGTAACCTGATGCATATGTTCTTCCTGTGGTTACTATGGCCCACGGTCCAGCCCATATTAGTGCTAAAGGCATTTGTAAATTATTAGATCCTGTATGGCAAAATGAATATATCTCTGAGACAGCTGCGCATTTAGTGAAGTACTGTATGGTATTCATGATGCATAATCCTGTGAAGGGTACCCCTACACCGCCTGGTAATTTTGCACCACCTACCTTCCCTTTTGAAGTCCTTCAAATGGACTATATTGAGTTAGAGAGATGTAATAATTTGAAGTATGTTTTGGTGGTTGTATGTGCATTCAACAAATGGGTTGAGGCTTATTCCACGAAAGACAATACAGCCATTACGACTGCAAAGGTACTCTTGAAGGAGTTCTTTCCTCATTTTGGCTTGCCCCGAGTGATCTGGAGTGACAACGGAAGTCATTTTATTGCAAAAGTGATTCAATTGATTTGTGAGGGTCTTCATGTGAAGCAGAAATGTCATGCTGCCAATCATCCTCAGTCAGCGGGTTTGGTTGAGAAGTACAATGGTACTCAAGCTTAAACTGGCAAATTCTGGAGACGACAGGGTTACAGTGGTCAGATGGTTTACCATTAGCACTTCTGTCAATGAGAACAGCTCATTCTAGAACAGGATTGTCACCCTATGAGGTCGTGTTTGGACGCAGCAAATGTCTGGGGTGTCCCGCGCTTTCGCAGGTTTTCGGATATTGAGTACCCTGTGTTGATCGATTATCTTGGCTAGTTAACAGAAAGTTTACGTTCTAATCTCCAACAGCTGCGGGAGTCCCTGCCGTCTACACCAGAGCCATGACATTCAGCCTGGTGACGTTGTGCTGCTCCGGAATTTTCAGCAAAAGAAAAGTTTGGAGCCGCGATGGAAGGGGCCTGAACAGATCCTGCTGGTGACACGTACTGCTGTAAAGGTTGCTGGCTGTAAGAACTGGGTGCATGCCACCCATTTTCGGAGGGTTCCTCTGCCTCTACCCTATGATCAGTGGGTCAAGGACGGCATTGGGGACTCCGAGTGCGAGCAAGTGCCTCGGTTTGTCCAATTCAGCGATGCCCAACTAATTTGTACTCAGATGGATAAGGAAAATGACGGCGTGTTGAATGCGGCTGTTCCTCCAGAAATACGAGCTATTCGAGAGCCGTTGTTCACCGATCCTACAGTACCTGGGGCTACCAGGTACAATTTGCGCCCTCGGCTGAGGGAAAGTGCATCCAAGAAGAAAAGAGATTAGGGATGGACTGCGTAAGATAGGCTGTACTGAGTTATAGTACTAACCGAGATTTATTAAAGCTTGGTGAAGGATCTTTTGCTTATTTTAGTTAGTTGTTTGAACGTTAGATAGGGAAGACCAAAGTATACCGTAGAGGTATACCATCGTGATCAACGTGGGATACGAGCTTAGGACCGAGCAAGCTCCACCGCCGGTGCTCAAGAGCTCTAAGTATTGATGGACAATAGGAGCCTGTACCAGTGAGGCTCTGACGGACACTGGGAACTTGTATATTTCCTTTGCATTTTGCCCCCATTTCATTATTCGTTATGCATTCCTTTGGTAGGTTGGTTGCTGAGGAAGAGCAGCCAGTGATTCTTGTTGCCCCGCATAATGTGGTGTGGACCTGTACGAAGAAAATGACATGTGCTGCTCTTGTGGTTTTATTGCTGATCATATTGTGTGGGGTGTCATGGGTTTTGGAAAATGATCAGGATGTGTCTTTGCGTACCAAGGTTAAAGTTATTTCCCCACCAAGAAAGAAAAGGACAGCCCCGAGTAATGTGTTTCTAGACACCCATAAGAGATTCTTTGGAAAAGGGACCGCTTGCTACCCCACTGAGTCCGTCACTAGTTTATGGACTGCATACCCATTATCTCTTGTGAACTATACATATACTCGTCCACCGCAATTCACCGAAGTGAAGGGAGTATTTGGTTTTGGCTATCCAGGTCCTTATCTATATATCTGAAAGAGACATGTTAGTGACAGATTCCTTACCTTAGAATATCCCCAGGTGTCAGGCTGGATCCGGAAAGTTTTGCGTAGCAGTACCCCTGCGCGTCGGTAGGCGGCGTCCTGCGGCTCCGCGTCCGTCGGCGTTGTGATCGCCGGGATGACGTTGCGGCCAGTACTTAGACGCCGCCCATGCGCGCTGGCGTCAGTTCTTTCTTTTTCCGCACCAGTAAGCGCAGATCCGGATTGAGCAGTGCCCCCAGTCATTTTTTGAGTGAGTTTTTTTTTAGACTTTTTGTCCAAGTTTTCGAGTCGCTTCGACTCCAAGGTGTCAGTAGGGATGCCCGGCTTCAAGCCATGCGAGATCTGTAATCTCATGATGTCTATTACGGATCCGCACCAAGAGTGTCTCTTCTGCCTGGGGCGCGGCCACGACCCCAAGTCGTGCCCCGAATGTCGGTCCCTCGCCCCGAAGTCTTTGCGAGAGCGGTCTCGAAAGCTTCTGGAGGCCCGGCACTCTGCTCCGAACCGCTCGAGGTCCCGGGAGAGGTCGAAGGGCCGGTCGCCGAGCCGTCGTCATTCGTCGGGGTCGAAGTCTTAGTCTTCAGGTAAGGCGAAGCACAAGAGGTCTAAGAAGCGCCGCTCTAAGACATCCCCTCGCCGGTCTCGCGACCCGGCCAAGAGTCCAGATGGTACCACCCCTGCGGCTCGGGCGGGGGGGGTACCCGAACAGCCGACGCCGGCCTACCCGCCTGTCCCGGGTCCGACGTCGACTCCGGCCGAGATACAGGACTTCCTGTCGGACATGGCTCACATCTTCAGGCCGCAGGGTTACCCCGGTGCGCCATCGGGCCCCACGGGCCCCAGTGGGAGTCCTCCTTCGGCACCACCGGTGGCAACGGCCCCGGTGTCTCCGGCAGCTCCGGCCCGGTGCCGCAGTACCCCCTCACCTCCACCCTAACTACACCTCCACCGGTGCCGACCACACCGGTACCGTTCATGGCGCCGTTCGAGGCCCCGGGCGGCGCCGTCCCTAGTTTCTCCCCGGAACCGGACACGGAGCCGGATCGACGTCGCTCGACGCCGATTCCGACGCCGATGGGACCTTTCTTCCCTCATGTCCCTCCTCCATACTTTTCACCTGTTTTGGAGGACGAGGAGGACTGGGAGGGGTCGGAAGACCCTCTCACAGCTCAATGTGAGCCTTATCAGGACTGGGCTGAGGAACTGGGTGATGCCAGTGGTCTGGACACCTCTCCTGAACTTGGCATGCTGTCTCTTCCTTCCATGGCTACGGAGGAGGGAGCAAGTTATGCAACGGTGTTGCGTAGGGCGGCCGCGGCCTTGCGCCTCGAGCTCCCTACAGTGGCTGTCAGGACTAACCTCCTGACGGAAGTGCTTCAGCCGGCGGCTACCTCTTCGGAGCCACTGCTGCCGTTCAACGACGCACTTTCTGACGTTCTTCTGGGCACCTGGTCCAGGTCCACCACAGGGGCTCCTGTGGACAGGAACGTAGCCTGACGCCATCGCCCGGCCCCGGGCGACCCTCTGTTCCTCTCCCAACACCCCACCCCCGAGAGCTTGGTTGTCCAAGCCTCTACCTCTCAAACCGCCTTCCCTATGGCTCCGCCGGACAGGGAATCCAAAAACTGGAACAATTTCGGAAGAAGATTTTTCTTCCTCCAGTGCTGGCTTGCGGTCCGTGAACACCGCTTGCCTTTTGGGCCGTTACTGCCACTCTCTGTGGGATTCGGTGGCGCAGGTGCTGTCTAAGTGTCCTGAGGAGGTCCAGGCACTTCTCTCCCGTGCTATTGTGGACGGGAGAGACGCAGCGGAGTTCACTATCCGATGTGGCCTAGATACCGCTGACTCGCTAGGCAGATCGCTTGCTACGACAGTGGCGCTGCGCCGTCACACCTGGCTGAGGACCACTGGTTTTTCAGGCGATGTCCAAAACACCCTTATGGACATGCCCTTTGATGGTATCCGCCTTTTTGGCAATAAGGCAGACAGCGCGCTGGAGCGCTTTAAGGACTGGTGGGCTACGCCCAAGTCCTTGGGCCTCTCCGCCCCACACCCTCCGCAGCAGTCTGCTTTTCGCCCCTTTCGTGGCCACGGAAGGGGCGCCCAGTCATGTCCACTGCCCAGCCACCGGCCCGCGCAGCAGGTGCCTTCGCGCAGCCGAGGGCGTGGCTCCCACCGAGGCGGGTCGGGTAACCAGCGTGCGGGTCAGGCCACCACCTCCGCCCCGTCCGCGGCCTCCAAGCCCGCCTAGTCCATCCTTTCCAGTCCACAGCACGCCAGTGGGGGGCAGGGTCCACCATCACCTTCCCCACTGGCGCACCATCACATCGGACAGGTGGGTTTTGGACATTGTCCGAAGGGGCTACTCCCTCCCCTTCGAGACTACCTCCCCAGCCATGCCACCTCAGCACCACCGCATGTCGGGGGACCATTTGGTTCTTATTCAACATTAAGTTGCGGCCCTCTTGGCCAAGGGGGCCATCGAGCTTGTTCCGACCCCAGAAGTAGGGCGTGGTTGCTATTCCAACTACTTTCTGGTGCCCAAAAAGGACAAGGAGGACATGCGTCCTATCTTGGACCTCCGGAACGTCAATCGCTTCCTCAGGAAGGAGAAGTTCAAGATGCTCACCCTAGCTCAGGTCTTGACTGCCCTCGACCCCGGAGACTGGATGGTAGCGTTGGACTTGCAGGATGCATATTTTCACATCCCCATCCTGCCGGCCCACCGGCATTACCTGCGGTTCACGGTAGGCCTCAAGCACTTTCAGTTCACTGTGCTTCCCTTTGGCCTTACCAGCGCCCCTCGGGTGTTCACGAAAGTGATGGCGGTGGTCGCAGCTCATCTGCGCTGGGCAGGGGTTCCAGTCTTCCCCTACCTCGACTGGCTGCTGAAGGCGGGCTCGTCCCAGGCAGTCGTCTCCCACCTCCAGACTACGGCCGGACTCCTGCACTCGCTGGGGTTCTCCATCAACGTGCTGAAGTCGCACCTGATTCCTTCTCCACAGCTCCTTTTCATCGGAGCAGTTCTGGACACAACGCAGTTTCGGGCCTATCCTCCTGAACGTAGAGTCCAGGATATTCAGGCTATGATTCTGATCTTTCAGCCTCTATCCTGGGTTTCGGTACGGATGACCCTGAGGCTGCTGGGCCTCATGGCCTCCTGCATCCTGCTGGTCGATCATGCCAGATGGCATATGTGGGCTCTGCAGTGGGACCTGAAGTTCCAGTGGGCGCAGCATCAGGGGAACCTGTCCTATTACGTCCAGATCTCGGAGGGGACTGCACGACAGTTGCAGTGGTGGTTTTCGAACCGCCAATGGGTCACGGGCAGATCCCTCTCCCTTCCCCAGCCAGAGCACACAGTTGTGATGGATGCGTCCCTTCTGGGATGGGGCGGTCACATGGGAGAGGCGGAGATCAGAGGCCTCTGGTCTCCGGCGGAGTCCCGGCTCCATATCAACCTTCTGGAGCTCCGGGCGATCCGACTTGCACTAAAGGCATTCCTTCCCTCTGTCAAGGGGAAGGTAGTGCAGGTGTTCACAGACAACACCACAGCCATGTGGTACTGCAACAAACAAGGCGGGGTGGGGTCGTGGACCCTATGTCAGGAGGCTCTGCGTCTCTGGACATGGCTGGAACATCAGGGCATTTTCCTGATGGTTCAACACTTTGCAGGTTCCCTGAAAGCCAGGGCGGATGAACTCAGCCGCAGGTGCATGATGGATCACGAATGGCGTCTTCACTCGGAGGTGGCGCAAGGACTCTTTCTACAGTGGGGAGAGCCTTGGTTAGATCTATTCGCCACCAAAGAGAACGTACAATGTCAGCAATTCTGCACGTTGGAATTTCCAAGGCGGCACTCGCTCGGCGACGCTTTTCGTCGCGAGTGGAGTTGCGGTCTGTTGTACGCCTTTCCGCCTATACCACTTCTACCCAGAGTGTTGAAGAAGATTCGGCGCGACCGGGCCCAAGTCATTCTTGTGGCTTTGGACTGGGCTCGAAGAGTTTGGTATCCCGAGCTACTCAGTAGGAGCATCGATCCCCGATCCGTCTGCCTCTTCGGGAGGATCTTCTGTCGCAGCAGCAGGGGACGGTCCTCCACCCGAACCTGTCCAGTCTCCACCTCCTTGCATGGAGATTGAGCGGCGGCAGTTGATTCCTTTCGACTTGCCTCCCGAAGTTTGTGATTCTAGCAGGCAGGCATCCCTCCACTAAGGTGGTATACGCCTGCAGGTGGAACAAGTTTGTGGCATGGTGCACAGCAAAGGCTGTGTATCCCCTTTCTGCCCCTCTTTCTGAGGTTCTTCTGTTCCTTCTTTCTCTGGCCCAACAGGGTTCTGCCCTGGGTACCATCAAGGGCTACCTTTGTGCAATCTCGGCCTTTCTCAGGCTTCCTGATCAGCCCTCCCTTTTCAAGTCCCCTGTTGTTAACAGGTTTCTTAAAGGCATTACACACCGTTTTCCCTCCTGTTCCGTTTGTGATGCCTCAGTGGGACTTGAACTTGGTTCTTACCTTTTTAATGTGCGCTCCCTTTGAGCCTCTCCATAACTGTCCTCTTCGTCTTCTCACTCTGAAGACAGCCTTTCTGGTGGCTATCAACTCCGCTCGGCGGGTGAGTGAGCTCCAGGCTCTTTCTTGCAAGCCCCCTTTCTGTCTGTTCATCCAGACAAGGTTGTTCTTAGGAGGCGTCCGTCCTTCTTTGCCAAAGGTGGTTACTGCCTTCCACATTGGGCAGACCATCACTTTGCCCACCTTCTTTCCGCCGCCGCATCCTTCCAGAGAGGAAGAGAGGCTCCACCGTCTGGACCCAAAACGTGCGATTTCCTTCTATCTGAACCGCACACAACATTTCCGGGTGGACGACCAGCTCTTTGTTGGCTACGTGGGCGCCAAAAAGGTCAGGGCGGTACACAAGCGGACCATCTCCCGCTGGGTTGTCTTGTGTATCAAAGCCTGCTATTCTTTGGCTAAGAAGGAGCCCCCTGTTGGGCTACGTGCCCATTCCACCAGGGCGACAGCCGCCACCACAGCTTTGGGACGTGGTGTCCCATTGCAGGACATTTGTCAGGCAGCTACGTGGGCCTCGCTGCACACGTTTACCAAGCATTACTGCCTTGACAGCCAAGTCCGGAGAGATGGCTTCTTTGGCCGTTCTGTTCTCCGAGACTTCCTCGTCTGATCTTTGTTCGCAGACCCACCACCGGGGTTGGTATTGCTGGGGTATATATTCTAAGGTAAGGAATCTGTCACTAACGTGTCTCTTTCAGATGCACAAGTTACTAACTTGTGTAACGATAGATCTGTAAGAGACAGTAGTTAGTGACAGATTCCTTACCGCCCCACCCATCCTCCCCGTTCTGCAAACTGATTTCTAGGGTTAAGGTCATCCCTTTCAGGGCCCTAGTTTTCAGACACCAGTGTCAGTTTCTTGCATGGCTCTGCGTTTCTGGCGCGGAAAGTCGTGTACAGAACTGACGCCAGCGCGCATGGGCGGCGTCTAAGTAGTGGCCGTGACGTCATCCCGGCGATCACGACGACGGACGCGGAGCCGCACGACGCCGCCTACCGACGCGCAGAGGTACTGCTACGCAAAACTTTCCGGATCCAGCCTGACGCCTGGGGATATTCTAAGGTAAGGAATCTGTCACTAACTACTGTCTCTTACAGATATATCATTGGGGATGGGTTATCCAGGGTGTGATAACCACACATATTGCGACAACTTTTACATGGAAGAACAGAATGTCACATTGGTGGGTTGGCACTATAAGGAATTGATAGTTACCTGGGAGGCTGGTTATTATCCTGCTTGTTGCCTCATCGTGAACAGTACGGACACTTCTTTGTATATCAATTGTTCTTGGATAGTGCTGTGCAAAAATACAATGCCCCTGGTGAATGACAAAGATCCAAGTACGTTTGGAATGAACACCAGATATTCCGCAGTACATTATGAAGGACCGATTTATGCACACTCAGGGTTTTATTTTTTGTCGGTACTTATTCTAACATTCATAATGGTACTGACGATGTCACTCTTGGAATGGTGTTGCCCTTCGGTTTGCCCTGTAAGTACGCTAAGCCTAATGTCCGTTGGGTTAAAAGGACTCTGACCAAAGAATTCTGTGAGGTAGTGACTGACAAAGAGGTAAATAATTATAGTAATGGGATTACTTTCGGATACATCCTTTCTTCCATTTTCACTTTGGGTGGTACCTCTATGGCCCGGGGGAGAAAGCCAGAGAATATTTTGGGTGCAAGTTGCAAATATTATCTAACACTACCGTGGCTGCTTTACACAACATCACTACTCAGTTGGAGAGCATGCGAATATATTCTGAACAGGCTAGATACGCAGTGGATTTCATTCTAGCCAAGAGTGGTGGTGTATGCACGGTAGTGGGAGACCAGTGTGTAGTCGGAATCAAAAATATGGAGAAAAACATTACTAAATACATATTAGACATCCTCGAGAATGTCATGGGAATGGAAAGTGGAAATTGGAGTTGGTCTCTTTTTGGTGGCTGCGGTTGAATTCTTGAAAAATTGATTTACTTGATTGTGATACTGGTGTTTTGTTGTGCCCTTATTCAATGCCTCCCCTTCTGTTGCTTTTATTGTACTACTCTTCTCATGATACCGATGCTGCAATTATGGTGCAAAAAGAGATAGACGACCTAATGCAGATAGATGAGGGCATTTTTGAGACTTCTTCCCTCCTTTCAGTTTCCCTTCCCGATACCGGGAACATGGAATGCTCATAAGGATTTATTGTTATTAGGGTTTATGGTTTCCTGTTTTCCTGGTTTTCTGGTTGCTGTTAGAAAAGGTTTTAGCTCATGCTAAAAGGAGGGTCTATTAGACTAGCAATGTTCCTGCTTATGCATTATCCTATGTGAGTTAGCATTTGCTGCACCATTTTTATTTAGGCGCCAGTTTGAATCATGATCGAAACTAATCCTTCACTATTTCTGAGAAAAGGCCTCTGCTAGGTTTCATTTCTCCAAGGTTGGGTTTTGCTTCACTAATGAATAGACTGTTCTTATTAGCGCATACCTTTCTCACCAGATGGAGGCCTTCTCCAACTTGTCTGGTGGCGGGCTGATTGGAGCAGCCTTGAACTTTGTAACTTTGTATGAGATATGAGCACTGAGATTGTTTTTATTTTTGCTTTCATTGCTTTGCAGCACCTGCCTGGAAAATTCCATTATGGGCGTGTTCTAGCCCAGTTACGAAATGTACTAAATGTATCTTTTCATGCTTGTCAATTTTAGGCCCTCTGCAGCACTCAACGACTGGGCAGACTGGGCTCCGATCTGAGTGTATTCTGAATAAACAATTATTGGTTGGTATTCTCTACTGTCTGACCGACTCTTCATTTGGTATGGAAGGCTGAGAGGTGGTCATTAGTGACCCGAGTGACCCGAATCGGGCCACTTCCTTCAGTACTACTCCTTTTTTTGGATTGTATGGTCATCATCCACATACATTGCCAACCACCATTCCTCCTCGCAGATTCCTCCTGTGAGATTCCAGAACTCACACCTGCAGTAAAAACTACGTTACAACACATTCATCAAACTCAGTCCCAGATACACAGTCATTTGGAAAATGCCAAAAGAATATATAAACAACAGTATGACAAACGTCATTGTCCAGGTCCCGTGTATCAGCCAGGTGATAAGGTTTGTCTCTCTACCAAGCACATAGTGTTCAAGCACAACCACATGTTTCATCCCAAATTCATAGGCTCATATCGCATACTTTAGCAGGTGAACCCTGTTACTTATAAGTTGGCTTTACCTCGTGAATATTTCGATTATTAGACTCCTCACGGTCTCGTGATTATTTTAGTGAGAGCTATATGAGCATACATAATGTGTTGAATAATTCTCAAAATATAGGAAGTTACATAAGTCAGTATTTGTATTAAACCAGCAACACAGTGTTGTTTCATAACTGTTTCCTAGCTGCAAAAAGGAATATTCACAATATCTTTGACTATAAAAGATATATGTATAAACATATCTATATATATATATACGTAAAGTGTATGTGTATAATCCTTTTATTTTACAGGTCTCCTTCCCCGCTGTTCCCTTCCCCTACCCCCACTTGGCCACTCTAATCTTCAGCGCTATTATAGCATACTGAATTAGGGGTGCCAGGTGGTGGGCTTATAGAGCAACGTACAGACCCTGAGGAAGTGGTGCATTTACAGATGTCCACTATATGTATTAAAATGGCTGCCTGCACTTACAAAGCCTGGAGAATCTACTCCGGGGTTTGTAGGGGTGTTCTGTTCATGCAGGGGCACCCTCACACTTATAACCAAGCACCCTGCCTTCAGGATTGAAAGGCCTGCCTTGGGGATGATATAGGTTTTAAGTGTAGTGACCTCAGATATAAGGAACCTTATATCTGTCGTAAGTGGTGCTAGCACCAGCTTACACAGGCTGCAATGGCAGGACATTAGTCACAATTTGAGTGGTCTCTCATGGGTGTCATAATACATACTGCAGCCCATGGGAGACCGCTGGTGTACCCATGCCCTGGGGACCTTAGTCCCATATACTAGGGACTTACAGTGGTACACCAGTACACAATTGTGGAGGAACCAAAGTACGTGCCATAGCAAATGAAGGAAGCACAGTGGCTGGGGTCCTGATTAGCAGGATCCCAGCCAGACTAGTCACAAAAACAGATTGACACCAGCAAAAAGTGGGGGTAAGCATGAAAGTAGATCCTACTTTCCTACAGCTCCTTTTGATTTCTTTTAATCTACAGGTCAGTTGCATCTCACAGATGGAAAGGGGTCCCCGTGCCCTCATGAATTTGCCAAAAGTGAAGTGGAAATGAAACATGTCGGCCATTCAGCTTAAAATGGTCTAAAAATGGTATAGTGTTTTTATTATGAGTACGGGCAAATTAAGACACGTGCAGTGTGCTTCTCTGTAATTCATTTTTAACGTGTTTATGAGGAAGAATCTTCTCTTTAGATGGGGATCTAAAGGGAACATATATGTTTAGATGTGCACTTAAAAGATTTTTTTGTGTACGTACACACATTCCTTTTTTCATTTATCGGCGTTGTTTTTCGGTTCCTTTTTAGTAAAGTGTTGATGATGAGAGAGTGAACAAGTTGGCCAGAAGCTGCCAATTGCTCCTTGGTGGTTGCTTATGTGAGGCACTTCCTAATCGCACATTTTTTACTTACTTTTCAATACATGCTAAAAGCACCTTTTGAGCATTGGACCTGTTTTTGTTTTTACATACACATATGGGAGGGCTCATAAGTAGATATTAGACCCTTCCCCACTAGAATAGAAGAAGTGTGACCCATGAAGTATTGATATGATGTGTAGTGCGCAATAAGGGCTTTTTGTATGAGGTATAGTTGAGTGGAGGGCACCCCTTTTTTTGCTTATATTTCCCTCTAATGCTCCTTTTTGATTAAGACTGGAAAGTAGTAGCCAATGGGCTACTTACCTTTTAGGGTGACTGCACCCTTAGTATGTCCACTCTCTTTGGGGAGGGGGCATACCCCATATCCTATTGGCTGAAATCTTCACAATCAATATGGAGGATTTTCAAAGGAGAGGCATCACTTCAGCTCAGGACACCTTGAGGGTGGTCCTGGCTGAGAGGGGGACACACCTCTCCTGCTTACTAATTTTCCTGCCAACCTTACCGCCAAAAGTGGGGTTTGGTTGGGGGGGGGGCATCTGCACTAGCTGGAGAGGTCCTGGCTAACATATCAAAGGGCAGGAAGCCTTTGAGACTCACCGCCCTTGAATGCTGTTCCTGAGTGTTCAGCACCTCCACTCAGAGCAGGCTTTGTTTCTGACCCACGAGAGCACAAGGCTCCCACCTCGGGGGGGGGGGGAAGAGTCAGAAACATGTCTGGAAGTGGCAGGCTGGTGCAGACCAGTCGGCTACACACTAGCGGGTTGGTAGGTTTTCAGGGGGCACCTCTGAGGTGCCCTCTGAGTGCATTTATTAATGAATCCAATACTGGCATCAGTGTAGGCTCATTAATCTGAGATGTTTGGTACCAAACATCTTGGGATTCGGAGAAGCCACCATGGAGCTGTGGATCTCATATTGACAAGTTCCCACCCCATGTACTCAGTATGACTTCACTATGCGCTTATAATGCTTAAGAATAGACTTAAGGTAAGAATGACACATGCCTTATGTGCCAAACAATCGCAAGCCTTATGCAGGAATCATTCCTCACGATAAACCGATATGTCTTGTACTCCACATTTAATCCGGATTTTAATCCAATTTATTTATAATTATTCTAAGCTTAATCCATTAGTTTACATTCACTTCGAAGACCGCGTAATTCCACAATTGTTTTATTTTTTCACATGCCATCTGCATGTCCATCCGGGTCTTGTCAGCGACACGTCGGAATTAACAATTCATACGGAGTAGCCTCATGTGTTCCACCCAATGCATTTCGGGCTGTATAGCCCTTCGTCAGGGGTAACTGAAATAATAAAAAGACATCTAAATTATCTTCTCAATAAAAACTACCCTTAACATCTAAGTGTGAATAATATCCCCTACGGTTTACCCTTAACCAATCCCATCCTAAATGTACGTAAACAATCATGCAGACATAATAATGCAAACATAATAATACAGCCCCTTGCCTGCTGCAAACAAAAATACTCTGCCTAAATTACGTGCTATAAAAACCGTGTCTAATCCCAACCCAAAGCGTTTGTTTAAACAATAATGAAGGAATGATAGTAAAACCCCTTTTCTTCTATACACAAAAAACCCTAGTGAATCCAGTCCATCAATGCGTGTTCCTTTGCATTTCCATCTAACATCCCACACATGAAGACCATCTGTTTTTAATCTATCGGGGAGGTGTAGCCCTGACCCAGCGCCGATTCAGTTTGTGAACCTTAAAGAGATATGTTACCCAACCCCTCGGCTTGATAGTACCCGCCCTATCAGAATAAATAAATAAACAAACGCTCATCCAACCCACTGGCAAATTAATACCCCTCATTAAAATCTCACACACCCAAAGTGAAATATAACCAATCTATTTGAACAGTGCAAGTAACATATTAATTAAAAAGGAATCACAAATGTGTGTGAACAGATTTGAAATGTCCTTCATAAAGGGTGTTACAGTTGCTTAAGTACAGTTTGTACATGATCACATGCGCTTCCTTCCGAATGCTTGTTCTCCCGCTGCCTTCGAGGTGATACTTCATTAATTGCCCCTTTCTCTCCGTTTTTTGATTTTATAGTTTTTCCCAAACGGTGCAAACTCTCATAGGGTCAGAATTTAAAGTACAATGAAAAAAGTGATAGGATGCGCACCTCTTTATACTCGTTTCTGTTTTTAGCTGGGTTATGGTGTGCAGACTGAGGCCGTGATCTGCCCCCAAAAAGTCACGGATGTAACGGTAAGAATTACACTTTCCTTTCGCGCCAAACAGTCGCACAGCCTTATGCAGGAATCTTTCCTCATGATAAACCTATATGTCTTGTACTCCACATTTAATCCGGATTCCTGCATAAGGCTGTGCGACTGTTTGGCCGTAAGGTGCATGTCATTCTTACCATTAATCATACATCCGTCTGCACGTCCGTCTGCACGTCCGTCTGCACGCCATAACCCAGCTAAAAACAGAAACGAGTATAAGGAGGTGTGCATTCCATCACTTTTTTCATTGTACGGAGAATAGACTTCGACACTAAAGGGGCATATCTGCGCATGCAGTTATGCCCTCCCAAGAGGTATACAGAACGCTGCCGTAGGGCTGTAAGGCCTGCTGTAGGGGTGACTTACCTATGCCTCTGGCAGTGCTGGCAAGCCTGGCACACAGGGATGGGTGCCAGGTCGGCTCTTCTCTTTTAGTTGCACCAAAACAGGCAGGCTGCAGTGGCAGTGTGTATGTGTTTTGTGAGGGGACTCTTAGGTTGGCATAATACATGCTGCAGCCCTTAGAAGACCCTCTCTGGTAACAATACCCTTGGTACCACTGGTACTTTTTGCAAAAGGCTTGTATGTGGGGCAGAGCTGTGCCAATTGTGGAAACAAAGGTACAGTTTTGGGAAAGAATACAGGCACTGGGAACCTGATTACCAGGGACCCAGGGCATATTCAGGCAAAATTGCATTCAGAGCAGGCAAAAAGTGGGGGGGGGGGGGGGATAACCATGCCAAAAAGAGCACTTTCCTACAGGCGCTTTATGCTTTTAAGCGCTATTTTACTGTTTACTCTTTAAAAATTCATAACTCCGGTTTGACTTATTGGATTTTGGTCTTGTTGTGTTTATAAAATTAAGCTCTATTTTTTTCTAACCTGGTGTGAAGTCTTTTTGTGGTGTAATTACTGTTACTGTTTGAACGGTTGCACAAATACTTTACACATTGCATCTTAAGTTTATCCTGATTTGTGCCAAGCTACCAAGGCTGAGCACAGGTTAATTTAGGGTGCGTTTTGACTTGTAATGACTGATTGTAGTTCCTGCTTGGACAGGGTGCATACCTTTACCAATCAGAAACCCCATTTGATATTGGTTATCAGCGATGAGGATAGGACTTGGTGCAATGCCATACAGTAATTGGTGTACACTACTATTCCATTTCAAAGGCCAATTCAACCTTATTTCAATTCTCCCTGATTGGCAGTTTTAATTTTTTCCTAAAATCATGTCTGACAGGAGGATCTGCACCTGGAAAAATGGAATTTGAGCTGGCCAACTTGAAGGTTGATACTGTTGCTCAGCTCAAGGAATTCTGCACGGGATTTGGGCTTCCTGCACAGAGCACCACCAGGAAGGTGGAGCTGCCAAAAGCATTGAGGGCTTGGGCAGAAGCTTTTGCTGCTTTGAATGTAACCTCAGGAGTGGATGAGGAGTTGGATGACCCCAAGGGGCTTCCCCTTCTGAGGAAACAGCTGTAGAGGAGAGTGGAAAAATGAGAGGGGAAGAAATGAGCCCTAACTGGAGCTGCTTCCTGCCGGGGCAGGTAGCAGTGTCTTTCTATGGTCTCTCTCCCGAGGAGCTGGCTGAGAGGAGAGAGTTAAAAATACAGATGGCATAATTAAAAGTAGGAGAGGAGGAGAAGAAACGAGCCTTGGAGAAGAGGCTGGACATGGAAGAGAAGTGACAGGCCCATGAGTTAAGCCTCAGGCAGCTGGACATCAAAGCCATGCAAGTGGAGTCCAGCAGTAATGGTGGCAGTGTACCTGCAGTGTTCGCTTGAGAAGGGTAAATACGCATCCCAAAAGCTTTGGTACCCAGTTATGTGGTGGGGGGATGACATTGATAAGTGGTTCTTGGCGCATTAAGTGGCTCTAAGGGTGCACAGGTTCCTGTGTAGTCATGGGGGGGTAAGCTTGTGGAGGTACATGCCCACAGAGGGGAGGGACACACTCCTAGCTGTAGAGGTGGAGGACCAGACACACTACACTCCCATGAAGGCCATCCTTATCAATAAGTTTGGGTTAACCCCTGATAGGTATAGACAGATGTTCAGGGGCAGCCACAAGCTTCCCACACAGACTTGGGTGGACTTTCTAGACTATTTCAGTAAGGCACTGAAGGGATGGGTGAGGGACGGGAAGGTAGAAATTATACTGAGCTGTACAGCCAGATTCTAAGGGAGCACATGCTTGATATTTGTTTTACAGAGCTGTACCAGCACCAGGTTGATAGCAAGCTGATTGACCCCAGAAATCTTGCTGAGGAGGCAGAATCTGGGTCAATACCAGAGTGTCCAAAAAGGTACCTGGCGTTGACACCAAGAAGGGTGGTTGAGGTTTCCCTAAACAGAGTGAGGGGGTGGTGTTGGGAGACCCTGACAAGTGTCAGGTTAAGGGGGAAGGAAAGGCTTCCCATGTCCCTTCTGAGAAGATGGGAGGTTCTGCTGGGCGGTGACTCAGCATGCCTCATGTCCAACCCTGCTGCTTTGATTGTTCCCAGTTAGGACGCAAGCAGGGGGACATTGCCCAAAGAAATCACCCACTAGTGAGACCTCTACAGGAGTCGCCAATGTGGCCTTTGGAGTAAGTAGTCCCCAGTGGCAGGTCATAGACCATACCGTGATCTTCCTCCGCTTAGAGATAGACTCAAAGGGTGAGCTGGTGATCACCAAGGGTGGGAGTGGTCCCTTCCACCAGGTTAAAGTGCATGGGGTCCCAGTCACTGCTCTGAGGGATACCAGGACTAGCCAGACCATGATAGTAGAAAAGCTAGTGTTGTATACTTTATAGGGTGTCCATAAACGGGCTTTCTAGAATCATGTCCTTATATAGGCACAATTCGCCTTGCCCTTATATAGGCATAAAAACCCAGACCTTATTTAGGCATAGACCATGCTCTCCAAATACAGGCATGGATTCCGACATCCGTCCACCCTAGCGTCTCAACGAGTCCATGAAAAAAACAGACCCTCAGGCTGCGGGAGTTTCCCTTGCCCAGGACTATTGATTTCTTCAAGGACTCATACATTATGCATGAACCGTTAATCCCTAGAGGTTCATTCATGACGTCTTTCGCTGCCCAACTCACGTCAATGCTAACATTTTCAGGTATAAATATACCTTCCCAAACCCCTGTAAATCAGAGGAGACCTCGACTTCAGAGGAGCCCGTTTCCCGGCCGGACGCACTGAGAAGACGCTGTCATTCCTGCTCGCAGAGAGTCCAGCTTCCAGTGATCTAACTTCCCTTGCGGGGTGTTGGAGTTCGAGTCCGGAAAGAGATTCCTACCTCTCTCATTCTTCAGGTATGGAGCAGACTAGAACCTAGAGGGACTCTTGGCATACTAGACTCTTGGCATACTAGGCGTAACTTACTCTTAGTATACTCTAGTCAGGAATACAGCACCTACTTCTACTTCTCCCTACACCTAGGAAAGGTTAGGCACACTGGGTAGAACTAGGCTAGAAACGCATCGTATGAGTACTCGCATTTTTAGGCTGTGTCATTTTATGTAAATGCATATATGCTGAAAAGATAATGCTAACGCAGTATTATTTATTTCTACTGCTCACTCTGTACATTATTTATCTCGCATACTGTCTTGTGATCGTAACAGCACATCTAACTTACAACAGAAACAAGACTGTTCAATAAACCTTTTTATTGAAACGCCCGTCTGTTATTTCTGTGTAACTTTGAGAAGTAACTGAACCATGCACGACTGAGCTGAGTGAAATAGTTATCTATTGTTTCTACGACTCTGGGACACGTCCTGATTCTGTAAGGGAAACACAGTGGTCATGTTTTGCGGCAGCCAGAAACTACTCCCTTCTTGTTGTCAAGAAGTTTCTAGTGGCCTCTGAGCTAGCTGGCACAAGTAATTAAGTTTAATATACTCGATAGGGACATACCGACCTTAGTCCTATGTCAAACCTATAGGATATATTATTCCAATGCGCAGAGCCTATTAGGGAAATAGGAGCTACACTACATGGCGCCCAACGGTTTGGTAAGGCAGTAATTCAACGTTAGATACTGAGTAACTCAGCTGTGCATTCTTTTCTCTCTCAGAGACCCCTACCCATATACTCCAAAAGACGTCTGGAGTGGGCAGGGATAGTATCCACCACGGCTACATAGGGCAGTACCCTATATATTAGCTGTTTGGTTTGCTCAACGTTGAAGGATACAGTGTTCCACAATATTGTGCACCTTATCTTTGTTTCCTTGAAATTTGTTCTACATTTTTCATAAAACAAAATGTCAGGATGACAATGACGCCGGAAACGGTGGAGCTGAGGCTGATCCAGCCCAGCCAGCACTTTTTAACTTCACCGGTTTAAATGAAACCGAGGAGGGTGTCATCGACATCGCTCCAAACTTAAGAAGAGCCATTACTCTAAAACTTATAAAACATGGCCTACCACCGAGAGGAGGTAGGGCAGTTTTCGTGATTGAGGCACATGAATCCTTTCAGACAGAGGTATTCTATTCATGGGTAATATTTCCTGAATCCAATCCAGTAACTAAAATGTTTCACTTCTACAAGGAAGATGAAACACCAGAGGAATACATTCCTTTCGAGGATATAGAGATTCCATTAACATACCAGGAGCATCAGCTCTGGTTTAAAGGCGCCCTAAAACATCACAGAAATATAACAAGGCTCGGTCCACTAGGTAGACCAGGAGCAACTTGGCCGATTCTAGCCGGCTACACACCTCATCCTGAACTTGACATAATGTCAGATGAGGACTTACTTATTCAACTACAAGAGTTAATAAAAATCTACAGACAATTGGTTCAATATGTCATGCGGACTTTCACAGTCCAACCACCATTAACACTTCCAAATCAAACCCCTCACCAGGGGAACACTCTAAAAATTACACCACAGACTCTATACGCAGTCATGGGTAAAATGCCCACTAAGCGGGAGCAAATTCCATTTTGGATAGCTCAAAAAATTACTCAAATCGAAGCAGTATTTCCAAATACTAGCCCGCATGAGAAACACAGAATCCTAACCATTAGTTTACCAATGGGGATCACACCACAACTGGAAGACTGCACCACTTGGGGCTCAGTCTTTGCTGCCATCTACACTAAAACACACGGCATTCCGTCAATTGCGGTAATACCTGATGTCCTAAAACAAATTCAAAACGAATACGGGGCAGAGCCTGCTTTAAATTTAGGTATGAAATTACTGAGAAATTTCGACCAGGTCTCAACAATAATATTATCAAATATTAAAGGGGAGGCAGCAGCAGTGGCGATCCGACAAAAATTAAGGGAATTTGATGTTACAGAACATCAAACAGAGCTACCCAGAATTATAGAACAATCTTATGCAGAATTAGGCAGAGATAGTTTGGGTGGGAGACCAGTTAAACCAAAACTATCTGAAAGTCCTGAGAAGGACTCAATTAAACAAACTCCTACATCTTCTAAAAAGAAGTGGGAGTCTACTAAACAAAATTCAAATGAGAAAAGATCTCAATCCCGAGGTAGGTCTCCTCAAAAGGAGCCCTCTGAAAGGAGGTACAACCTCAGGAATAGGGATAATTTGAGAAAACCTGATAGGTATCAAGATAATGATACACGTTCCTCTCGTCCCTTTCAGGTCTCATCACAGACTTCGGAAAGAAGAGGACGAACAGAACATAGAGAAGAACGCGTGAAATCGAAAGACGACAAGCACGCAACAAAAACTAAAGCTAAACCTCAATTCTCCAAAAAGAAAGTAGCAGGTCTAATAGTAAGACATGCCGAGAATTCTGAGAACTCAACTCAAGAACGGAGAATGGGCTCAGACAATGCTGGACAGTGCAGCAGAAGTCACAATAGCTCGCCAGAACCTGATGGAACTTCTGGAGATAGTGGACTTGAATGAGTACATTACAGTAGAGACTGTAGACACCAGGGTTAGTACTCCACAAAGGTTATATGAAATAACACTCCGGATGGAGGGAGACAAACCTAGACAGGTTAAAGCACTTTTTTGGGAAAAACTATCAAAGGGTTATGACATACTTCTAGCAGAAAAAGACTGGCCACCACAATTTGTCAGGGAGTGCCCACACGGCGAGGACATGATTATGCCTGCCTTCTCCAATCATATTCCAATTCACTTAAAATATACATATGCCAGAAAATGGGCAGTGGCCCAGGCTCCAGCATTATATAAAAATCATGTAGGATGGGATGAGGACTCACCTCACCATAAAATAAATCTGAAACATGAACCTACTGCTCAGAGGCAGTATCCTATTAAGCAAGAAGCTAAAAAACAGGTCAGGGAGATTTTAAATCAACTTGAATACCAAGGGGTGATTGAAACATGCACCTCCTCCATGAACAATCCTTTGTTTCCTGTCTCCAAACCAGACAATACATATCGTCTAGTTTTGGACTACAGACATTTAAACACTTGTTCTAAAACTTTTGCAGTGCAAAATGCACACAGCACAGCATTAATGAATAACATTGTGCGTAAAAAATACAAAACAACATTAGACATCTCAAACGGTTTCTTTTGTCAAAACATAGCACCGGAAAGCAGGTACTTAACGGCATTCTCCATAATGGGGACCCAGCGTCACTTTTGTCGACTCCCACAAGGGTTCAAGAACAGCCCAGATTTATTCTCAGCGAGAGTTACGGAGTTACTACAAATTTATGACAACGAGGCATTGTCCTATGTCGATGACATCTATCTGACAGACGATGACTTGGAAAAACACTTGAACAGGGTGAGCACCATTATATTGGGATTCGCCTCTGAGGGCTACAAGTTCAACTTTAAAAAGTCCCGAATTGCCCATCTCAATGTCCTATTTTTAGGATATGAGCTTTCAAGTGAAGGCAAGAGCTTGGCAGCTAACTTTCTAGAGAAATGTGCGCTGCTCCAACCTCCAAAAACGCTAAAAAACTTACAATCAATCCTGGGATTCCTCAATTTTGGTAGAACATACATTCTAAACTACGCAGAAAGGGTTAAACCTCTCTACGCATTAATCAAACCTGATTTTTCAATTAAAAACTGGACACAGGAACACACAGAAATTTTGCGTTCACTCCAGGCTAACATGTTAGCAACAAATCACTTACAAACAACCGTAAGTCAAAGAAATTTGGTGATTCGAATAATTTCGGGTTAATGTGGATTCACTTACTTAACCTTTAATGAGGGTGAGAAAGTACCAATTGCATACAAATCACATTTGTATACACAAGCGGAAATGCGCTTCAGTTCAACTGAAAAAATTCTGACAGCAGTTCAAACAGCTGTAGCAAAAGAAAGAGCCTTAGCCCAAGGGAAACGCATAATTGTCGTTACCCCAGTACCAGCTTTAGAAGCGGTCACAAAAGCGAGCATTCCAAATGCTAAAGCTTTACATCCGAGATGGATACAGTGGGTTAATTCTCTTGCTGCAACTGATGTTGAATATGTTTTTGATCCAGATTTAAAAACACAGGCATTTCTCCAATATGAACAAGAATGTCCTCTGCCCACTGAGATTCTGCCTCTCGATCAGTATGAATTCGTAATTTACACTGACGGATCCGCACAGCCCGCAACAGGGAGTAAGCAAGCTTACAGTGCAGCGTGTGCTATCGTTAAAGGTCGCATGCGAAATGGCATCTTCAGACCTATGGTCACAAAAACTCAGTCACTAGGTGATTGTACAGCTCAGCGAGCTGAACTACAGGCATTCAAACTGGCACTTGAGAGTACGGATCGAGAATTCCTCACACTGATAGTGTGCGATTCCTATTACTGTGTTCAGTCGTATAATGACTATATACGAACCTGGCTTGAAAATGGTTTCAAAGATGCGAAGGGTGGCACAATAAAGCACAAATTGCTTTGGGAACAAGTAGTTCAGTTGAAAAACGAACTACCAAAGGCTCACGTGATTCACACACTGAGTCATCAGCGTGATGGCGTTCACGTTGCAGGGAATTCATTGGCTGACGAAGCCGCAAAGGGGGCTGTTCAGACGGCTTCCGTAGCTGCGATCACTCGTTCCAAAACAAAAATAGACGGTGAGATAATGTTAGCTGTCAATGCTTCAAGCAAAGGCAGCAGTGCAGCGTTACCAAAAACGTTTCCACTCAAGTACTCTTATGTAATTGATGCGAATAACGTTCCTTTTGCTCGAATCCCTGGAGTGGGGGATAGGGTAATTCCAAACATGGAACGAAGAGCAGCCTTGATTTATGAAACACATTTGGGGGAGGGTCTGTCACATCAAGGGATCTCTAAAACAATTTTGACATTAAAGGAGATGTACTGGTGGCCTGGAATGAATACGGAAATTCACATATTTATCAACAACTGCTTAGACTGTAAATTACAGCGAGAAAGCCACCAGACACCATGCTGCGAATGCGGCAGCCCAGTGCAGACACCACTGTTAGACAGCATTAGGCTATCTACTCGCCTATGTCCCACTGGACAAGGGCACTCCCACAAATACTAAATCTAGGTTCCTATGTTTATGGCCTCAGCGCTCGGCTGACGCTCGAACTGTTATAAAAGATTTGCGAGTCTTTATCGGCACATACGCAATAGGCACGCTACATTCTGACCAGGGTCCTGCGTTTAGCTCTAGGGCTTACAAGGAGGCCATGGCCAGTCTGGGCGTTGCATTGCGGTACTCCTCTCCATTCCATCCTGAGGGAAATTCTGTTGTGGAAAGGAAAAACCGGGACATAAAGCAGTCTAACAGCTAGGGTATTAGGCTCGGGTGATGGGTGGGGTCAAACACCTCAATAGCGTTCAGCGCGCACTTAACAACCTGCCAAGAAGTTCTCTAGGGGGGGTCACTCCATATGAGGTCCTATTTGGGACAAGAATGTGGGTTCCAGACTTAGAACACGTAGGCACAGTGGTGGACATGAAACCATTTGATATCAAAGATCGTTTGGCTGTTTTACAGGATCTTAACAAATTAAGAACGAAACAAAGCAACGTATCCCTACAGCCAACCACCACTGGGGAAACATCGGCGGTCCCAGCAAGGCCTGTCTGGATTCCAAAAGTTGGGGATCTAGTCAGAGAAAAAATAGCGGACAAGAAGGAATTTGGACCTTCTTACAGACAACCGGTACCTGTTCTAGCTGTTCAAGGAACAAGGACAGTACTTCTGCCGCCCCTTGCTGGAAGAAAGGAGAAAAGATTTGTCAATCGACCTGATCAAACCACAGTATGTGGCCAATACTAAGCAGTAGGCCTCGTGGACTCAGACGTACTCCTCTCGCTACTATTCAAGAGGTTCAGACTGAAAGACTGATCACGATCGAGAATTCAGCTGTAACAAATGAAGGACTAAGCAACAAGGCAATGGAACTCATCCCTCTTGACAACCAAGTAACAGTTCGTCCAAATACACCTGTCTACACCAACGTGACTCGTGAAGAACTGGTTCCTGTGATTTCAACGAATCCTGATGCAATTCCAACAATTGACAGAACTGCTTCTGGCTATTTCATTGACTTTGATACGTTTTCAGAGGATCCAAGTGAACCTGAAACGACGCCAGCATCATCAAAACTCAAGCAGCAAGTACAAGACTTTATTCACTTTCTGAAAAAGACTTATCTGGTTTCTCCATGGATTGAACTCTGGATTACATCTGGACTTTTTGTTTTCCTGCTCTGGCTAGCTTTGGTAACAACAGTAAGCATGCTTATAAGTGGCAAATACATCCATGTGAACAGTGAAGGAAAAGACGTGAATGTACTTTTGAAACCACATAAATCTTCCCATCGTGAAGCAAGAGACTTGTCATCAGTGAACATCACAGCTGTTCCTATACAGGATGGTATAGTGTGGGACAAAACAGATTATGAAATCTTCGGTCCGAGTGAACAATTGAACATTCCACATTTGTTTAAAATTTCACTAAGTGATTTAATTACGTCCAGTACCTATTCAGATGATTGGGACTTTGAGACTGTGACCAATATAATGTTTGATCTAGAAAAATCTGCTGCATTTTCTAAGAATGAATTTTTAGAAGGTTCATCCGATTATGAAGACCTTCATTGTTATAACCACTATGGTCATCATTATTTGCACAAAACTGCATATCCAAGAAATGTGTTTATGTTTAACCAATGGGAACATTGTCCTACACCACCACAAGGTAGTTCAAAAACTTTTGCTAGTAAATTTCCATATTTTTCAGGTTATAATACATCTGACCCAGAAACATTTTACTATAGAAATGTAAACAAAACAGGACTGAAAATTATGTTAACCAATACGAAACAGATTTACTCTGAAGCATTTATTGCCCAACTGTCTATACAGGGTTTCGACTTATGGAAAGACACAATTGAGACAAAAACTGTCTGGGGTAGTAAAGATTGGCAAGTACAGGGTATAGAAGCTTTATTTAGAGCCTGTATTATCCCTGAACAAATACTGTTTTTGAATGACACCGTCCAACAAACATCTTGTCTTGGATTAGCCAAGATCAAAGAGATGAAAACACCTTCTGTGCCAACACCTGCCAGTGATAATAATACAAAGGCAGTGGTGACAGTTGACAATATACTACAACTCAACAGAACTCATCCAAATTGGAAAAAATGGTTGATCTGGCCCACAGACACAAACAACTGTCAGGAAAGGTTCTTGAACAAAACTCAGGGCTTTACTATTCATAGGCCAGACCCAAGATATGTCCAAAGACAACATCCGGGGGTAGTAACAACATACAGTGTGGGTAAGTTATGCCTCGATTGGCTGCATAAATCTACACTACAGGATGTGAAGCAACACTTAACCTTACTTAAAGAGGACGCAGATCTTAGGGAATTCTTGCTTGGACCAAGAAAACCGCGTCAAAAACGTTTCATATATGCCGGCATCTATGCTGCTTATAACGAAGCATGGAAAGTGTCACAGATAGAGGCTGCAGAACGAATACGTGAACTTGATCGTATTAATTTAGAGAAAACACTCTCTGTGGTCGACAATGGGTTAACTACTTTGTCCTCCAGAATTTATTCATTGGATGGCATTGTATCCTCTGCTATCGACATTCTAGAACAAGATTTGGCTATGTTACAACAAGGTCAATCCCAATTACGTTCTATAGTGTTATTGACATGGACGCTGCAATCATTGCGAGCGGGCTATGTGCCTTGGCGTTTCATCAACACGTCGTCTCTGTTTGCAGAATACAATCTAACTGATAAACAGATCGAATTGGCACAAAGAGGAGTAAGGTATACAGTGCTGAGCATTGAAAAACTGGAGAAATTACCATTTACAGTGGCAGAAAAACCAGCTACAGAATGGGTAATTCATGGCAAAATAACATTACCTGTGACTACTTTTCAGTTTCAGTATTGCCTCAGACAGATGCAAGCAGGCAAATATGAAAGGTTGGGTAAGGAATACATTAAGACATCTTGGGATTTACCGTATACACATAGATGTTGGAGTGGGGATCGTGAAGTGTTTCTTAGCGGTACCAACTGTAAACATGCACTGACCGGTTCACTCATTTGTCAGGACATTTCTTTACACGGGGCTTGTAATGGTTCTGTGGCAAACTTGTCTTGCCACCAGCGGGGTACACCAGCTGCTGTGATTAATCCAACGTTTGGACAACTTTCTAATGGGAGTTACCTCATGTTGAATGATCAGAGTTGCTGTGGAATGTTGCCAGGCATCCCATATCTAGTAACGGTCAACTCCAGGGTCACTTGCTGTATGCAAGTATTGTTTCCCCCAATAGACACAGTCAGGGAGTCGCCTTTATGGCCTTCGCTGAGCGTCTCTTTTATAAGATTTGATACTTTGAGCAGAATGAAAGCCATGCTTTTGCAGCAAACAGTGCCTTTGACCTCGGCCAAAGAAACCTATGATCTACAAGTAGCAAGGACTTCGGCTGAGATACAGACTCTAATACGTACAAACTGCCCTATACATTTCGTAGAAATGATATCACGTATCTTTAACATGTCAGATACAACTGGAATTGTACATGTATTTAAGAGCATTTGCTCCGGTCTGTTAGCACCGTTCCAGGCAATACTTGGAATCATCCCCAACTTTGCACATTCGGTGTTTGGTGGCATACCGTTAATTCTCGTACTTGTTGCCGGAATTTTATTCATCTATTTGCTATTACGCTATGGCCAGCCTATTCGCCGACATCACTCCGAGCGAAATGGAGAAAACTCTCCTTGAAAGAAAGTGCCGAGAGTAAATAGTACAGCTACTGGGAATGACTCGTCTACGGGACCTTAATACCACGTGGTTCCTGTCGTTTAGACCAATCTGGCAAGATTGCATCTTACCTGTTCTACGATGCCTGCTATGCGGAAAAGAATGCGTGTTGGACGCTTGTCTGACATATCCATCAGCTGCGCCGAAGGACGTCGATACTTTGCTGGTCCCGATAACGGCCCATGCTCTGTGTTGTCCCCAGAGGCTTCCAATTCTGATGTCAGCATTCATTGAGATCTCACAGTCGCCTCCTGCTGCTGCTGAGGTACGAGAAACAACTCCAGGCACACAGGTAACAACGGACGTGAACATTGCTGCGGCGACCTCTGCTGAGAGCGATGCTTCCCATCTTTGTGCGATCAATCTTCTACACGAGGTGTTCCAACTTACACCAGCAGCAATAGATGATGTTTTGTCTATTGAAGTAGATGATCTCATGTTTACACCAGACCCGTAAACTGACTCTGATTCGGCATACTCTGTTCCAGTGCAACAGCAACAATTTGGCCTTCATTTTTTCGAAACCTTGGAACTTTACCAAATTTGAACTTTTGTCCCATTTTTTGAACGAAAATGGCACTTCAATCTGCTTAAAGTAGAACTAGCCTTATAATACAGACTTGGCAGTACTTCCAGGGACACTTAGTCATCTTGTGTGTCTAAATCAGTTCATTTAAATTTCATGACAGGAAATGACTTTGATTTTGAATGACCTTATCAATCATTTTCGTCATATGTAAATATTGCTTTTATATTTCGTTCCGAATGCATTTATTTCATACTTTATGCTGGAATTGAAAAGCACTGCTTGATGATGTACAGCAACCTTTGCATTTTTAATATGTCTTTTAAAGCTTTTAGGATATGTTTTAATATGCGGTACTCCATTTTATGTTGAGCATTTTAAATGTTTAGCATTTTAGTATTGTTGTATACACAAAAGAGGAGTGGGTGTTGTATACTTTATAGGGTGTCCATAAACGGGCTTTCTAGAATCATGTCCTTATATAGGCACAATTCGCCTTGCCCTTATATAGGCATAAAATCCCAGACCTTATTTAGGCATAGACCATGCTCTCCAAATACAGGCATGGATTCCGACATCCGTCCACCCTAGCGTCTCAACGAGTCCATGAAAAAAACAGACCCTCAGGCTGCTCAGGACTATTGATTTCTTCAAGGACTCATACATTATGCATGAACCGTTAATCCCTAGAGGTTCATTCATGACGTCTTTCGCTGCCCAACTCACGTCAATGCTAACATTTTCAGGTATAAATATACCTTCCCAAACCCCTGTAAATCAGAGGAGACCTCGACTTCAGAGGAGCCCGTTTCCCGGCCGGACGCACTGAGAAGACGCTGTCATTCCTGCTCGCAGAGAGTCCAGCTTCCAGTGATCTAACTTCCCTTGCGGGGTGTTGGAGTTCGAGTCTGGAAAGAGATTCCTACCTCTCTCATTCTTCAGGTATGGAGCAGACTAGAACCTAGAGGGACTCTTGGCATACTGGACTCTTGGCATACTAGACTCTTGGCATACTAGGCGTAACTTACTCTTAGTATACTCTAGTCAGGAATACAGCACCTACTTCTACTTCTCCCTACACCTAGAAAAGGTTAGGCACACTGGGTAGAACTAGGCTAGAAACGCATCGTATGAGTACTCGCATTTTTAGGCTGTCATTTTATGTAAATGCATATATGCTGAAAAGATAATGCTAACGCAGTATTATTTATTTCTACTGCTCACTCTGTACATTATTTATCTTGCATACTGTCTTGTGATCGTAACAGCACATCTAGCTTACAACAGAAACAAGACAGTTCAATAAACCTTTTTATTGAAACGCCCGTCTGTTATTTCTGTGTAACTTTGAGAGTAACTGAACCATGCACGACTGAGCTGAGTGAAATAGTTATCTATTGTTTCTACGACTCTGGGACACGTCCTGATTCTATAAAGGAAACACAGTGGTCATGTTTTGCGGCTGCCAGAAACTACTCCCTTCTTGTTGTCAAGAAGTTTCTAGTGGCCTCTGAGCTAGCTGGCACAAGTAATTAAGTTTAATATACTCGATAGGGACATACCGACCTTAGTCCTATGTCAAACCTATAGGATATATTATTCCAATGCGCAGAGCCTATTAGGGAAATAGGAGCTACACTACACTAGTTTCCCCAGAGCAGTACACTGGCCAGGTGTGTAGGTGAATCAGGCCTATGGGCAGGACTTTTTCTCACCCTATGGCCACAGTATCCCTAGAATGGGGTGGGGAGGTAACACACAGGAGGGTCCTTGTTAGTCCCCAGATGCCCATTGACTGCATTCTGGGAAATTAGTTTCTCCTGGTGTCAAGAGAACGGAGAGGGGCGGCCACCCTGGGCACCCTGACAATTGCGTTTTCTGGGAGTACCACTACCAGGCAGAGGGTACAGGAGCCCAGATGTATGGGCAAAGTGAGGGAAGACTCACTCTTGACTCCTGTTCAGCCTCAGGGTACAGACCCTAGGCTGATTGACCAGTTTCAGGATACCACCCCATAACTGGTGGGAGGTAGAGTAGAAAAAAGGTCTAAGGCCCCTGGGGCAACTGCCCCCACTGTGAGAAACCTCAGCTGTCCGAGAGCCTTGGATGGCCTGGAGCCTGGCTCTGGATACTGACAGCTGTCAGTAGCCTCTGTTGGTGGTAGTCCTTGTGGACAGAGTTTTCCTTGGTTTGGGGACAGAAGTCTGAACCCAGGGGTGGAATGGCTCACATCACTTTGTTGGCCATGGTGGTACGGTCTGCCAACTGAGATGCATCTATGAGGAGGTTAAAGTTAGGTGGGGTCTGCAGTTGAGGAGAAGGGTTCCCCATTGGCCTGTTCAGTGGTTCAGGAGAGTGTAGACCGGGGAACCAACTGAGTTCAGAGAGGCGTAGAACTGACAAATGCCCCTGCAGTAGAAGGCCATTGTTCACTTTCTATCGCCTAAGCAGGGAAGTCCATAAAGGTATTGATTAGTCTTGAGGGGGGGGGGGGGTCATGTTGGAAATGGCCCTTTCTATAGGGTGCCTCCCAAAGTTTTTACCTTTCTCCTCCACTTTTTGCTGAATTTAGGACTCTATCACTGGTTAGCAGTGGTAAAGTGCATCAAATGCTTGTGCTCTCTCCCAAAAACATGGTAACATTGGCTTATCCACAATTGGCATATTTAATTTACTTATAAGTCCCTAACAAAGTGCACTACAAGTGCCCATGGTGTTTAAATTAAATACTACTAGTGGGCTTGCAGCACAGTTTGTGCCACCCACCTAAGCAGCCCTTTAAATATGTCTGAGGCCTACAACTGCCGAGCCTGTGTGTGCAGTTTACACTGCCATGTCGACTTGCCATTTAAAACCCCTTGTCATGTCTTAAACTCCCCTTTTATTGCATATATGCCACCCCTAAGTTAGAACCTATGTAGCCTAGAGAGCAAGGTGCTGTGTAATCAAAAGGTAGGACATATGCTTTTAAGTTTTACATGTCCTGGTAGTGAAAAACTCCCAAATTCATTTTTCGCCACTGTGATGCCTACCCCTCCCATAGGTTAACATTGGGGATTCCTTGTTGCATCTAATAGGCTATAATTCTCAATTGGAAGGGAGTAGATCAGTCATGTTTAATACCTATCGAATTGTAAAGATAAATCTTCTTTAATGTTGAATTTATCATTACAATTTTGAGAAAGTTGCCATTTTCCTTCTCCTAGCCACGTGTGCACCTTCAGCCTGTCTCTGATCAGTCTGGGGTGGGTGACAGCTGTTTTTTGTGTATTTCCACGACTCAGCCACACACAAAGGGACTTGCAGGCTCATCCTGGCAAGATGGGAGGGAGGAGCTGGGCACAGCCTCACACACCTGAATATGCTGTGTCCTGTTACCAAACAAAGGACTGCATACGCCCCTGTAGTGAGTCTGGAGCCAGGGCAAGGATTGAGAAACTCTGTACACTTCAAAGCCCTTCTTGAAGTCTCCTCAACTTCTAAGACACTGCTGGGTGTAAACTGGACTTCAGTACACTTCTGGACCTGTGTATTGAAGCAGGGTCCTGTTTTACCATATAAAAATCCCCCATGCAGAATCCTGCTCTGCTCAGGCAGCATGACACCCACATATAGGCCCCACCAGTCAGAACTTAAGAAGTGTGTTAACGTGACCATTTTATCTTAAACATTTAGTAGGTTCCATAACAGTTCACACCTCTTTAGATACATACACACATAAGCCCAAGCTCACTACCCCTTTTGTCATTTTCAATAAATAAAATCTACCAGGCCCTATTGATCTTAAAACTTATTTCTGTCATGTACAGCAGTGCGAGGCACCAGCCAGCCCCCCCTTGGACATTTTCCACAGCTGCAAGAATAGCTCAGACAACACGTAGGCAAGGTTCGGCTGGTACATCGTGGTCTTTCACAAGCAATGTTTGCAATATTTTTAGTTAAGTAACTTTCCAAGCTTGCTCAAGCGACACCAACCGACGGCTGTCTGGCTGCCTGGCATAGAAATAATGTAAGAAATAATAATTTCGCACGTTAAAAGTTATCTTTTTTTAGATATTCACGGTCAAGAGCACTGACCGCCTGCAAAAACCCCCTGTTTTCACCATGATACCACTTCTCTGTTCTCTCAAAACTTTCCGAAGTTACAGTAAGCGTGCGGTCAAGAACCCACGTCAGACGTGGGTAGAAGTTCTGCCTTTTTCCATACAAAAGGTTTTCACCCAGGTCCAGGCCCTGAACTCCTCCTATAGTGCTCAGCACTTGAGTTCCCAGTCGACTGATCTCTTCTCTAGGGCCTAGAAGCCTATTCTGAGGTGGTAAAGCTCTTCTTTGATTGCCAGCCTTTTGGCTTTGTCAGCCTATCTGATTATTCTGCCTTTTGGCTTTGTCAGCCTATCTGATTATTCTGCCTTTTGGCTTTGTCAGCCTATCTGATTATTCTGCCTTTTGGCTTTGTCAGCCTATCTGATTATTCTGCCTTTTGGCTTTGTCAGCCCCGCTAATTTAGCTCATCCAAGCCCAAGCCATTGCATTTATCTTAGCTTAAACTGCGTAGTCTTGAATGGTGTTGCTTTCTTAAGAAAAGATTTGCCTTCTAGGCACTATCCTATTCATCACCTTTAAATTCAGGGTTGCCCCTTGGGCAGCTGCTCATAGAAAGATAGATAGATATACATTTCTGCTTCGTTTGAACATTTCATTTATAACATTGTCGATGCATTTATTTTTTTCATCCTGCTCATGTGTTGATGAGCAACGGTTAAGTTGAACTGTTTCCTGTGGTTTTGAATTGCTTAATAAAGTGCTACTGTATTTTACATAGTTATTCTTTCTTTCCAAGGGAACGAGCACAGTGTGAGTGAGGCTCTCTGGAGTCGGTAAGCAGAAGGGTGTGGCCATCCATTTACCCTCAAACAGTGGCGACCACGAAGGGACTCATTGGCAGATCCTCTGCAGTGCGGATATGGGACACACGCCGGGGTCATGCCTGTGGCTGCCCCCAGACCCCCTCTCCTCACGACCGCCTGGGTACGTCAGGGATAGTTTTGTTTTTTCATCCTTGACTTTGCCTCCGGGTGTGGTGTGTGTGAATGGGTATGTCTGGCTGCCTCAGCCTACAGGGTCTCCCTTGTGTCTGCTCCTTTGTTCCCCTGTGGTTGACTGTCTTGCCTCGACGTCCTCTGTGGCTGGTCACATCTTGCAGAGCCTCTTCGGTCCATTCCACTCTGCTGTCCTCCACTCCGTTTTGCCTTCCTTCTGCTGGTTTCTCTTGGCATTTTTCGTTGTTGCCTTTTAGTGGTTTTGTCTTTCGCATACATTATATTTACGATCTGTCCACATTTTATGGTTGTCGTTTTTATTGTTCGGCTAATTTGTATATATATGGTTTTGTAGTTTTGACATACAGTTTTGGTTGTTAAGGTTTGAGTCCTGGGCATGACTATCTGAACTCCTATAAAGGCCAGGGGTCCTTGGCGCTGCTTAGCAGTACCCCACCCCTTTGAAGGTTTGAAGTCCTGCGCCAGCAGCACGTGGCTGGCCGAATTCTGTTACAGGCGGGGATACCTTGATAGCGTTCATGTTACCCGAATTCTGGTACAGGGCTGTTGCGCCCTTGGCACAGTGCATAGGTGGCACGCGTGTCTGATTTGTTATTTTGGTTGGACTTTGGGTCCTCCTGCATTGTGCTCTTTAAGGCGTGGCCTCTGCGCCTCTTTCTCTTTTTATGCTCACATTTTACAGTTCTTTTTTGATGTTATATTGCTGAACTTTCATTTTATAGTGCTTTCCCTCATTCAGTGGTTTTCTTTCATATTGTTTTCTCGTGTTTTCGTTTTGTGTTCTTTTTCTCTCATCTGTGTTTCAACCTCGCCCTGCGCCTCGTCTCTCTTCTGTATTCTTTGCTGAGGCGTTCCTTTTCTGATGCGCCTTTATTTCTTCAGGCCTCTTTCCCATGTGTTTGCGCGTTCATTTTTCTCCCTTTGTCGTTTATTTCTCTGATTCCCTTTTGCATGGCTTGGGTGTCTTATTCTTGTTATTTTTTTTTCAGTTCCTGTCTGTCTCTGCCAGGCGCTCCTCTCGGATTTTGTCTGCGCCATTCGGAATTGAGGGAGTGCCTCCCTCGGTGGCTCTCTGCCCTTCGCCTTCTTCTGTTAGGCACGCTCGCAGATTGGGGAAGTGCACCTCTCCCCTTCGCAGCAGCCCCTCCTTTCTCTGCCTTCGCAAACTGCTCTTGAACGGAATATGTCACGGTGATCACTGTTATTTTTAAGTATGCTTTTCGTTTATTTAATCTTTGTTTATTTGTTGTCTATTGTGTCTGTTTTTTGTGCTTCTGTTCCTTCAGCGTTTGTTTGCCCTGCTGCCCCTCCACGGTTGTCTCCCAGCCCCCTCCCCATCTGTTGCTGCCCTGCCAGCTCAACAAGTCTTTTAGCCGAGTGACAGGGCTGCCAGTTATTATTGTTGTCTCAGTTGCCCCCCACTGTTTCCTGCCCACTAGCGGCAACTGCGCCAGGTAGCTGTTGTCTGGATTGCCTTGCCCTTACTCCGTAGCCGAAATCCCGCTAGGTAGTTGGACTTACCCTCGTTACACGTTGCACCTTCATTGCGCCTCTTTTCTTCTGTCTCTCGCATATTTTGCCTACCATTTGTCCAGGCCAATTGGTAGCCAAAGTGGGGGTGGAGTCGTATCTCCATTCCTCCTGTTAGCTCCCTTAGCCCCTTCCTCTCAGGTATGTCCCTTGACCCCCCATTATATTAGCCTTCTTATCCATTCAGTGCGTGGTACAGCCACTGCAGTCTACCACGCCTCCCTTGGTCGGTTTACCCCCCTTACACGCCATCAAAGTGACGTTCTTGCAGTTGCTTGGAACATCTTAGCGATTACCTTCACACCCACCACTGGACTATGCCTTTCCCTTTTATCTCTCACAGAGTAAATGTATTTTAAACATGCGAGTTGAGAGTCCTTGAGTTCACCGTGAATATTATTGTTATATTAGTATATCCTGTTTTCAAAGCATTACGTGTTGCTGAAGTCTCATCATCATCATTCGATGGCGATGAGACCCTGCTAGTTAGAATACCAAAAAATAAATTAAATAAATAAGGCGCAGTATCACAGTTAATATTACATTTACATTTACGTTCCCATAAGTAGCTAAACTCTTGGATTAGCTAAAGCACACAAAGACACCCCCAGCTCCATGTCATGAGGGTAGGTTATAAATGCTTTGAAATACATTGTTACGTTTAACTGGAAACACAGGCCTACAATTCCTGTTAATAAAAATTAGGAATTACAAAAATAGGCTCGCGAGTGGAAGGAAGTACTTAAGAGGAGAACATTGGAACGGAGCCAAAGGGCTACCACTCGGTTTACGTTGTTGATGAGCACTGGGAAGGCTCACACACGTAATGATTGATAACTATCATGAAAAACAGACATATAGATGCAGTTACACTACAAGTACCATGATGTGCCTTAGTAGGCAACATGCAAGGTGTTGCACCCCACATACAGCCGCAACACAAGGCAATTAAGACCCAAATAATTTACTCCTACCTGCGTCCAATTCAACAGCCCAGGCAGTGAAAAGTGCCACTTCAGGCATGAGCAGGTAGCCCGAATACAAGAACAGATCTAGGCAGTACAGCTACAGAACACACACAGTTGGAGTTAGCTAGTAGCAAAGATTTTGAAATTGTGTCTCGTGGGCAAGGAAGTAAGTGACATTGGACTAAGAGCAACATACATATCGGACCAGATGGTAATTATTAGAGAGAAAAGAGGCGACAAGGAGACAAATTGATGGAATGCACACTAACTACACCCATTTTTTAATAAATGATAAAGTAAAAAGAAGTTTATGAAAGAGATGTAAAGTCCCCGAAATTCACATCTCAACAAATTCACCCTTAAAATAAATAAGATGCTTCCATTGGCTAACAAGTGCGGGACTAATGGGGGAGTAGAGAAGTTGAAGTGCCAAGAAACAGGAGAGCGGTACCATGAGAAAGGAGGGAGAGGTAGTGCACATTGGGGTCCACCTCTGAAACTGGACAAATTAGGAGAATAATTTGCAAGCACCAAATGAGACACCACTTGTACTTGTCTGATGGAAAATGTTTTGTGGCTCCCAGTGAATAGGAAAGACTGAAATTGCATTTCATCTAATGGTATGTTAACAGCCCTGTCCTTCTCAAAGAAGATGTACTGCTACCCAAAGAAGGTTAAAGGTCAGTTATTGCCTGGACATTAGAAAGTGTAGAAACAAATTAATGAAGGCCACACCACCAACTTCCATAGGAAAGTAGAGCTATTTTACCTTTCATACAAATACACAGATTAATTCAGCTATATACAACAATAATATGATTAAAAGTATAGGTCCAATACAATTATTATAGGCCTTTAGGAGAAAAGACTAGAATATACGGCGTTTACACAATATGCATGACACACAGAGAACGTGCGTGAGCCTGTGTTTGACTTCATGGTCACAAGTTCAGATGCTACCAGGTCTACTTAGCATTTTATCATTCTGAAGTGAATAGATGCGGGGTCTGATCAACCCTTCATCATTCTGAGGTGGATGAAATGAGTACCATTGAGTTGAGGGAACGATAAGGATCTGCTGTTTAGCGTCAAAATACCATTCTGAGTGAACGTGCGCTTTACAAGAAAGCCATGTTATTTTAAAATAAGATATATATATATTTTGCATATTACAATTAAAGACAACGCATGTTTTTAGATATTAAGTGGTGCTGAAGGGTTAAAGGATTTCTCTTGCGCTGCCGTTATATTAACGCTGGCTGCAGAGTCTGGGCGTTGAGCCAGGCCAGAAAGACACAATGCAATAGCTTCCTGTGGGTACGAACGAACAGGAAATTAAAATATATGTATATATCTGTATACAGTTAGCAGAACATGGAGAGCTGTGTGAATGGAATAACAGTTTTGAAAAAAGAAAATAATGGTTTTAGTGTATAAGTTTCCAGTTTAGTACAATAGATTATGTCAAGTGCGTTGTGAACACCTTTTAAGTTTTAAAGAATGAATTAGGAGAGACTGATTCTCTTCCCCCACCATGGCAGACATGCCTGTATTGAACAAAGCTAGAAAAGAGGAACATGAGAAATAAAACGTCTAAGATCACACAATTTGGTGAAGGGGGGAGCCGAGATTAGATACAGGGTTTCAGGTCTCGCATTACGAAGTTTAGTAACTGGGTATGTA